>CM067321.1:19793600-20276100 GCA_034231615.1 Meghimatium bilineatum
CTCCATGGGCTTAGGCAAGAAAGGGACAACGATGGTAGTCCTGGCCCAACTCTACTGTCAAGGTTTCTACAAGTAAATTTAAGTAGGAAGCCAGAGGACAATTTTTAAAAATTTTTGAGACTAACGGGAATTGAACCAGTCCGTTCTACGGCACCAAATCGCCTAGCAACAATTGCACACGCGTTTTTCAGTACTTGACTAACCGCATCTCCAAAAAAGATGCGATTTCATCACGCCATTCAAATCGTGCACACAAAGTCACCCGAATGGACCAATCGAGACAAGGACTATTACAACAACAACAAACATCCCGTACAGGTATTGAAATATTCTCAGTAACAACAAACACATAACATAACTAATACGGATAGTATGTAGTCGGAATATATCAACGAACTTTATGATGACAATAGACCCGAGATAAACATACACGATAACAACGATGGTTCATCAATACTCGCAGCAGAAGTAAGGGAGAACCTGAGCACATGAAATATGGCAACGCCCCAGGACCAGACAGCATCACATTAGAGGAATTAGTAACTTTAGGTGACTTTGCAGTAGAAATATGCATAATCACCAAATTGTTGAATACCGTTTATAATAGCAGACACATACCCGATGACATGTTTGTTTGTTTTGCGTTCGCTCCATTGTAACCATCACGGATATCCGTGTGATTTCCGCCGGGAGCGTGATTACGTTGTACCACCGTTATGCGCCTTGTAGGCCTAGCACATCAGATTTCGGCATGCCTTGACAATTCGGGTGGGCTACCCTTAGCCTGTGACAGCCTCTATATCTGTCTCCAGGCACGCGTAGTGGTGACTCTTCGCCCAGACGATTTTTGCTCTCGTCTGACTCGCACGAGGTGTTCCACTGTCGATGAACTTGCCTCGTGTAATTGGACGTGCTGTGCCTGTGCCCATTGAATACTGAACCGTTTCTCATCCGTGAGCCTGGTTCCTTAAGGGGAAGAACTCAACAGAGGAGTTGGATCCTGGCTCTTTCGCCCTCTTAGCCGAGGTGTCATTCACCGACATCGTGTACCCCTTGTCCAAGTTCGAGTCTCACACCACGCGTTTGAGAGCAAGGCGTTCTCGAGCTGAGCGTTCTTGTCCCAATAGCGCCTAAGCCCATCAGGTACTGAACCCTTTCTCTCTTCAAGTGTATTTCCGGTGTAGGAAAACCTGACAGTAGAGTTGGGCCAGGGCTAAATCGTTGTCCCTTTTGTGCCTGAGCCCATCGGGTACGGAACCCTTTCTCTTTGCAAGTGTATTTCTGGTATAGGAAACCTTGACAATAGAGTTGGGTCAGGACTAACATCGTTGTCCCTTTCTTGCCTAAGCCCATCGGGTACAGAACCCTTTCTCTTCGCGAGCATATTTCCGGTTTAGGAAGGCTCGACATTAGAGTTGGATTAGGTCTTCTTGCTTTACCAAACGCCAATGGATAGGTCTGGGTCTCTGCCTGTAAGGAACACAGGTAACTATAAGCTCGTTTCGAGCTGACGGAGCTTGTAGTTCCCCTTTCCTAGGGACTTTTCACTTTCTATTTGCAGTTCGCGCTGCCCTCTAGCGCTGTTCTGCCCTTTCATTGTTTCATTGTACTCGGTATGAAATCTATTTGTCTCTCGCCATGCATCTACCTTCACGTGCATTTTACATTGGCAGCCCCTCCAATGTTCGGACTGGACTGACTAGCTTCACTGTATGTCGACAGTGTCGCTATATGTGGTGATGCTGGTGGTGTCGGAGATATTGTCTGTCTCTTGTGCAGTCAAATCTCTTTCCATCTGCTACCTCCACATTCTCGGACACGATCCCCAAATGATTTGGCCAGAATCAGCTCGAGCTGCTGTATTTCTGTTTCCAGGGTGCACAGCGTGGAGGTACATTTGGGATCTTGGTTATCTGCTAACCCTGGGTCCGCCTAGAGCAATGCGTTCCCTTTGCACCCCACCCGATGACTTAATAATATCCATATCTATAGTCTATAGCTTTACCAAAGAAATCAGGGATCACCGAATGGGAACCCTAAAATTAGTCTCATGAGCCAAATAACAAAAAACTTCTCAGAATCATCATGAAGAGAGTGAGAAGCAAAATAAAAACAAAAATAAGTCCAGAATAATGTGGCTTTGTAAAAGGCAAAGGTGTCAACAATGCTGTATATATTTTGAGAACAATAATAAAGAAGTCTATAGAGGTAAACACACATTTGTACCTCTGTTTAATAGACTAAAAAATCATTTGATAAAGTTAAACATAGTGAAGTTATACACATACTAGAGAATTTGAACATTGACAGCGAGGATTTAAGAATAATCAATAACATGTGCTGGCAACAAACAGCAGCAATATTAGTAGGAAATCAATGTGGCCCTTTTCAACAAATAAAACACGGAGTTAGACAGGGATGTGTACTCTCACCAGACCTGTTCTCATTATACAATGAAAACATAATGCGTGCAATAGTTGATATCCCAGGAATATCAGTGGGGGGACATAGCATAAATAATTTATAATTTGCGGATGACACTGTTCTGATTGCTAAAAGTGAGGAATACCCTCAAGAATTTATTAATGTAATAGTGGCAGAAAGTAAAGAGAAAGTCCTCTTCCTAAATATCAAGAAAACAGAAGTAATAGTTATTTCAACAAAACAAAATACCACGACTTGCAAGATCAATGTGAATGATGTAGTATTAAAACAGGCCCACTAATTCAAGTATTCAGAAATAAGAAGCACAATAGGGCTGGAAAATTAGAGGCAATAGAGAGGTGGTTCTACAGAAAAATGCTGAGAATACCATGGACTGCTAGGAAAACTAATGTGGAGGTATTGAAAGTCATATACGAGACGGAGCTTAATCAATAATATAAGAAAATGACAATCTTCATTTATTTGGCCACGTTATGAGACAATGAGGTTTGGAGAAGTCACAACAGGCACGATTGAAGGCAACAGAGACAGAGGGCGACAAGTAATAAAATAGTAGGTAGTTTAACAACCTGGCACGGCAGGGAAACAATAACAATCCTGATACATAATACTGGAGATAGAAAGCTCTGGGAAGCCATGATCGTCAACGCCAGTTGTAAATGTCCCTAATGATGATGAGCGCTACTCACATGTTGAGAACCTCTGATATACATTAGGTATCGTTACAGATTTCACAGCCTCTTCCATCCCGGGTTGTCTAATAATAGCGCCGTAGATAAGCGATTGTGGAGTTCAAACACTCTTATGTAAATATACCATATAGAAGCAGTAAGTAGTATAGTTAAACCACCCCATCCCCTTACGAATGTAACACCTCATGTTGTCTGTTAGCATGGGTCGACGATTACCATTCAGCTAAACTGTGGTGATGACTGCGGTGTGTTCGGGTGTGACTAATGAGCTCCATACGTGTCTGGAATTTTCTTCTACACCTTGGACATGTATGGGAGAAGTCTGTGAGACATTGAACAGCTCTTTCCTTTCTTCGTACACGTTTTTGTTGAGCAGTATTGTCTAAGGTTCTATACACACTCTTAAATAACGATAAAGCAGGAGAGATACGACTTGGCAATGAACGTATCCAAACAGAAGGAACCGGTGTACCTGGGCACCCACACTAGATAAGAGATTGACATGGAGGCCTCACATTGAGAAAATAGAGGCAAGGCAAAAAAGAAACTTGCCGTACTGAGTAATTGGCAGGAACGAGTTGGGGGGGGGGGGGAATGAGGCAACTTTAAATAGGTATATACAAGAAAAATTAGATCAGTACTAAAATATGGATCAATAGCATGAACTTCGGCAGTCAATTCCCATCTACAGGCTCTACAAGATGCAAAATCACGGAGAGGAATGTGTCCTGTATACATGGACCACGAGCAAAAATAGATTGAGAAACACGAGTTAAGTGCACGTTTTAAACAAAATTATATTTTTCTTTTAGCTAGCTTCTCCAATTATTTCCTTTTTTTTTACCCATCACCCTTTTTTTTTTTAATTTTTAATTTTGCCAATGTTCATTTTTTATGGCTTTCTACTGGGGGAAAAGGGTAATATCAGGATAGCCGGATTTCAGTGTTTCTACAACAGGCGACATCTTGGACAGGCAATCTTAGTACGCGAGGGTTTTAGTGTATGCGAGGTTGATATGTCCAAGTGGGATAGTGACAATATCCAGTTACAGGCAGTGAGGGTCCAGAGGGTCCAGCACCCAATCATGATTGTAAATGTGTATGCCTGCAACACGAGCATTGATCTTCAGGGTTGGAAGATCCTAGGGGAGATAATGGAACAGGAAAAGCAGATCCTCTTTTGTGGTGACTTCAATGCGAAAGGTACATCATGGGGCAATAGTGCTTCGAACAAACAGGGAAGAGAACTTGAGGAGGCCCTGACAGATACGGACCTGGTGTGCCTTAACGATGGCCGTATAACAAGGATGGCAAGCAGGGATGGTGATGATGATAGCGCTATCGACCTGGCATTGGTGTCATCAGCTGCTGTGGCTATCTGCAAATGGGACGTGCTGGGGCATCATGGCAGTGACCACCTCCCATGTGTTGTTCTCTTAAAAAATGACAAAAGTAAGCAGATAAGGCCAAAGGTAAGATCCTTTAAATATGATCGAAGAGGAGTGGATGTTGTGAGCAGAATTCGACAAGACAAACGTAAGGCTCAAGTAGTGGGAAATCTGGTGTGGGATAGGCCCTCCTGGTGGAACGAAGAGGTTCAAAGAGCATGGAGCGAGAAACGGAAAGCAGTATCACTATGGCAAAGGGCACGGAAACGTGTTGCGGCTCAGCCCATGGAGGTCGCACAATGGAAAAGGAAGAAAGATATCTTAGTCCAAACATTCAATGATATTGCAAAGTCAGCAAAGGCGTCAAAATGGGACGAATTTTGCAAAGAGATAACACGCGAAAAGTCACTAAAATTGTTCTGGCGGTTACACAAATCCATGAATGGTCTCACAAGACGCGTGACTATTGCCGATTTCCAGAGCACGATACCGTCTGGCAGAAGACGGACGAGACAAAAGGTGCGGCATTGCTGGCACACTACACCGCACAAATTGGTCAGAGAAATGTGGAGGCATATCAAGAAATCAGGAAAACGCTCACAGACACGTGTAAGAACTTGAGCATGGAAAACCATATGCTAATCACAGTTGAAGAAATCAGGAAGGCACTGAAAAGTACAAAAAATACAGCACCAGGGCCAGATGGCATTAGATACGATGACATTAGTCGAAGAACGGATGAGGAGTTGGGAGAGTTGGCGGACATGTTCAATAATAGCCTTCTAAAGGGCACAGTGAAAGAAGACTGGTTGCACAGCTATTTAGTTCCACTACACAAACCTGGGAAGGACCACACCAGGATACATGACTACAGAATAATAACTATGCAGAATACGATTGGCAAGCTTTTGGAAAAAATTGTGGCCCGGAAGGTATCGTGTTATCTTGAAAGAAATAAGTGTTTACCAACATTGTTAGGGGGATATCGTCCAGGAAAGAAGACATGGCAAAATGCAGCCATATTTGCGCAGGATGTTTTTGAGGGGTTCGATTCGCGCATGGAGACATGTGCGGTCGCAATAGACCTTGAGGATGCGTACAATAGGGTGTCCTTGGATATCTTGATGCACCAGCTGTTAAATCTTGCAGTTAATCCTTTTGTCGTGCGTTGGGTTGGCGCCGCCCTGATGCACAGGGTTGTAGTTCTTAAGTGTGGTAACTGGATATCTACACCAACGGTTATTAGCCCTGGCCTGCCACAGGGATCGCCTCTATCTCCTGTACTTTTCAATGTATACACAGTACATATCGCTGGCAATCAAATCACAGGTGTTGGCAGAACGATGTCATATGCCGATGATATCCTGGTGTATAGACAGGGCAGAAATCGAGAAGAGTGCGTCGTGGAACTACAGAAGGAGCTGGATAGACTGACAAATTGGTGTCGAGATACGGGAGCAGTGGTTAATCCGTCTAAGGCATTCGTGACGTGGTTTTCCTTGAACAATCACATGGTAAAGACACCCATGCCACAAGTTTCGTTGTCCGGGAAAAGTTTAGAAAGAACTAGCACAATGAGATATCTGGGTGTGTTTTTTGACAGAAGCCTGAGTTTCAGGGAACATGTTGACCACATTATCATAAGGGCAGGCAAAGGCTTAGCAGCAATGAAGGTTATGGCTGCTGCGCAATGTGAGCAAAGATTGTTATTTCTTTTGTACCAGGGTTTGGTAGTGGCTGTGGTGGAATATGCACTGGCAATTCTGACTCTTAGCCAAACTCAGATCGAAAGACTGGATAGAGTCCAGAATGCAGCAATGCGTATCATTCTGGGATGCACAAGAGACACATCGACAAGAGCTATGCGATACCTACTTGACTGCCCAACAGCTGAGCATAGATTACAGTATTGCCGTGCACGGGCGTACCTTCAAATACATGCAGATAAGGAACACCCGTTGCATTCCGAAATACAGAAAGTTAAAGGCAGCAGACTCAAGAGAGGAAGGTCGTGGATGGGACGTGCTGAAGATGTAATACAAAGTGTGTGCCGATTACAGGATGTGGCAGTTGGTGCGGAATGGATAGGTCTACCCACAGATTTCGAAACTTGTTTGAGAGTAATAATATCACTTAGCAGGGAATGCAGAGAATGGTGACCCACAGCTGTGGAGAAAGAAGTGCAGGCTTTAATCAGTGAGAATACCAAAGAGGGGGATGTGATTATATACACTGATGGATCTGTAATTAGGCATGTTCGCAGTGCTTGGGCCTTTACAGCTCAGTGCGCAGGTAAAACGATCAAGGAGGAAAGTGGTGCCTTTGCGGTCACTACGAGTAGTATGACCATGGAGACTATGGCGGTGACCAAGGCATTTGAGTGGCTACGCACACAGAAAGTAACGCAGGTCTGCATCTTGAGTGACTCTATGAGTATGATTAAGAAGGTACAAGTGGGTCTCGTTCGCGAACAGTGGATCGAGGCCTTGAGAAATGCGAGCTTGAAGGCGGTTACATTTATTTTCGTGCCGGGACATGTGGGCGTTCGAGGCAATGAAAGAGCGGATCAACTGGCATCGTGTGCGATTGTGGCAAAGGGCGATGGGGCAATGGATCGCGCTGACGTTTTGAACTCCTTAAGAGATATAACACGCGAGAGTGAGACGAATGTGGATGATGATTCCTTTTCAATGGCTAGGATTAAAGATCAGGGATTGAGATGCGGTGTTGCTAGAGGTGAACATTTTGGAGGGCGCAGAAGAATGATGGTCAACCAGCATAGGACCGGTACTGTCAGCAGAAGTGTGATGGCGGATACACTCAAGGAGAGATCGGAGCAACTATGGATGTGTCCAGTTTGCAGTGATGATGATCCGACGACTAACTAACTAACTAACTAAGGGTAGGGGGTAGCCAACACACCTTAATCGCCCTTACAACATGCATGATAGATCACAGTGTCAATATTTTTATTCCTCTACTGAGCCTCAATAACATACAAGTGAATACTGAGCTTCAATAACATACAAGTGAATACTGAGCCTCAATAACATTCAAGTGACTACTGAGCCTCAATAACATTCAAGTGACTACTGAGCCTCAATAACATTCAAGTGACTACTGAGCCTCAATAACATACAAGTGACTACTGAGCCTCAATAACATTCAAGTGACTACTGAGCCTCAATAACATTCAAGTGAATACTGAGCCTCAATAACATGCAAGTGACTACTGGGCCTCAATAACATTCAAGTGACTATGACTAAAATAGTTTACTTTCCAAGACATAGGCCCTGGGTTATAATGGAGAAAATCAACGTCCATATTAAGTCTTGTATAATGTCTTACACGTGTATCTTCTTCTACTACTTCAGCATTTGTGAGCATGCTAGATCGTCACGCATCTGGTCATCGCAAAGTCTAGCGTCTTCTCTAGGTCAAGGCGGCTTCCCCATAGCTTTGCGTCAAATCTGTATCATCTGACCAGATCAGCCGTCCCTGTTCTTCATATGCTGGGCAGTCATGGAGTATATGTTCGGGGATTTGGATTCCGGATCTATATGGACATGCATCTGTGTATGAGACTTTTAGTCGGTAAAGATGGTCCAAAAGTCTCTAGTGGCCTGTTATAAAGCTAAGTGGTGTAGTCCGTTCATATTGTTGGGGGTGATGTACTGCATCGGGTTTGTTTTCCACTTCCATTTGTGTTTTCCACTTTGACATGTAGGTCCTATGTGTTATGGATTATGGTTTTTGCTTCAGTGTAAGGCAGCGTGTGTCTGTATTGTTCCATTTCACTACCTATTCTTGACAGAATATCAGCTTTGCTACCGGGGACCAAATAAAAACCATGATAACACTTTTACCTGATCTATATGTGTAGGTTATTACGAGCATGTGTGTAGAATTGCTTCCCATCCGCAGGTCAAAATAAACCAAAAGCGTCATGATAAGGTAGGCCTAAGCTGTATATCACGATGTAATGTAAGCTGTAATCCAGCTTTCCTAACTACATAGGCTAATGATAACCGTAGGAGTTCAGAACCGGCATAGAAGTAGAAGAACGATAGGCCTATAGTTTCCCTATATAGGCCTATAATATATATAGGCCTATATTATAATGGCCTATATACATTATATTCTATAAAAATGTGATTATATTGTTTAAAATTTACAATATTCCATATTTTGATTTTACTAGCCAATTTACTTAAAATTTGTTCATTGTTAATTGCTGAAAAATATTTTCCATTGAGGTTCATATCCATAATTTTGAGAACCTCAAACCAGGCGGGTCAATAATTTGGTTATGGGCATATACACACGTCTAGACTGCATAGTAACGTGGTACGCTTTTTCTGATCTCGCAGAAAAGAACATCTCGGTAACGCTATCTAGTGCACACCATGCAATAAAATCAACAGATAATGTAGAGTAAAGAATCGATTAACAAGAATTACGATTAGATTATTATTAAGCTGAAATATAAGATAATGGTATTTCGCTGTCTGACGTAGTGTCTCCACTGTCACGTGATCTAATGAGAATTAATAGATTTGTGCGCGTATTTTTAATAAATAAAATATGTTATAATATTCATAAATCAGACAAAATAAGCAACTTACCACTCTTCAAGATGTCTACCTCTAGTCGATTCCTGCTCAACCGGCAACGACCATGACAGATTTGTCGCTGTCATTCCGGATACGCTGCGCCTGCGCTTGCGTTCGCTACTACTAAGCCTCGGACTTAGAGGAGTAGTACGGTGTACTGTTTGGATCATAATTACCATTTATTGGAGAGGGAGGAAATAGAGTATCAGCGATAACCTTTGGTCAATTGCTCCGATGTTTGCCTTACGCGTGAAAATAATGCACAAATACCGAAGAACCGACGAAGATTACAAATGTAGTGTCATGTTGTATTATTTTGTCAAATTAATCAGAAATAGTGTAGCCAATAGGCTAAGTGTTACCAATATATGTCGTTAAAGTGAAATAACGAGACACAATGACACATTATACCCATTTCTGTTTATATTTACCTTGTGTTACTCCAGCCACCTTATTTCTAGATTCGATTTGTGAATCGATTCTGGAACTTTATCTCTGTATTATTTTGTATCGTATTTTTCTTCTGTATTCGTTCTGGAGCTCTGTTGACTAGGCGGATGTGATCTGTAGAATGAAGTGCGTTGTGTAGTGGTTTATAGCTTGGCATTGATATCTGAACCTTTCGGAACTATACATCCTACTTCAACATTTTATTATATGTAATGTTGACATGAAACTTGATTTTGTAGCTATCCTCAAGCTTAATTCTCCTTAGTCGTCCCTTACTACAAACATGTCATGTAACAACTAGATAAGTGGCTTGGGGTACGTCCTATGTTAGTTCTTAAACTACTGCAGATAGCAGAATATTATTCAAGAGAACTGAATGTGTTCATAGTTTACAGCTTGTCTGAGGTATAGGGTCTATGAATCTATTAATCTGACCTGACACAAGCGACTTTAACATAGATTCTTGATAGTTTTGATCCTCTATGGTGTGGGACAACCAACTCCACCCCCTCTTCCACCCAAAAATCTCATTAGTCGCCTGCTATGGCGAATATTAAAACTGTACCAATATCTTGGACACAGTCACAAATGATGGCAGATGTGAAACAGAAGTTAAAAGGAGAATAGGAATGGCTAAAAGTACCTTCAATGACATGAGGAAATTGGTTACTAAATTTGGTTATTAATGTTGGTTACTAAACACAATAACAAAAAGAAAACTACGCCTGTTTGGTCATATAAAGAGACATAACTGTTTAGAAAGACAAATAATGGAGGGAAGAGTACCTGGGAAGAGGAGAAGGGGCAGACCAAGAAGACGATGGACTGACGACATTAAAGATAATATGAATACATCGCTAGAAAATGCAAGCCACATCGCCCAAGACAGAGAGAGGTTCAGAGAGTTCATTGGGAAGACAACGTTCTGGAAGGAATACGTCACATGACACAAACAAATTACAAACAAGTTAAAAATGAGAATTATAAAATGCTACATCTATTCCATATTAATGTATGGCTCAGAAACATGGACACTAAATAAACAATTAGAAGACAAAATTGATGCCTTTGAGATGTGGGTATATAGAAGAATAGGGAGAACATCATGGAAAGAGAAGAAAACAAATAAAGAGGTGCTAAAGACACTTAATATGAAGAAAGAACTACTAAGAGAAATAAAGATCAGGCAAATAAAATACTTTGGACACATTAAAAGACATGACACCCTATTGAAGATCTTACTTGAGGGTAAAGTCAAAGGGAAGCGAGCAAGAGGTAGGCAGAGATACAAGTGGGAGAGTAACATTATACGATGGACAGGTTACAGTCTAGCAGAGTGCACCACCAAGACAAGAGACAGGAGATGTTGGAGATACGTTGCAACCAACCTTCGTTGCGGAGACGGCACTTGATGATGATGATGGCAAATATTGCAAGCTTGATGTAAGTCGCTGTTCGTTTTGTGTTCAAGAGGTCACGGATTTGAATCCTGTTCCTGACGTATTGTTTATATAGTGGATTTTTTGGTGATCGCTGACTTAGGGATTATCGCTTGAAGCTACGGAACTACGTGCTATGAGCGGTACCCTCGACAGGCGGTGTGTCGTTTCGTTGAGAGGAACGGAGTGCATAAGAGATAACTTAGCATAATGTTAGCCAATCCTCTACCCCTACTGAGCATTTGATTGTGGCAATTCTTTGCTATCTTTAGATTTAATTGTAAAAACGCAAAACCGAAAGTCAACGCAGAAATCGTGCACAAGTTACCGCAGAAGCATGTAAGTTATTTCATGAAGGTAAGAAATGGTTTGTTATAAGTATAGCCTATTTCAAATGCCTTCTTTATGTGAATTATGCCAAAATGTTGCAATCACAGCCCCCTATACAATTGAGAATCGTTGTTTCATATTATATAATTAAAGTTTAGACTATTGTTAGTTTTTGTGTTATTGCAGAATAATAACTAGTGATGTCTGCTACATGATTGAAATGCTTCTAACCTCTATTCTGAAATGAAACGTTTGAAGTAGACTTTTGAGTTGGATCTGGTGAACGCAAGTTTAGTGCAATCGATGCACATCATAATTTCACTTCAGTATTATTAATAATTAATATGTATAATAAAGTCTAGGAATACGGTCTTATTATTTATAATAATGCACTGGCAATTCTAACTCTTAAGCCAAACTCAGATCGAAAGACTGGACATGCAGCAATGCCTGTCACTCAGATTTGTACTGTGTGTATCATCATAGTTGGATGCACAAGAGACACATCGACAAGAGCTATGCTGTACCTACTTGGCTGTCCAACAGCACAGAATAGATTACAGTATTGTCGTGTGCAGGTGTGCCTTCAAATACATGCAGATAAGGAACACCCATTGCCCATTGCATTCCGAAATACAAAAAAAGTTAAAGGCAGCAGACCTAAGAGAGGAAAGTCGTGGAGGGGACGTGCTGAAAGTGTCATACAAAGCATTTGCAGATTTCAGGATGTGGTAGCAGGTGCGGAATGGATAGGTCTACCCGCAAATTTTGAAACCTGTTTGAGAATAGTAATATCACTTAGCATGGAATACAGAGAATGGTGTCCCACAGTTGTGAAGAAAGAAGTGCAAGCTGTGGTCTGTGGGAATGCCGGGAAGTGGGATGTTATTATATATACACTGATGGATCTGTTATTGGACATGTTCACAGTGCTTGGGCCTTCACAGTTCAGTGCGCAGGTAAAACGATCAGGGAGGAGAGTGGGGCCTTTGCTGTTACTACAAGTAGCATGACCATGGAGATTATGGCAGTGACTAGGGCATTTGAGTGGTTAGGCTCACAGAAGATAACGCAGGTCTGCATCTTGAGTGATTCTATGAGTATGATTAGGAAGGTACAAGTCGGTCTCGTTTGAGAACAGTGGATTGAGGCCTTGAGAAAGGTCAGGCTGAAAGTGGTTACATTTATTTTCGTGCCGGGACATTTGAGTGTTCGAGGCAGTGAAAGAGCAGATCAACTGGCATCATGCACGATTGTGGCACAGGGCGATGAGGCAATGGATCGAGCTGACGTTTTGAACTCCTTACGAGATATGGCACACAAGAGTCAGACTGGTGTGGATGGTGATTCCTTTTCAATGGCCAGGTTAAAGGTCAGGGTTTGAAATGAGGTGTTGCTAGAAGTGAACATTTTGGAGGGCGCAGAAGAATGATGGTTAACCAGCATAGGACCAGTACTTTTAGCAGAAGTGTAATGGTGGATACACTCAGGGAGAGATCAGAGCAATTATGGATGTGTCCAGTTTGCAGTGATGATAATCCAACGACTAATTATTATTTATAAATCATTATTTTTGCAGTTGGATATGAGAATTTTTGTTAAAATCACAATAAGCCTATGAAGAAGGCAATAAGCTTATGAATACGAATTATGATGCTTCCAAGTTACACTTACATTGCTTTGCCTGTTTTGCTGTACTACTTTCGCCTGTTTTGTCAACCGACTTTTCATAGCCATTTATCTTTATCTGGTAGTAAATAGTTAAAATAGTATAGTAGGCCTAATGCCTTGCCTTACTAACTTAGTCTTCTATAACTCATATATTTCACGCACTGCAATATAAATTTCTGGCACGATTTGGATTCCTCGGGCATCAAACTCACAACCTAAACACCAACAATCTAACAATGTTTTGTTTTTTCATCATTTTTTCGTCTCATATATGTTTATTGTTTTTCATGAGTTCATCTTTGCTTGTGAAGGATAAACATAATCAACTTAGACGGGGTGCAAAGGGAACGCATTGCTCTAGGCGGACCCAGGGTTAGCAGATAACCAAGATCCCAAATGTACCTCCATGCGGTGCACCCTGGAAACAGAAATACAGCAGCTCGAGCTGATTCTGGCCAAATCATTTGGGGATCGTGTCCGAGAATGTGGAGGTAGCAGATGGAAAGAGATTTGACTGCACAAGAGACAGACAATATCTCTGATACCACCAGCATCACCACATATAGCGACACTGTCGACATACAGTGAAGCTAGTCAGTCCAGTCCGAACATTGGAGGGGCGGCCAATGTAAAATGCACGTAAAGGTAGATGCATGGCGAGAGACAAATAGATTTCATACCGAGTACAATGAAACAATGAAAGGGCAGAACAGCGCTAGAGGGCAGCACGAACTGCAAATAGAAAGTGAAAAGTCCCTAGGAAAAGGAAACTACACGCTCCGTCAGCTCGAAACGAGCTTCTAGTTACCTGTGTTCCTTACAGGCAGAGACCCAGACCCATTCATTGGCGTCTTATAAAGCAAGAAGACCTAATCCAACTCGAATGTCGAGCCTTCCTAAACCGGAAATATGCTCGCGAAGAGAAAGGGTTCTGTACCCGATGGGCGTAGGCACAAAAGGGACAAAGATTTAGCCCTGGCCCAACTCTACTGTCAGGTTTTCCTACACCGGAAATACACTTGAAGAGAGAAAGGGTTCAGTACCTGATGGGCTCAGGCGCTATTGGGACAAGGACGCTCAGCTTGAGAACGCGTGGTGTGAGACTCGAACTTGGACAAGGGATACACGATGTCGGTGAATGACACCTCGGCTAAGAGGGCGAAAGAGCCAGGGTCCAACTCCTCTGTTGAGTTCTTCCCCTTAAGGAACCAGGCTCAAGGATGAGAAACGGTTCAGTACCCAATGGGCACAAGCACAGCACGTCCAATTACATGAGGCAAGTTCATAGACAGTGGAACACCTCGTGCGAGTCAGACGAGAGCAAAAATCGTCTGGGCGAAGAGTCGCCACTACGCGTGCCTGGAGACAGATATAGAGGCTGTCACAGGCTAAGGGCAGAAACTCAACTGTCAAATTGGTTGTCTGGTCTTTATTCTCCAGATGATCATGATAAACCAAACAAGCCACAGAAATCATTAACATACATACCCTTTGATATCTGCTGAAGGTATTTTAAACCATGTCCCCCAACAATAATGGAGCCCATACAACTGACAGTTGACATTGTGTCTATGTCTAAATTGTTAATCAGGGATAACCAGACAATCTTTGCCGTTGAGGGATTAACAACTGAATTGTTGGTAATACACCATGACAGCTGGTCTAATTTACTCTGTACACCAGCAGTGACATCAGTTCGGACTCTGCCTGGGTGTATAGCAGAATATCAGCATATGTGAAACTCCTACCTGGCACTGAGATTTACAATTGTGCAATTTTTAAGGTGGAAACATTGGAAAGTACAAGAGACAGTGGGGATTCCTGTGGCAAACCAGGTGCGATTGTTGTGATCTGAGGTCCAGAAACTGCACTGCAGAGTAATTTTTCTACACATGAACATGTTTGCTATCCAGCAGGCAATCTGTAAGTCAATATTGCGCTCCCTAAGTTGACAAGATGGCTGTAGTTGACTCTGTTGTACATATCTATTGCTGCAACTACAGTTCCATTTTATGTCTGGAGGTCCTGTTAAATTTCATATAGCAACATTTATGACTGTGTCTCTTCCAGCTCTGTATGCCCCTAGAGTGTCTGGTAAGGTAGGACTCTCAACATAAGTCTCTGATTTAGCAAACATGTTGACAACATATTTCAGGCTGCAGAATGGAATCAGTGGTATAAAGGTCATGATGATTGCAGACATACAACAATGGTCATTCTGCTGCTGCTGCAAACACTTTATCTGTTATAGATTATGGCCTCGGTCTGCGACACTGTCACAGATAAAAGTGGATAGATAGGAAATAATCCAACCTGAGGCTGTGAGAGCAGTGATAAGATACTACAGATATCCCCATCACTGCCATGAGATTCTTGTTACATGTGCCCAGGATCAAGTGGCACAGCTAAGGGCATACCTTAATGTAGCCAAAAATTATCCCAGCACTTAGCCAAATCTAGATGAGAAAAAGGGCCAGTCAAGTTATGAATCAAAAATGTGAAAAGTCTTTGATGGAAGAAGTATAGAAAAACAGTGAATGAGTGGAGGTGGACAAAGAGAAAGTCTCTGACAAATGTAGTAATACAATTGGGGAAAGCATGTAGGGAATGGACTGAAGTCAGGACAGAGGTTACTGTGCAAGAACTTGTCCAGATACACTCAGAATGCATGACACAATCATATATGCAGTTGGCTCAGACAACAAAGAAATGAATAAGTGTTGATGGGGGTTTTTGCCTACAAGAATGAAAAATAAGTGCTTGAAAAATCGTCTGCCTACTCCACTACAACATCGAGCATGGAAATAGTAACAGTTGTGGTAATGTAACATGTGCCATGATGTTGATTTGTAATCTTCATTCTCAAACTCCCACTGGATCTCTCATGTAGCAGGATAATGGTCCTACTAGATTTCCAGCAGGATGTAGTCTAGAGAATAGAAATGTGTTGTGCCACTGTTTATTTGTGCCCATGGCATGACACATCCATTTTTATTGGATGTTTCTAATCAAGAATCTGCTGAAGGGGACATCACCTATACATCTGCAACGAGTATAATACAATGTTGGTTTTTGGAAGTTATGTTTGTTTATAAATCAGTAATCAATAAGCTTTCTGGTATGTGATTCTAAAATAAAACCTGATTTTTAAAATGTGTCTTTACAGGTTTCCGTATAAGTTTTTGGTAAAGCGCAGATGAAGTAAAATTTTTCTTTTGTTTTTGTGTTTGAATCAAATTATTCAAGAAATGTGGGTTTATTAATATAATGAACTACATTTAATAAATTGAGGCCCTCAACAAAATTAATACTCATAACACTGTCAATAGAAAGAATATAAAAAATACATTTAATAAGTTATGGCACGAATTTGAACTAATCATTACAAAACTCCAAATAGAAAGTGACAAACGATTGAATTGTTTACAACCAGTAGTAGAACTAACACACAAAACAGTGACATATGCATATTAAGAGTACCTGTGCCATTTTATTCATGTCACTAAGCATGATACAGCCACTTTGCACTACAGAAACCAGTGAACACTCATTTTTTAAATCTACCGGTAGTTTTATTTTAGGATCACATACCAGTTTTCGAATTGATTTTTTCCTCATTTGTTTTCTTTCTTGTGTTCGCTGCTTGATATTCACACAATTTCTATTTGTTACATTAACCTTTTCCTATGAGAATCAGAAATTCCAGTCTGTATGAGAAATAATCACAGAAGAAGCTGTTAATCTTTATTAATTTCTTTCAGGTACTAAGTCTTATACACTGTAATATCCAGTTACAATGGAGACGTCTGACTGCATCATTAATGGCCTTTTCCTTGGTGGAATCATGGCTGCGCTTAATGAGCGTGATTTACAGGCCAACAAAGTCACGCATATACTCTCTGTGGATGAAAAACCACTACCGGACATTCTAACAAACAAGTTTGCTTACAAACATGTATTTGCACTAGATCTTCATGACTTTGATCTAATTAGTATGTTCTCTGAATGCTTTGCCTTCATTGATCAAGCCAGAGATGGCAATGGGGCTGTTCTTGTGCACTGGTAAGTTTACAATTTTTAGAGATTATTTTCAACTTTTAGTCTATATTATCATTTATGTAAAACTTTTACAGACCTTTGGTTTTTTTACCTCACATCTTTATATTTATTTTTGTATTTCTTATTTTCTCTTATTACATGCAGTAGACATTATAATCCCTTCTCTGTGACTGAGGGGCAGTGTGTTGTTCATCTTTGATTGCCCATGTACCTGGTTCAATTACAGCTGCAGTTTTTCATCTGGACTGTTGAGAAAGCCATGACATCCCACTGAATGTAAATATTTACTAGAAAATGTTGGAGCCAAAAATGTTTAGTTGATTGCTATGCCCTGAATAGGATATGCTACAATCAACTGACAACATACAGGCAAAATAAATATTTATTCTCCTTTTTCCTGATTCTCTTTCCAGGCGTAGTGACATTGATGATTTTTATGAATAAACCATTTTGTTTTATAAAGTAATTCCACACCGTACACATTTTCATGAAAGGTAATAGACTGCAAATATTTAACAATCTGCAACAAATATGAAGCTGTATTGGTTCCAGTTCAACATTTGCAAATGATGGTTTCTCCTATATTGTATTTGTGGTAACCGCATGTGGAATGGCAATGGCCCACTAGACAAACCAACCATGCAACAGAGAACTTTAGTAGATGACATGCACCTGTATATTGAGGATTTCTTCTTATAGATGCTTCATAACACGCCAGCTATACAATTATGCATTTCTTGCTTTGTTTTGCCGTGAGTTATGTTTTGCCTCTCACAACCATGCAGCACAATAGAAACACTAGTGAGTTATAAAGTTTGATTTTTGCTTTTTGTGCGTGTGTTTGTTTTTAGTGCTTTGTTATTTATGTATATGTATGCACCATCTGTGGTTGGGACGGAGCCAGAGATGTACTGTGCAGAACTTGATAGGTAGAGACTATACACTTTCTCAATGGCTAAGGCCTATCATAAAGGCGCAGTGACTCAGGATGTGACGTCTTTTGCCGTAAATATTTGATTACACGCCTGGAGTCATAGAGAAGTTTGGCATAACCAGTAGGCGATTGTGGCAAGGAAAGAGCACAGTGAACCTTATCATCCTTGCAATAGCTTGGATCAGTGCATGGATATAAACCTACCTTCCTGGTGGTGTGACAGTTATTTTCTGGATCTGGTCCGGGGTGGGTAGAAAATCATAGACTCCCCAGCACGGTAATGCTGTTACAACCAAAATTATATACTATTGAGATCAGACATCACCTTGGTTATCAAAGTCTACGGTTGGCAGTAGATAACCAGGCTACTCTGGCTGAGAAGTGAACTACTGGAACACAGAAAAACAGCACAAATACCAGCATGTGCAATATGCAACACATCAACATCTACACAAGCACCAAGGCACTAAACCAAGGAAACCGTGGAGGGAGAACCAGCAGAACCAAGATTGTCATAAAACCAAGTCTTCACTGAACATTCTACAATTAAACATCTGTGGCATTAGAAACAAAAAAACCAGAACTTGCTAATTTCTAACACTCACAAGATACATGTGACCCTCTTACAGGAGAATCTACACAAAGACACTGGCCCATATCTGTCAGGATATATCATCTATGCCTGTAAGTGCACTAGCTGCCATAATGTTCCAAAACAAATGTAGAATCCCTAGACAGAGTAAAAAACAATGCCCTATGCCTTATTAGTGGAACAGTGAGATCTACACCAATTGCTGCATGTAAAATACATACAAATGTATAACTCCTCGGGATACAGAGAGGTATGGCTGCAATGGAAGCTTATGAATGAAGCAAAAAAATTAACAAAGACCACTCAAATAAACAGCTTGTAGAAAAATGACAACTAAATCAGAAAAAACAAGTCAGTTCTCAGTCATGTCAGTAAACTTAAAAACAGCTATCACCTCCTAGACACGAGACAAGAACTGCAAAGATTAGAAATATGTTTACTACCACACGCATGTTTTATATAGTCAGAAACAAGACAAAATTATGAGATAATGTAATAAAAAGTTTTGGCCCGGTATGTCTTCTGGGAGAAACACAAAAAACAATACTGGTAGATACCTACCCATAACATTGGATTCATGTCTATACTGATGGGTCTGCTTTCAAAGCCACCATCAAAGCAGGTTATGGTGTCTATATAGAATATCCAGACAAAACATCTGTTGAGTTGTTTTATGCCTGTTTGGAGATATCTAATTATGAAGCTGAAATAACTGCAGTTTTCTTGTACCACCTAAAGACCATAAATATAGGACCATCTCACATCCCAAAGACAATATAAATCTCCTTGGAAGGAAAAACCAGAGTATCATCTTCCTACTTCGCACACAACTTGCACAATGTAACAATCACGAACAGAATACCCTAAGACGAACAGAAGACGATATGTCAAGCCATTGACACAAATACAACAGTGACACAGCGCATTTCCATTCTCTGGACAACAACACACTTCAGGGTGCTGACTGTGACCCATCCCTACGAAACTGTCGGCCACCACATTTTTTAATGTGCAGTACTGGTGATGCCAGGGACATACTTCTCCCTCCACAGCCAGATATATGGAACAAAACAACAGCTCACAAACACCTGTATGTATCAGACAATAGTATTGGGTCAAAGGGCATGAACCCATGATCCTCTAGATCAGCAAGAAACCAAGCATTTGTGATAAAGATAATGTTTCAATTCGCTGTAGCCAATATGTAACCAGAAATGTGTTACTCTGTTGTTTAGATTTTTATGTGAATTCATAAACATTTAAAAGTGATAGAATGTAGATTCTTTTTTATGCAATCAAAGGATGTAGATGTTAATGTCATGAAATAGCTCTTTGTTTTTTTAACAGAAACTTGTCATGGCTTTGAATAAGTATAGTATGGCTTAGCATTTAGCTAGAGCGTGATTCTTATCAATAGAATTGCATAATTTTCATGTATATACAGAGTTGCGTCTTCAGTTTTTGTGTGCTTCATCATTGATTCAGTGTTTTCTTCTTCTTTCGTTCACTTGAAACATGTCTATATCTGTTATTCTGTATCCTTAATAAACCTCACTGTCTTTTGTAGTTCATACAGTGTCCCATAGAGTTTTGATTCCAATGTTGTTTCCTCTGGCCAATATGTCTGCCTCAGCGTTTCATGCTCAGAACACTCTTGAAGTATATGTTTGGCACTCTGTGCTGCCTGTCCATTCTTCACGGCATTCTGTGCTGACCCATCTGTGTATACTCTGACTCATATATCTTGTGGATATTCCTCATCTAGGAAACTGAGGGTGACTGTCCTTCGCTGCACACTGTTCTGTTCGTCCTCGATTAGTATTCCTTTCACATGGGTCTGAATGTATATTGGCATTCCATGCCTTTCACTCCATGGGATTTGTTCTGGTACAGGCCTTAAGGGGCTGTCAACTTCAGGTAGGTCTGTAAGTTGTCTGCGGAGTCGTTTGGCTTGATGGATAAAGCTGCTTCTTTTCAGTCTCCCCATTGCTAGATTTTGGAATCTTTCCTTCATTGGATGGCTTGGCATACACTGAAACTTTTCTGCTTGAATTAGTACTTTTGTGTCTCTGCGTTCGCCAAGTGTTTGCATTCTTCCCATTTTCTGCATCTCTGCTATGGGTGTTGATTTCATTGCTCCCAACATTATTCTAAGTGCCTGGTTTTGCACTTTACCTAGATCTTGTAATGTGGTGTTTGATGCAGAACACCATGCAGCTGAACCATATTCCAGGTGTGGTCTTATGCCTTGCTGGTAAACTTTACTGAGTATATTCCCACTGGCTCCCCATGTGGTTCCACTTAGTTTTCTCAGGATAGCTAACTTCCTCCTGGCTTTTGTTGTTGCTTTGTTTATGTGCTGCTTCCATATCAGTTTATCATCAAAAGTAACTCCGAGGTATGTGGGTTTGTTTGTCTTCTTTCAAGAGTTCTCCATCTATTTTGATATGACCGGCTTTTTGTTTTGGTGAGAGGGTAAAGAGTGTAGTACTGCACTTATCTGTGTTAATGCTGACGCACCATCTATTAGCCCATACAGTTAGAGCATCGATAGCTCTTTGTATTTGTTTAGTGGCCACTGTCGCATGTTCTTCCGTGCACCATATCACCAAGTCATCAGCATACATTGCCACTTTGATCCCATGTGGTAGTTCAGCAACTAGGTCATTGATGTAAACCAAGAAAAGTGTGGTTGACAGGACTCCTCCCTGGGGTACTCCATGACGCAGTAGAACTTTCTTGCTCTTGCGACCATCTAATTGTACCCTGGCTCTTCTATTATACAGGTATGCTTTTACCCATTTGTACATTCTTGAGCTAACCCTGCAATTTCGCAATTTCTTTAGGAGCCCTTCTTTCCAGACCTTATCAAATACTTTTCTGAGGTCTATCAATGCTGCTAGTACCAGTTTCTTATCTTGGAAGGCATCCTCAGTCTCTTGGGAGAGGTAAGTGGCCTGATCTTCAGTAGAGTAGCACTGTCTGAAACCTGCTTGCTGTGATACCAGAAGGTTTTCACTTTCAAGGTACCTCTGCATCCTAAGATTGATAATGCATTCCATTGTTTTGCATAGACAGCTTGTGAGGCTGATGGGCCTGTAGTTGGAGACTGTGTCGCCATCTTTTCCTGATTTGAGGAGTGGTATCATTATTTCTTCTCTCCACATCTGTGGTACATTACCTGTGGACCAGCTTGTGTTAAAGATCTGCAGTAGCTTTGCTCTTGCTGCAATTCCCAGGTTTCTAATCATTTCATTGGACACTCCATCAGCTCCAGGGGACCTTTTTCATTTTCAATTTGGATATTGCATGCTCCAGTTCTCTCATTGTGATTGGTGCCTCCATGACTTCAGGTATAGGTTCGCCTTGTCCAATGTTTTGCTGGTTCTCTCGAACCTCCTGTTGTTTGTCTGGGCTGACTTTGATGTTATTGTCTTCTGCAAAGGAATCTGCAAAATAATCAGCTGCATGTTTACCTGTTAAAATGTTTTTATCTTTATAAAGTGTGATCCTGGTATTTCTCCCTGTACCTTCATCATTTAGTTGTTTTACAAGTTTCCATAATTTCCTAGTATCTCTTTCTAGGTTCAGCGACTCTGTTTTTTCTTTCCAGCTACTCCGTCTGGCTTGTAACTTGGCTCTTTGAAATTTAGCCTTTGTTTGCTATTTGTTGTGATGTTCTTGGCTAGATCTGTTCTCTGCCTGCTGTCTAGATGTTTCCATCTCATTTTGCAGATTTTCCAGTTCATTATTCCAGTAGGGTTTGTAGTTCTTGCATGCCCCCCTGGGTATGGTTTTACTAGCAGCATGTAGTATACATCTATTAAATACACTCACTGCTCTATTGATGTCTTTGTCCAAGTTCATGTCCTTAGCTAGAACACTGGTTAAATGCTGGTACATTTTCCAGTCTGCCCTCTTATAGTTCCACCTAGTGAACGTGCAGCTGTCCTTGGTAAATTCATTGTGGATTTCCAGAAATACTGGTCTGTGGTCACTACCCCCAAGCTGCTTTCCAACGACACGTGTGATGTTCCATTCCAGGCCTGGTGAGTGGAATGCCAGATCTAGTGTAGAATGGTGTGCCATGCTCTCGAGTAGAAGGTTGGTGAGTCTGCTGGCTGGTTAATAATGATGAGATTATTTTCATCCTGCCAGCTCTCAAGTTCCTCACCTCTCTTGTCGATATGATCGTAGCCCCAGCTCTGAGAGTGGCTGTTGAAGTCACCACACACCATAAGTCTCTCTTTATCTGGAATTGTGTCTAGTGCCAATGGTTTATCATTTGGGCAGTAGTAGTTCAGGAGATGGAATTCTGCACTGTCTGTTTTTAGGTGGAGCATCTGGTATTCTGCCCCTTCCATATATACTTCCAGCTGACATGCGCTGATATTGTTTTTAACAAGTTCCGAATTCCACCCTTTGGCCTGTGTTTTTGGTCAGATCGGTAGCACTGGTAGCCTCTGATTTTGAAGGCTATGTCACTGCTGAGGTGTGTTTCTTGGATACAGCATATATTAACTTGTTCTTCACTGAGGACATTTTCAAGTTCCAATTTTTTGCTGTATCCATCTCTTTTACTGTTGACACCCTCAGCATTCCAGTGCATTATTTTTATTGGTTGTTTGTTTGTTTGTTTGGCCAGTAGCTCTATTCCCTTGCCTCCTGGCTCCTCGAGGCAATTGAGAAGGACTTTCAGTAACTGAGGTTGGGCCCTTTCGAGGTATAGGGCCCGGCACCGTCCCTGCCTGAACGTCCGCCACAGGGCAGGCACCATAACTTTTTATAGATACAGACATATTTCCATTGTGTTTTGTGCGTGGCATCCTGATTATCTGTGCGCCTTTTGGCTGGATGCCTCCGTCTTCAGCACTCTGCTTACTTGGGCAGGACTATGGTCCTGCTCGAATGGGACTGTCCGACCAGTCTTAGTTTCCAGCCCCTGATGGCTGAACTAAGCCCCATCACCACTGCACGGTGCTGGCCTTGATGCGGCAGTGTTTTCTAAAGTTCTATCGTCACTTGACCCTCAAGAGCCTACTTGAACTGTATTATAACCAACCTGGGGCAGTATCATCCACTTTAAGAAACTCATGGAAATCAGAGTACCATGGAATTAGTGAAGATGTTAGTGACTTGTCTTAATGAAGATTTGTTTGACCAAAATCCATATTTAACAAATGCTTTTTAAATTCTGCATTTAAAAAATTCTTTATAACTTCACTAATGATGAGGCTGGAACCCAAAAGGAGTATGGGTTTGTAACTTGTTCGAGGCAGTGTTTTACTTTCAGCTCCAGATTAATGTTTCTCTGACATTCATTTTGATGGAAAGATTTTCTCAGTTACTCAGTGTGTCTCACATGAGCTGGATTGTCTTCTACTACTCTTCTGCTTCAGTGTTCATTCTCAAACTCCCGCTGGATCTCCCTTGTAGCAGGACCATGGTCCTACTAGATTTCCAGCAGGATGTAGTCCAGATAATGGAAATGCGTTGTCTCCGTATTATTTGTGCCAATGGCCCGACACATCCATCTTCGGCGGGTTCTACTACTCAGTGTCTCTGTAGAGTGTACTAGCGTGATCTTCTACTTCAGATGATATTTTTGCCATGACTTTCTTGCGATCTCGAGACATGTTGCAGATAAAAGGTTGATTCCCTCCCAGCAGTACAGGCATAGGTCTTCAGCTGGCTTTATCACAGTGGCAATGAGGTGGTTTAGTCAGTCCTACCTTCTTAGTCCCTTACTATGTTATGCATGACAGGCATCAATGTTAATATTCTGTGAACATATTTTGGGACCCATAATACACTGGTGGTTAATGTTGTGTATGTATTTTATGGTCTTTTCATTGTGGATCCAGTCATTAAGCAAAAAAGTAACTAGTTGAGCAATATCTCATGCGATCAATCATAGCCACAGCACATTTGTTATTGTGTCTTTCTGTGCGATTAATAATAGTAATAATAATCTGACAAGTGGATGTGTTGGGTCATTGTCGCAAATAAAATGGTGACAAAAAACAATTCCGTTCTCTGGACTACACTACATCCTGTTGGAAATCTAGTAGAACTATTGTCCTGCTACAAGAGAGATCCAGTGGGAGTTTGAAAATAAATGTTGAAGAAGAAGACATAGTAATAATCTTGACAGAAGTTTGAGAGCTGGTACAGAGGTATTTCAGTTTAATTTGTAAAAATATCTCTCTATTCTCTAGTCAAGCTGGAGTATCCCGGAGTGCAACCATTGTAGTTGCTTACATCATGCATAAGCTACAGTTGTCTAAAGATGAGGCATTAGAACAAGTGACTGCCATCAGACATTTTGTAAAGTAAGTCTCTCTGTGCTCAGATATTTTGTCAAGTAAAATTTTCTGTTGTAATTGTTAATTCTGTAAGCAGGCATGTCAAAAAAGATTTCTTAATGTTTGCAATCAGACATAATGCCCCACTGAAGATGGATGTGTTGGGCCATTTGCGCAAATAAAATGGAGACAGCATATTTCTATTCTCTGGGTTAGTCCTGCTGGAAATCTAGTGGTACCATTGTTCTTCTGCAAGAAAGATCCAACAGGAGTTTGATAATAAACACTGAAGAAGAAGAAGACATTTTGCCAAGCAAGACTCTTTAGTGATTGTAGTAAACAACATTTTCCAAGTGAAATTCTTTAGTGTCTAGTCAGCCTAGTGATATGCTTTTTGTATTTAATCAGACACTTTGCATGAGTTGGTTAGTTAAATAACTATACACCTTTATGTTTGCTGTCACCCATTTATTGCCATGGTCTGAAAGGGAAGCAAAAAAATAGTGATACTGTTACATTCTATGCACGTCATAAGAGGCAACTAAAGAGGCTTGGGGGAGGGGGGCTGGCTGTCATCTTATCCCATAGAGGGTCAAAGTGATACAGAAGATATGCTGAAGTCGGATGTGTCACGCTGAAAGGTGCTGATAACTGCCAATTCATTCACAAAAGAATGAATTTTAAAGTTTTAGTGTTTCAGTTGCTGTAGATCAGCGTATTGGGGGGGGGGGGTTAGTTGAAAGTTAACTTAAAGCTAACTCGGTCACAGATGAATGAACTTTCATTAGTCTTGTGTTTCTATCATCACAGATCCCCACTTACAATCATTATATTCTTCTGCATGCGTTCTCAATATTCATATAATCTGGAGAATGAAGTGTGTTGTGTCATTGTTTACAGCTGGTTGCAAATATCAGCACCTTTCAGTCTGACACTTTCGACTTCATGGCTTTTGTATCACATTGATCCCATCATTGGGGTCCAATAGGGTAGCAAAGAATAGTGACACTATTGCTTGTTATGCATGTTGTAAGAGGCGACTAAGGAGGTTTTGGGGATGGAGTTGACTATCCCATCCCATAGAGGGTCATCATCTTTGGATGCACCAAAGATACACCCTATGTAGAGATGAGATTTCTCTTTGATTTCCCGACTCTTGCTAATAGAATCAAGATGTGGCGAGATTGCGTATATCTTAAATTCAGTGCCGATACACTTCACTCACTATATCCAGATCTCAATACATTGAAAGACTCTAAAGGGGCAAATCATGGTTGGGACAGGCAGAGGATATCGCCAGACAAAGTGTGTAACTCAAATTGCATTTATCCTGAGTAGGAGCAGATAATCACATTGATCTATTGGATGAGACAGTCAGCGCAATCTCTAAACCTCCTTAGTCTGCTACCACATGTATGACAAGTCACAATGTTGCTGCACTTTTGGATGCCAGAAACACACAGGGTGATATTCTTCATTCATTCTCAAACTCCTGCTGAGTAGCAGAGTATAGTACAGTTTAAAGAAAAGAGAATACATTGTATCATTAACTTGGCTGTGCTATCTGAGCCTTTCTTCTTCAGCGTTCATTCTCAAACTACCGCTGAATCTCTCTTGTAGCAGGACAATGTCCCTACTAGATTTCCAGCATGGTGTGGTCCAGAGAATGGAAATGCATTGTGTTGCTGTTTTATTTGCGCCTATGGCCCGACACGTGTCTTCTGCGGTATCTGAGCCTTTCCAACACATGTGACTTGAGCTCAGCATTTTACGATGCATGGGTACCTTCTGTCTTTAATTCCTACTCCTTGACTAGACTGACACTTCTGAGACCTGTTGTCTTTGAGTACCACCTAAAGGCAGAGCAGGTCTTAGCAATTGAAACACATGGGGAATACTATGTTAATCTTATATATTTCCAATAACCAACAGCATGCTAGAGAGATGATGTTCAGCATCACATCCACTACATTTACTTTCCACAATTTGATCTGGTACCCATATCTTGAGTTGATTTGGGATCCATTTGTTATGGAAGAATTTGTGTTCTTCTGAACCGGAAATTGAATCAGGACCTTCTAACTAGGAAGCTGACACACTGATCATGACTAAGTCTGTGTAAGAGCCTGAAGATTGAGATCATCTACAAATAAGTCTGTTGCAACTCCTTACTAACTACTTATTAAATCTGTCTTTTAGACCAAATGATGGCTTCCAGCACCAGCTACAACTTTTTGAAAACATGGGCTGTCAGCTTGACAAGACACATCCAGAGTTTAGGTCATTTCAACTGAGCAAGTTGGCAGTTAGGTTTAAATGTGGGCAGTATGTTGATGGTAAGTCAAACGCAAGGGCAGTTTATGATTGTGAGTCCAAAGTTGTAAGCATTCTGATTGCTGGTCTTTTTTGTAGGCAGTTTGTGGTTGTGGGTATAATTTGTAAGCACTTTGTGATTGTGGGTATAATTTTGAAGCACCTTTTGAAAAGTACTTTGAGATTGTGGGTATATTTGTAAACACTTTGTTAATGTAGATCTAAAGTTATGGGCAGTGTGTAATTGTGGGTCTAAAGTTATGGGGGGGGGGTCTAAAGTGATAAACAGTTTGTGATTGTGGGTCTAAAGTTGTGTGCACTTATGATTGTGGGTCTAAAGTTGTGGTCAGTTTGTTATTGTAGGTCTAGTTATGGTCATTTTGTGATTGTGAGTCTAAACTTGTGGAAGGTTTGTAATTATGGGTCTAAAGTGATGGACAGTTTGTAGGAGAATATATCCATAGTATTAAGAGGCAACCTAACATACTAAAGATATATATGAGCTGGTGCAACAAAATGTGATGAGGGCGGGAAAAAAACAAAATGTAGGGTGTCTTCCCTGATCAGCATGATCTTCGGGGCCTTCCAAAAGATTTACTTTTCCTACCCTCCCCTCTAGATACTCCCATTTCTAACATTCTCTGTATGTGTATATTCTCAGTCTCATTGACATCATATTCATCTGGAAATGAATTTATTACTGCCTTGGTCAAGTCTGCTTTATCTCTTCTCAGCATTGTGCCGTCTATCATGGGTATATCCCTAGTACACCCCAGTTCCGCTCTCATTACCTCATTTTGGAATTTTTCCAATCTATCGTCTGTGACAGTGTTAGTAGGCAGAGGCATAATCTATGGAAACATGCTCGCAGAAAGAAAGCGTTCTGTACCTGATGGGCTCAGGCACAAACGGGACAATGAAGGCAGCCCTGGCCCAATTCTACTGTTGAGCTTTCTTACACCGGAAACATGCTCATGGGGAGAAAGGGTTCAATACCCAGTGGGCTTAGCAATGGGATACGGTCATTCAGTTCCAGCACATGCCTTGCTCCCAAATGTGTAGTGTGACTCATACTTGGACGAGGGGTTCATGATGTTGGTGAACGACACCTCTACTATGGTGAAAGAGCCTGAGTCCAAATCTTCTGTCAAGTTCTTCCAAACCGGAACGAGGCTCATGGATGAGAAAAGGTTCAGTACCTGATGGGCATAGGCATAAAACATCTAATTACACGAGGCAAGTTCACTGGCTGCGAAACGCCTCGTGCGAGGTAGACATGAACGATAACCGTCTCAGCGAAGAGTAATTACACACCTATAGACAGGTTGTTACAGGCTAGGGCAGCCCGCTACTCAAATTAAAGGCATGATGAAAATGGATGTGCTGGGCCTCAGATGTCCTAGCCACAGTATAAGCCATCTGAGATGCAAATAACACAGTTCTACTGTGAAACTAGCAGTACAGCATACTTCACGCTCCCCTGCGGTAATATACAATTTATTTGCCATGGTTATCGGAGACTGAACACAGAAGAAGAAGAGTACCGCATATATTTATCTTAAGTTTGTGTTTGTGTGATATCAGAAAGTAATATCGTATGATGTGAGAAAGTTGGAAATGGAAAAAATCAAATCACTAAAATGTTTTCTAAATTTTGTACAACTTTATATTGCAACATGTCAATCCTGAAAATATTGGTTTCTACACACTGTAGCACACCTAAATCTGTTGTATTTTTGTAGTTTCCTGAAAAAAATAACATAATATCGCAGGGGTACTAAATAAAACATACAAAATTAACTTACTGTGTCAAAAAACTTGTACTTGAAACATAGACCTAGTGTTGTTTGGTAAAATCTGTCAATGTGTTAGTTCCATACTTGTTAAATGTCATATAACGAAACCAGCATGATACTAGGCCTATATCAACTGATATCTAGGCCTATATCACAATCCATAATGATTGTACGTCAATTATACATATTGATTGCCGGCCACCGCAGCCTGCCAATGGATTCTGCATTTAAAGTTTCCTGATTTTGATAATGTCTTATACGATAAATGTCTCCTGTCTCGTATTATGCTGTATCAGAAGGTGAATACAACTTCTACTATGGTTTGCAAATATAGTCACATGACATTAATGTTCGTATGATTTTAAGTTAAGTTCGAAGATTAGGGTCATAGTGAATGTTGTATGGACTTGACAGCAGCTGTAAATATCGAGGACAAATTTGTTTTATCCAAACAACCATGGAGTGCTGAAGGTTAACACAGACACACTAGTGATATTAACAAAACTTCACTAAATAAAAACACGACATTTAAACTGAAAAGACTGAAGCAAACAAGAAATGAGTATTACAAATAAAGACTCATAATTTAAGGGAGCTGCAGAAGAAGATGGTAAGGGAGATAAGATGAGAAAGAAAGATAAAGGAGACAAAGGTAAGAACAGAAGAGAGAGTAAAGTGAAAAGCAATAGAACAGGTATAATGAAGGAAGAAAAATTTAAGAGATCCTGTGCAGTTAAACAGTAGCAGGAAAAGATTAAAGAGGGAAAGAGACATGTCATAGGGAAGACAATTCTGAGTGGGGGGATCCAGCAAAGAAAAAGAGGAAGATATAGTGGTGATAT
Organism: Meghimatium bilineatum; assembly: GCA_034231615.1. Classification (NCBI taxonomy): domain Eukaryota; kingdom Metazoa; phylum Mollusca; class Gastropoda; order Stylommatophora; family Philomycidae; genus Meghimatium; species Meghimatium bilineatum. Next base: position 19,823,471 of record CM067321.1, read on the forward strand.
ATGCAGGTTAGATGAACTACACCCATCGAAGATGGATGTGTCGAGCCATTGGCACAAATAAAATGCGACACAACGCATTCCCATTCTCTGGACAACATCCTGCTGGAAATCTAGTAGGAAGATGGTCCTGCTACAAGGGAGATCCAGTGGGTGAATGCTGAAGAAGAAGAGATGAACTACAAATAAGTAATACAAAAAACTGGTAACTTAGCTCAGCTTTATCCAAAAGCAAATCGGCAGTGAGACTGATCTAAGTTATTAGTTTTTTATTGCTTATTTGTGACTTATTTGTAGAACAGGACTCTGTAGCCTTAAAAAATATTTCTATCAAAGGAGTCATAGACTGCTGAATGTTTGCACTAAAGGAATCTATAAAGTACACCTTACAAGACTACCCAAACTCTGCCCCACAGGGAAATAAAAAATCAGCAGCTCAAAGCAACTCTGGGGGGACAGCTGAAGACCTCATATGACCGTATTATGTACACATTAACTTATTCAACAAACATCTTAGCTAGTATGTACAAACACATAATCATCTGACCTACAGGTGTCCCCGAGAGTGAGATTCCTATCGAAGTCTTTGTCCAACCAGATTACTCAGCCAAGGGTAACGACGCTTACTATAAATGTCGAAAATGCAGGTGAGAATACATTTTTTTCCTATTGTATACCTTTGTTCATGTGGTCATTTATTTCTTCAATTGCTTGTTGTTTATCCAGTTTTTCAGTTATTTATCCAATTTATCAGTTGCTTTATCCAATTTTCTAGTAATTGTTATTTATCTAATTTTTCCAGTTGTCTTTATCCTATTTTTTTTTAGGTTTTTGTTATGTATACAATTTTCTCGTTTGTTATTTATTTCAATTTTTACAGTTACTGTTATTTATCAATTTTTACTATTATTTATTTAGTTTTTACAGTTGCTGTTATTTATCCAATTTTTCATCTACCACTTTGACAATGGTAGTGTCTAATCATACCGTATAATCATGAGTCCTCATAGTAGATTTCTTCTTCTGCGTTCATTATCAAACTCCCACTGGATCTAACAGGACAATGGTCCTACTATATTTCCAGCAGGATGTAGACCAGAGAATGGAAATGCGTTGTGTCGCCGTTTTATTTGCGCCAATGGCCCGACACATCCGTCTTCGGCAGGATAGTAGATTTAAAAACAGCTGTAGTCAGTTGGGAAGCTGAACTATTCAGAAAGCAGTTGCTACCTGTTGAACATAATTGTTGCCTAGAAAATGACTATAGCCAAGAAAAACTGTTTATCATTACTTTACATAAAATGATAATACAACCACCTTTTTCCAATTTGTATAGCTCTCGTGAATTTATTTATTCATGTCTTTGATATGTGATGCTCTTCCATATTCTGATGAGCTTATTTATTCGTCTAGGATGTTTCTGTTTCATGATGGCGCACTTTCATCCCACAACATAGGAGAAGGGGAGTCTGCGTTTGATTGGAGGAGCAAAGTGCCTGCCAATAAAAGGTTGCAGGATTCATCAAGTCGGTTTGAAGTCATCTGTCGGAAGTCACTGTTTGTGGATCCACTAGCTTGGATGAAAGGGAAGATCCACTCTGTACAAGGCAAGGTAAGTTGTAGTTCTAACTTGGACGACAGGAATTTTCCACCCTGTGCTTGGCACGGTAGACACCATGTTAGGTGGTTAGTACACTGGCATCCTAGTTGGGTGATCCAAGGTTTTATTTCTAGCTCAAATGAAAATGTTTTAAAATTACCAACTGTTCCTAGGTCGACGTAGCCTAAGAAATTCATTTATTCATTTTCCTTTTGCGCTGAAGTTAGGGCAGAGGTCAGATCTCTCCATTTCTGTCTGTTCAAAGCTATTCTGTGCAGTTCTTGAATAGTATGAATATTGGTTGTTTTACTTTCTCTAAGTATTGTTCTTCTGAGTGTTTCTTTTGGTCTACCCCTTGCTCTTTTGCCTGTAGGTATCCATTCAAGAGATTGGTGGTGTATTCTGTTGGTGTCTGCGCGTAGGACATGCCCGATGTAGGACCAACAGTGTTTTCTGATAACATCTGTGATGAAATTTTGATGTGTCTCTTCTCTGATTTTATCATTCAATTTGAATTCACTCCAATGGGTGTTATTTGTTCTCGAAACTCAGTAATTTCTTTTCTGAAGATAAAGAGCTTTTCCAGCTCTCACATCCATATGATGGCACCGGAATAACGCAGGAATTAAATAAGCGCATTTTCGTGCTTGTGCTGATTGACTTTGACTTCCAGATATTAGACAGTCTGTTAAATGCACTTGATGCTAGGGCAATGAGAGTTGTAATTTCTGGCATGACATCACCGTCGAGTGTTAATTTGCTTCCTAGATAGGAGAATTTTTGTACTTTTTCAAGTTGTTGTTCCATTTAAAGTAATTTCGTTAGGTGAATTGGTTTGTTTTTGTTTTTCGTTCGCTCCATTGTAACCATCACGGATATCCGTGCGATTTCCGCCGGGAGCGTGATTACGTTGTGCCACCGTTATGCGCCTTGTAGGCCTAGCACATCCGATTTCGGCATGCCTTGACAATTCGGGTGGGCTACCCTTAGCCTGTGACAGCCTCTATATCTGTCTCCAGGCACGCGTAATGGAGCCTCTTCGCCCAGACGATTTTTTGCTCTCGTCTGACTCGAACGAGGTGTTCCACTGTCTATGAACTTGCCTCGTGTAATTGGACGTGCTGTGCCTGTGCCCATTGGGTACTGAACCGTTTCTCATCCATGAGCCTGGTTCCTTAAGGGGAAGAACTCAACAGAGGAGTTGGACCCTGGCTCTTTCGCCCTCTTAGCCGAGGTGTCATTCACCGACATCGTGTACCCCTTGTCCAAGTTCGAGTCTCACACCACGCGTTTGAGAGCAAGGCGTTCTCGAGCTGAGCGTCCTTGTCCCAATAGCGCCTGAGCCCATCAGGTACTGAACCCTATCTCTCTTCAAGTGTATTTCCGGTGTAGGAAAACCTGACAGTAGAGTTGGGCCAGGGCTAAATCGTTGTCCCTTTTGTGCCTGAGCGAATCGAGTACAGAACCCTTTCTCTCTGCAAGTTACTTCCGGTATAGGAAACCTTGACAGTAGAGTTGGGCCAGGACTGCCATCGTTGTCCCTTTCTTGCCTACACCCATCGGGTACAGAACCCTTTCTCTTTGCAAGCATATTTCCGGTTTAGGAAGGCTCGACATTAGAGTTGGGTTAGGTCTTTTGCTTTACCAAACGCCGATGGATGGGTCTGGGTCTCTGCCTGTTAGGAACTCTGGTAACTAGAAGCCCGTCTCGAGCTGACGGAGCTTGTAGTTCCCTTTCCTAGGGACTTTTCACTTTCTATTTGCAGTTCGCGCTGCCCTCTAGCGCTGTTCTGCCCTTTCATTGTACTCTGTGTGAAACATATTTGTCTCTCGCCATGCATTTACCTTTACGTGCATTTTACATTGGCCGCCCCTCCAATGTTCGGACTGGACTGACTAGCTTCACTGTATGTCGACAGTGTTGCTATATGTGGTGATGCTGGTGGTGTCGGAGATATTGTCTGTCTCTTGTGCAGTCAAATCTCTTTCCATCTGCTACCTCCACATTCTCGGACACGATCCCCAAATGATTTGGCCAGAATCAGCACGAGCTGCTGTATTTCTGTTTCCAGGGTGCACCACGTGGAGGTACATTTGGGATCTTGGTTATCTGCTAACCCTGGGTCCGCCTAGAGCAATGCGTTCCCTTTGCACCCCAGGTGAATTGGTGAAGTCCATAATTTTTTATTTTGCTGAATTGATTTGGAGACCTAATTGTCCTGCAATGAGTTTTAATCTATCAGTTTTTGTTTGTGCATCTTGATGGTTTTCACTCAATAGTGCAAGATCATCGGCAAAATCCAGGTCTTCTAATGTTGTTTTATTTATCCATTTGATTCCTAAATTTGTGTTGGATGTGCTTTTTTTCATAGCCCAGTCAATAGCGATATTGAATAGTAATGGTGACATTAGGGCAGCCTTGTTTAACACCAGTAATCACAGGGAACCATTCTGAATTGCCTTTTTCTGTTCTAACACAGCATTTTGAGTTGGTATAGAATGATTTTATTAGGGACCAAACCCGAAATAAAGGAATGACGAAAACGGATGTGCTGGACCTCGGACGTCCTGACCACAAGTGGCCAACAGGGGTGCAAATAATCACAGTTCTACTGTGGAACTTGCAGCACAGCGTACTTCACACTCCCCAGCGGAAATCACACGAAATATTCGTTGTGGTTATATGAGAGCGAACGCAGAAGAAGAAGAATGATTTTATCACATTTATTTATTTATTTTGGAATCCATATATTTTTAAAATTTCCCAAAACGATGGTCGATGGATGCTGTCGAAGGCTTTTTGAAAATTAACGCAGTTTATTATGAGATTAGATCTAAATTCTAGACATTCTTCTATTATTGTTCTAAGAGTGAATATATGGTAAAGGCAGGAACGACCTGGTCTAAAGCCTGACTGCTCTTCTCTAAGTCTTTTGTGTAGGGATGACTTTAATCTTGCAAGCATCATATTACAAAGAATTTTGTCAGGTACGGATAACAGTGTGATTCCCCTCCAGTTATCACAATTTGTTAGGTCTCCTTTTTTTGGTAATTTGATAATTATGCCATTTTTCCATTGTTGGGGTGGGCATTCGTTTTTCCAAATCATATTGAAAATATTCAGTAAAAATGACAAGGTGTTATCATTTGCTGCTTTTAACATTTCACTTGTGATGTCATCTTGACCTGCTGCTTTATTGTTTTTTCTTCTTCTTCTGCATTCAGCATGTGGTCATGCTATACCGTCAGACCTGTCGTCAAGACGAAGTCCACTGTCTTCTCCAGGTCAGAGCGGCTGCCCCATAGCTTTTGCCTCAAATCTGTATCCTCTGGCCAGGTCTGCTGTCTCTGCTCTTTGTATGTTGGGCAGTCCTGAATTATGTGTTCTGGAGTCTGGGTTCCGGATCCACATGGACATTCATCTGTGTATGAGATCCTTAATCGATAAAGGTGACATTGTTTTTTAATTTCTTAATGGTTTGTTTTACCTCTTCAAGGGTGAAATTTTCTATCGAAGCTTCTAGTGGTGGCATTGTCTCCTCTTTCTCTAGATTTGGAGTAGATTGGGGTGGTGGTCTGTTAAGAAGATCTTGGAAATGTTCGGCCCATCTTTGCTTTTGTTGTTCAGTTGTTGTTAGCCTAAGAAATGGATAATAGAAAATCATATGGAAAAATAAAGGCGGTACATGTTATGCTGAGCATGTCATTCGTAGGTATGTCATCTGTCAATACCAAATATGGGCCTAACATGGTATACCTCAAACACCATAACATGGAAAAGGAATAATTTACTGCTTACCTGGCGAGATAAGTAATGACCCACTTAACTTGAATAAAATGGTTTCACATTGAGCTCATGTGATTCCTAGAGTTAGCAGATAACCAAAACTCTAAAGGTACCTCCTTGTAGTGCACCCTTCAAACAGATATTCCCTGACTCGTGTAGTGTTTCTGGCTAACACTTTTAGGGATCACATCTGGGGCTATGGAGACTACAAATGGAATGAGGATCTTATTGCAATGAGACAAGAAATATCTCCAACACAGCGAGACACACTGCCACCACACAGTGATGCTAGGTATTCTCAAACAGCCGAAATGCAGCACCATTGGAGGGGTAGCCAATGTAGATGTCCCAATATGAGTAGATTCAGCTGCTGTATTCAGCACCTAGAGTAAACATTAAATGTCCTTGAAGAAGGCAACACATGCTAGAGGGTAGCTTTGTGTAAGGGAAAAGCTAGTGGCAACAATGACAAAATTTCCAGCATGAAACTGACCACAGTGCTGTTCATGGTCGAGAAAACACAATTTCCAAAACCAAGTGTTTGATCAAAGCTAGTTTTCATTATTGAAAGCAATAATTCTTGTAGACCTGTATACATCTCTATTTTATTTTTTACGTACATATTTGTCTATAGGAGATTCGCCTGCAAAATTTGTATTTGAAGGCCTGCAGTTGTCTCTCCATGTCCGCAGTGAATGTCCAACTCTCACAACTATACAGCACAATATAAACACTAGTGAGTTATAAAGTTTGATAAAGACTGGTGTTAACCTATTATGCGGTGTAATAGAGTATAAACTGCTGAAAAACACTGTGGCTAAGATCGAAACAGAGATTGTGCTTGCCGATGTATTAGCAGATCATCACAGTCAGACGAGGTGAGTGCAAGCGAAATACACAAATCAAATCAGACTCCTGACATGTTTGACACACTGTAGGCAAAAAAACCTAATCTGTGAAGAAGACAAAACAACCTAAGCCCAATTTGACTGTTGCCACAGCTCATACATAGAAAATTGGGTTCATTACCCAAGTTCATTCTAGGCAGTCAAGTCTTAATTCCTTATCTCAGAGAAGCCACTAAAACAGCCGGTTTTTGTTTGAAATGGGTGCCTACATATTTCATTATTTCCCTTGGCTATGTTTATCATATTTAAATATAAATTTGGTTAGGGTTAGTTCTTCTGCATTCAGCATCTGCGGTCATGTTATATTGTCATGGCGGTCCGCTGTCTTTTCCAAGTCATAGCGGCTGCTTTTGCCTCACGTCTGTATCCTCTGGCCAAGTCTACTGTCTCTGCTCTTTGTATGTTGGGCAATCTTGAAGTATGTGCACTGGAATCTGGGTTCCGGATCCACATGGGCATTCATCTGTGTATGAGATCCTCAATCAGTAACGGTGATCCAACATACAAAGAGCAGAGAAAGTATTTTCTCTTTTTTTCTGCCAGTTAAGCAGACTCCTGCCAGTAAACCTGTAAAGCTTCTATTTGTATAGATGTTCCTAAAAACATTATGGCAGGCAGAAAAACTCTTGTGGAGATCTTCTTCTTGTTCGCAGTTTGACATGTCTACACAGCAAGTCCTGTTTTCTTAATAAATTCTGCCGTATTTGAAAGCTCCTCAGTGCTCCCATACATCTTTCTGTGGATATCCAACTTATGGAGATAAAGGGTTAAACAAACTGCCATAAAAGACAAACTTCCACAGTTGTCTATTCAGTACAAGACAGTATTGTGGATGCCATGTCTTACAACCATACACCAACACTGAGTAAACACAACTTATTAATAGCACAAAACCAACATATTCCCACAATATATTGTTGGATTTGTATTTGTTTTGATCATTTTAAATCTCTTTGATTCTAATCCCAGGATTAACTGATTTATTTACCCCATTCTTTTGTTTTCAGTTAAGCTGCCCTAAGTGTGGGACAAAGATTGGATCCTATGTGTGGTATGGTAAGTTCTTTTGTTTTTGTCACAAAGTTGGTCCACATTAGTTAGTTCATTATTCCTCTAAGGTCAAAGACGGCACATAGGATGGATGTCATAGATTTCTATGTCTCTCATTTCATTGAAATTTGCTTTAGATCTTCATTGTTTCTGATACAGATGGTGAAATGTTCTCTAGTAATAGTTCTACGTAAAGTTTCTTATGGTCTTCCTCGTTTTCTCTTGCCCTTTGGTGACCACATCAAACACATTAGTCAGTTTTTAACTTTTTTGCTACCATGTGAAGCAGAGAACAATGCTAGATGTTTACTTGCAACATTTTGAGCACATTGCAAATAGCTTAGTCACTCTAATATGGCGGTGCAAAGGGAACGCATTGCTCTAGGCGGACCCAGGGTTAGCAGATAACCAAGATCCCAAATGTACCTCCACGCGGTGCACCCTGGAAATAGAAATACAGCAGCTCGAGCTGATTCTGGCCAAATCATTTGGGGATCGTGTCCGAGAATGTGGAGGTAGCAGATGGAAAGAAATTTGACTGCACAAGAGACAGACAATATCTCCGACATCACCACATATAGCGACACTGTCGACATACAGTGAAGCTAGTCAGTCCAGTTCGAACATTAGAGGGGCGGCCAATGTAAAATGCACGTAAAGGTAGATGCATGGCGAGAGACAAATAGATTTCATACCGAGTACAATGAAACAATGAAAGGGCAGAACAGAGCTAGAGGGCAGCGCGAACTGCAAATAGAAAGTGAAAAGTCCCTAGGAAAGGGGAACTACAAGCTCCGTCAGCTCGAGATGAGCTTCTAGTTACCTGTGTTCCTTACAGGCAGAGACCCAGACCCATCCATTGGCGTTTGGTAAAGCAAGAAGACCTAACCCAACTCTAATGTCAAGCCTTCCTAAACTGGAAATATGCTCGCGAAGAGAAAGGGTTCCGTACCCAATGGGCTCAGGCACAAAAGGGACAATGATTTAGCCCTTGCCCAACTCTACTGTCAGGTTTTCCTACACCGGAAATACACTTGAAGAGAGTAATGGTTCAGTACCTGATGGTCTCAGGCGCTATTGGGACAAGGACGCTCAGCTCGAGAACGCCTTGCTCTCAAACGCGTGGTGTGAGACTCGAACTTGGACAAGGGGTACACGATGTCGGTGAATGACACCTCGGCTAAGAGGGCGAAAGAGTTAGGGTCCAACTCCTCTGTTGAGTTCTTCCCCTTAAGGAACCAGGCTCACGGATGAGAAACGGTTCAGTACCCAATGGGCACAGGCACAGCACGTCCAATTACACGAGGCAAGTTCATAGACAGTGGAACACCTCGTGCGAGTCAGACGAGAGCAAAAATCGTCTGGGCGAAGAGCTGTCACAGGCTAAGGGTAGCCCACCCGAATTGTCAAGGCATGCCGAAATCGGATGTGCTAGGCCTACAAGGCGCATAACGGTGGCACAACGTAATCACGCTCCCGGCGGAAATCGCACGGATATCCGTGATGGTTACAATGGAGCGAACGCAAAACAAACAAACAAACTCTAATATGGAGAATCCTTAACAGCAGAAGTAGCAGTTGCTATAGTAGTTGTTGTTTCAGTAGCAACAGTAGTGGTGGTGCTAGTAGTTACATTAGTTGTAATAGCAACAGTAATAGTAGTAGCAGTAAACACTAGTAATATTTGTAGTGGTGGTGGTAGTGGCAACAGGGATTGCATTAGTCGTAGTACTAGCAACAGTAGTTGTAGCAACAGTGAAGTCTAAAATTCTGCCCTGGGTATTATAAATTCCAGATTTTCCTTTCATACTGTCTGACATGTTTAACAAAAATGTAAACTTATTACATAAATATCAATTTTGACTTTTTTTTCCTGCCAGGAGAGAAGTGTCCATGTGGTGCTTGGGTGGCTCCAGCATTTCATATTGGCAATGGAAAAGTAGACAAGATTCCATCACAGCCAGTTACACCTCGCACTCACATACCCTCATCACCTCATACATCTGGTTCCTCTCCACCAGATGCACAGCCCCACCAGATTGGCGCAGTAACTGCTTTTCCTAGCCCCAGTGGCAGACCAGCAGGTCACCTCACTCTTCCAAACAGAACAACTACTGCTGATGCAAGGTTATCACTTACTCCTATCGCGGCTGTTCAGCCTCGAATGGCAGCTTTACGACCTCAGGCCCCAACAGTAGTACCATCCATTCATTCCATGGACTTTGAAATGGGCACTGGTGATATAGACAGTGGTGCAAGCGAGCCTGGGCAAGTTGTAGTTGGAAACAATAACAGGGATATAGAAAGCGGTATTCACAGTATCCATATGGATGTTGACAGTGGATAATTCATTGAGAAAGTTATTTTTAATGCCAAGTAAAAATAAAATATGTAAATAAGTGTATAGTTATATGCCATACATTTCTATATAATGTTGTCCCGGTTCTGGGGAGAAAGAGTGATACTTTTTCTGAGGAAATAAAAACTGCTCGCCTGTGCTGTCACAAGTTGTGCAGGTTGGTATTCATTTATTTCACTCTTAAAAGATGACACCCCTAGTCTAAATAGGGTTCAGACTCGTATCAGATTGAAACAGTATTGTCCCTTGTCAGCCATGTAGAATATGTTATTGATTAGAATTGTCTAATGCCATCTATAGTAAAAATAATTTATTTCAAATGGAATTGAACTTTAAATGGATGAGTTCAGAATCCATGGTAGAATGGAACTTTATTTGGATATCCGATATATATTCATGGTATAATGGAAATTTATTTGAATGAATCCAGAATGCATGATAGAATGGAATTTTTAATGGATATCCAGTATTCATTGTAGAATGAAATTTTGAATGCCATAAATTTCCGAATATTAACTGATCCATTTATAAGCCAAAGATGTAACTTTAATGTCCAAAATGTTACCAATGTTGAAAACCTGTGTACAGAAAGAGGTGGAAAAATGTAATACTGGTAATAATACTGTGGAATCCTGTATATTATAACAATGAAGGAACAAGCCCCATGCAACATAAAACCTTAGTAGATGACATGCCATTATATTGAGGTTATCTTCTTATAGAAGCTTCATGGCACGTCATCTATACAATTATGCTTTTATTTTGTTGTTGAAGTGTGTTTCATGTTTACCTGAATATATATGTATTCTGTGGTTGGGAGGGAGCCAGAGATGTAATGCGCAGCACTGGGGAGGAGGAAACTGACAGCGCTGTTTTTTCCTATGGCTGAGACCCATCATAGAGGCACAGTGACTCAGGACGTGACAATCCTTTTGACTTGAACATTTGGTTGCATGCCTGGAGCAATAAAGAAGTTCGGCATAACCAGTAGTCAATTGGTGGCGGGGAATGAGCACAGTGAACTCTTATCTTCGCTACAGTGGCTAGGAGCCATGCATAGGTTGAAACCTACCTTCCTGGAGGTGTGATAGTTATTCTCTGGCTCTGTTCTGGGGTGGGCCGAAAATCCACAGACTTTCCAGCAATATATTGCCATTTAATGGCATTAGGTCAAAGGGCATGAGCCCATGAACCGCTGGATCAGCAACCAACCAACCAAGGAACAGACATAATAATGCTAAAAAGAAATTAACACAAACTTTAGCAATGGTAAGATGCAAAGTCATTGCTTCCATTTGCCAGTTTTATCTCTTGTTAAAACTAAGAGAACGCCAAAGATCTACCGTGTACCACTTAGAACATGGTGATGCATCAGATTTCTTTAATTTCCGGTTGTCTTGATTCATCTTGCCACTTATTTCAGATACTTAATACTTTAAGTCCAAAAAGTCTTCTTCATGTATGTTCTCAAACTCCTGCAGATTAGCAGGATGTAATCTGGAGAACGGAGTGCGCTGTGTCATGGTTTACAGTTTGGCTGCCATATCTGCGCCTTTTGCTGGCCAGGCACATCTAACTTCAGCATGGCTTCTGCGTCACTTTATCCTTTTTGGGATGGGACAGCCAACTCCACCTTCAAAACCTCTTTAGTCGCCTCTTACAATGTTCATGGCAGGTATCACTATTCTTTGCTCCCCTTTCTGGCACTGGCAAAAAATGGGTGCGACAAGTGTGTTTGACGCATTGCAAACAACTCTTATTCACTGAAATCAAAATCTTATGGTCCAAGTTATTTTGCCATCGCCATAAATTCCGAAGAAAAAAGGTCATTCTACTAACTTTAGGTGCATGGAATGTGTGTACTCATTAGCCTACAGACTAAGCTGAAGGTTTACAGAACAGTGGTATTTTCAATGCTGTTGTACACAGGCTACACATGAGGAAGCTCAATAACTCCCACACAACTTCTTTCAGAAAGGTGATGAACATGACATGGTGATACAATATTTCAGATACCACAGAGCTGGTATGCCTAGCATTGTTATGTTATGTTCCTCCAGGGCCATAGGCGGCGCATAGGGCAGAAACCATAGCCTTCCATTTCTGTCTTTGTGTTGCCAGGTCTTTCAATTGTTGCGTGTTGTTTAGGTTCATTGACATGCCTTCTCTATTAATGGTTCTTCGTAGAGTTTCTCTAGGTCTCCCTCTTCTTCTTACTCCAGGTGGCACCCAATATAGTGACTGATGGGGAATTCTTAGGCTGTTCATTCTGAGAACATGGCTGATGTAAGTCCAACGCCTTTGTCTAATGAAGGAGCCTAGCATTGCTAGCCAGGAAATGGATGTATTGAGCCATTGGCGCAAATAAAATGACACAATCCATTTCCATTCTCTGGACTACATCCTGCTGGAAATCTAGTAGGATCATTGTCCTGCTACAAGAGAGTGCTGGATTTTGAGAATGAACACTGAAGAAGAAGGTACTTTCCTGATGCAGTCACACAAATTCATTACGCAGTATGTATGCAGATTGGCTCAAAGAGCATGAATTCTCAAAGTAGCCTAAAGAACTTTCAAGACTTAAAGACTGCTCTGAAAATCTTTGACATAAATAATGATACATAGAAATATGCTGCATGAAATCTATAATCAAAAAAGCTGTAGCATATTGTGAATAGAAAGAAGAAACAAAGTAGTTATTAGCGGAGACTATCTAAAAGACACAGGCAGAACAGACACATCCAATTTGGTCATACCATATCAAAGAGATTTTAGGCCAACATAGGGCTTATCAACCATCTTCAAACTGATAGACTGCCCGTGTGTTGCCTGGGCCCGAAAGGGGAGCAAAAAATAGCAACACTGTTTACCTACCACGCATGTCATAAAAGGCGACTAAGGAGGTTATGGGATGGAGTTGGCTGTCCCATGCCATATACGGTCAGTTCTCCGGACTACATCCTGCTAATCTGCAGGAGTTTGAGAACGAATGCAGAAGAAGAAAGAAAACATAAGACAAAGGCATAACTCGTAACTTAATTTCCTAAAGTCGATGTAATAAATGGTCAACACCACTTGCGATGGATGAACATTGGTAGCATATCCCATTCAGGACGTAGCCATCAACCCAGCATTTTTTGGCTATAGTGATTTTCTAGGCAATATAAATATGTTCAGTAGTTGCCATTGCTTTCTGAGCAGTCCAGATGCACAATTACCTGTGGCGGGTATCAAACTCGGTACCTTGACCGTCACTCTGTGCCACAGAGCCGGATGAACATTACACTATTAACAACAGAAGAATAAAAATTGTTGTGAGCGAGTTAGCTATCCTATCTCATATCAGGTCAAAATGACAACCCAAAAGGCACGCTGAAGATTGATGTGTCGAGTCAGAAAGTGCGGGTATTTCAGCCAAGCTGTAAACTATAGCATTCTGAACTACACCCTACTAACCAAGAGCTAAAACAGTGTAAAATGCATTTTTTCGGGTAATATTTCATTTAAGCTACTTTTTCTGAATAGCCTGTAAGATTTTTTTTGGCATTGGACTTCCACTGAATCTCTTGTAGCAGAACAATGTTCCTACTAGATTTCAAGCAAGAAGTAGCTGAGAGAACAAATATGTTCTGTAGTGCCGTTTTATTTGTGGCAATGGCCTGATACATCAAATTTCGGCTATCCCTGTATGGTGATATTGATTTGTGTGTGTGTGAAACTCATCTGGATTGTATTTTATAACTTTTGTGAGTATTATTTATCCAGTTTGTTTTCTGATTTGAGTAAAACACAAGACATATACTTTATGTATTCCATTGTTTTGTTTTCATTCCTTGTAATTATGCCTATATCTGGAAATTTGTTTTTTCAATTCTCCAATGCCAGCTGGATATCTCTTGTAGCAGGATGATCCTTTCTTCGTTCATTCTCAAACTCCTGCATATCAGCAGGATGTAGTCCAGAGAATGGAGTGAGGTTGTCATAGTTTACAGCAGCTTAGCTGCGATATTTGGCCTGACATCAGACTTCAGTTTAACCTCTGGATCACTTTGACCCTATATGGGATGGGACAGCAAACTCCACCCCCAAAATCTCCTTAGATGCCTTTACAACATGCATGGTAGGTAACATTGTCACTATTCTTTGCTCCCATTTTGGGCCTCAGCAACAGATGCGCAGACACTGGTCATACTAGATTACACTGGTCATACTAGATTTCCAGCAAAGATGTTATCGTTTCATTTGCATCAATGTCTGAACACATCCAACTTCTGTTTTTTTGTACTGTATAATTTAGTTTTACTATCTTTTGTAGCTCATAATCAATAGAAGGTGGTACTGCTAGTAGAACATAATGGAAAATAATACTCACGTGTGAGACAGGTAATGAAGTCCTACTGAATGACGACTAAAACACTACACACTATCACAAACGGATGTAAATATGGTACATATAACAAAACACAGAATATAATCTACAGATGACAATACACAGGACAATGTTCTGTGTATTGTCATCTGTAGATTATATTCTGTGTTTTGTTTTGTTATATCTACCATATTTACATCCGTTAGTGATAGTGTGTAGTGTTTTAGTCGTCATTCAGTAGGACTTCATTACCTGTCTCACACGTGAGTATTATTTTGTAGCTCATACAGAGATCTGTAAAGCTTTGATTCTAGTGCTGTTTCTCAGAAGTGTGTTAACCTAGTTTTTTTCATGTTCTAGGAGCATGTGCTCTGAAGTGCAGATACAACATAACTGTTGCTAATCTTAAATATGGTTATCACCAGTGAGATATCCATTCCATATCCAATCCAGCTACTACACCAGGGGGATATCTAGATCATTCTTACAACTGTTAGACCAGCGTACTGACTACTACACCAGGGGAATATCTAGATCATTCTTACAACTGTTGGACCAGCATACCAATTACTACACCAGGGAGATATCTAGATCATTCTTACAACTGTTGGACCAGTGTACCGACTACTACACCGGGGAGATTTCTAGATCATTCTTACAACTGTTGTACCCATCTATATCTACACCAGGTACCTGTGTTGCTAGGACCCACAAAGGGAACAAAATATAGTGACAATATTACCTGCCAAGCATGTTATAAAAGGCAACTAAGGAGATTTTGGGATGGAAATGACTGCCTCATCCCATAGTGATTCAAAAGGACCCAGAAGTCATGTTGAAGTTTGGATGTCGGGTAGAAATCACAGCTAAGATATAAGCTATGAGATGACAACACACTCCATTCTACATCCTGATCTGCAGGAGTATATGAACAATATGTTATAAATGTGTTGGCAAGATATGTTATGTCTTCTTCCTAGGTGTTGAATGAAACTTGTTCTAGTCATCTGTTCAGAATTATTTCAATGTGCTCAATTTCAAATAACCAGCATTTATTTAGAAAACTGGTCTTGCTGTGTAGACTGTGAACATGAAGAAATATTCAGCATAATTCTGGTAATTTGAGCCAGAGAATATGCTTTACTCTATGTATCATCTACACCTGTGAACACAAGTCTGTGCTATGCAAAGTAATCTGGAAGTCAGAAGCTGTAAATGACAATGCATTCTGGGCTACATCGTGCAAAGTTTTTAGAATGAATGCAGAAGAAATAAAAAACACAACCCACATCCCCTACAAAAATGTTCCTGCAGTGAAGGGATGTAGTAATTATGGCGCGATTAAATGCCTCCCTTTGGAAAATAAACATGCACCCATAAACCCCCCTTTACACAACCATGCCTTTGAGTCAGTATGTTATCTCAGTTACACAACTGAGAACCTGTGCCTTAGTTAGAAAGACCACAGACTGTTCATAATTAAAGGGATTAGGTTCAATACAAGAATCAGTGGACAAATCACGTGACAACATACCAACTTTTTAATTTCATATGTTATTGCACTAACTCAGAAATTCAAAAAGTCGTAACTTAAAATACCGATTTGCGCGCAATGAACTGGCCATCCACCTCCCACTCAATGTGCAGCGCGCATGTCGAGTGGTCAGGGGATCTCATCGCGCAACGTGTAGAATATTGAATGTGTCGGTGTATATGCGGCTTTATCCGAATTTCGTTCCATTTAATATGTTTGCTATTTGTTCCGTAGAAACCTGTCCACTGATTCTTGTATTTCATCATCATCATGTATCTTCTAAACTGGATACCCATGAAACAGCACAGAATTTAAAAACTAGTCCTAGGAGTCCACAGCAAACATGATTTGCACATATAGTTTTGTAGCTGCTCAAATTATGTTTGATTCCCTTTCACGCAGGAAATTATTTGTAGGGGATGTGGGTTGTGTTATTTTATTTCTTTGTATTCGTCCTAAAAACTGCAGATTAGCAAGATATTGTCACAATGCTTTGTCATTTACAGCTTCTGACTTCCAGATTACTTTCCTCATCTGTGAAATGGCACAGCCAACACCTCTTTAGTCACCTCCTACTGTAAAATTTACAGGTAGCAGTGCTGTATACATATGGTCTAGCACTTTCATTTTTGGCACACCTTTGGTCTCGGTTTACTTCCCTTGTCCATGACAGTCTTCCAAAATGACTACAGGGAAAATTTTGCATGAAAACACCACAAACATGCAAAATAAAGTTTCATTTTTTATTTAATATTTACTGATTTACATAAATTATGAAAAAACGTTTAACACTTCAACGTTGGGGAGAGATAAGAAATTGTGTGTTCACTGAACATGAAACTATGCTAAAATACACACTAAATATACATCTGTAACTGTGTTACTAAAACACACTAAATACACATCTGTAACAGTTACTAAAACACACTAAATACACATCTGTAACACTGTGTTACTAAATCGCAACTAAATACATATCTGTGACACTGTTACTACAACACAAATTAAATACACATCTGTGACATTAAGGGGAGGAGGAAATGAGAAATTGTATGATTCTCAGCTCACGAAACTATATTAAAACATACACATCTAACACTGTGTTACTAAAACACACACTAAATATACATCTGTAACATTCTGACACAAGTAAAGTTTGTCAATGTTAATTGCAGAATGGTGAGCATACATTCTGCTTCTGTTCTCAGCTTACTCAAGATGTAGTCATGAATGGAATTTGTTATAATTTTCAGCTTGGACGCAATATTTGCACTTTTCTGTCAAATGCATCCCACTTCAGCATGGCTATTTGGGGTGGTAGCATCCCACTTCAGCATGGCTATTGGGGTCGTAGCATCCCACTTCAGGATGGCTATTGGGATGGTAACATCCCATTTCAGCATGGCTATTGGGGTGGTAGCATCCCACTTCAGCATGGCTATTGGGGTGGTAGCATCCCACTTCAGCATGGCTATTGGGATGGTAGCATCCCACTTCAGCATGGCTATTGGGATGGTAGCATCCCACTTCAGCATGGCTATTGGGGTGGTAGCATCCCACTTCAGCATGGCTATTTGGATGGTAGCATCCCACTTCGGATGGCTATTGGGATGGTACAAACAACTCTTATAATATGCATGGCAGGTCACAATGTTGTTATTCTTTGCTTCCTTTCTGACAAGCACACTGACCAATAAAGAGGTCAAAGATAGAAGGCAATCTGTACCCAAAAATGCTGTGCTAAGTTGAATGTATCAGGATGAAATGTACAGATATCTTAGCAAAGCTGCAATCATGATATAGCACATTCCATTCTCAAAATTACACTCTAA
Source organism: Meghimatium bilineatum (assembly GCA_034231615.1). Classification (NCBI taxonomy): domain Eukaryota; kingdom Metazoa; phylum Mollusca; class Gastropoda; order Stylommatophora; family Philomycidae; genus Meghimatium; species Meghimatium bilineatum. The sequence goes on from CM067321.1 coordinate 19,840,907, forward strand.
TAAAGAGGTGTTAAAAGTGGATGGTGGTTGGCTCCTAGGGCAACATTATAACAAGGAGGCTGAAGTTTTTTGGCCAAGATAAATATGACAACATAGAAAGATGATTCAGTAATGCTGGGTGTGGCTGCAGATTATGGAGGAAATGGTCGACTGTGATGCTGATGGACATGAGTAATTGAAAATGTTCTTCATTGGTTAGTCGAGAGGTCATCATCACAGGATACATCCATAGGTATGATCTTCCCAAGAGAACATCCCCAATTACACAACCACTGAAAGTTCCAGTTCTCTGTTGGGTAACATTCTTTGCCATCCATAATAATGTTCATTTCTTACCATGCCATATTTGTTGTTCTTCTCGTTTGCAGTTTGATATGTCTACACAGCAAGTCCAGTTTTCTTAATAAATGTTGCTGTATTTGAAAGCTCCTCAGTGCTCCCCTACAACTTTCTGTGGATATCCATCACTGTGGGCCAGTGTTCTTCCCTTAACTGGTTTAGTGTATTGCAGGATATGTTCAGCTGTTTGTGCTGCCTGCCCACAGAGGTGATGGGACAAGTCTTACTATTTAGTGGCTGTTTAATCTGTTGTGTCCTGTTCTGAGATGGAAGATAATAACCTGCTCTGCTCTGTCGAGATAGTGGTAATTGTCTTTTGGGTGGTCGACTTCCCTGATGGTTTTGGTGAGGGCCCACTTTTTTGGTAAGTTATTTCTTGGAATTTTTGTTCCTGTGTTGCTCCAGCCTATCTGCCTCTTCATTTCCTGGTATGCCACAGTGGGATGGTATCCGCTGTAGTATTACCCTTCTTTGGATGCTCACTTCTTGTATGGCTTCCTTCAGGTCTGGCAGTTTATCGCTCTCAAGAGCTTGTAGGACAGATATAGCATCAGTAAGAAATACCACCTGTTGAGTAGTTGGAGCAGAATATTCCTGTTGGTGAAGATGTGGATTCTTTTTCTGGATATTTTAAGTACACGCCAGCACCTCCATTGCTGATCCGTCAGTATATACTTGTATCCATGCTTCTCTGGGGTACATATCTTCAATAATGTTGCATACTGTTTTCTTTTGGAGATTATTCAGTTCTATCATAGTGTAGTTGTTGTTTATGGTGGTTCTGATAGTGAGATTTGGGTATTGCTCCCACGGAACTAGAAAAAAATGTTGTTTTATCTCTCGTTATGTCTGGTAGTTCTTTATTCTCTGTTTAGTTTTTTGGATCGGTGTATAAAACTGCTCCTCCTCAGTCTTCCACTGGCTAGGTCACCGTATCTGGCCCTCATTGGATGTGCTGGCATGCTCTTGTACTTTTCTGCATGGACCATGGTCTTAGTGTCTCGCCTGTATGGTAAAGGGGTGATGTCGCAATTGTTTCAATTTCCTTTATGGGAAAGGTCTTCATATGCCATATTTAAAACTCCGCTCCTTTATTATGGACGTAAAAAAGAATCATCATCCTCAGTAATTTTATTTGATTGTGCAGTTTCTTTTAGAGTTCAATATGTCTTTACAATCCATTGCCCTGCTATTTGATACCGTGACAGAATCTGCAAATCTATGCACTCTCTCAATGGTTACCCGTGGCAATTCTTACTTCACTGTCCAACTATGGAACATTATTACAGTTGTGCCGAGCAAGAGCCTACCTCCAAATCAGCACTGATAAAGAGCATCCACTGCATATTGAAATACAAAGCGTGAAAGGTAGTAGAATAAAGAGAGGAAAATTGAGGATGGGGCACACTGAAGAATGGTTCCTGTAGGTTGCCATACTTCCTTTCGGATAGTTGATACGTTGATAACTCTTGATAAGTAATGTAGAAAGAGATGTCTAGTGCTATTGAAACTGAGGTGTGGGCATTGATCATTGTGATGATATGTTTATATACACTGATGATTCTTAGACGTGCATAGTTCATCAGCCTTCACAGTGCAATGTGTAAGGAAGATTATTAGAGAGGAGAGTGAAGCTTTTACTACACCTATAAGTAGCATGACAATGGAAATTAAGTCAGTGACTAGGACATGACAGAACCCTAGGGAGTATGAGATTTGTCACTCTTGTTCCCTATTCCAGACAGTGGAGTTTTACTTTCAGCTGTAGGCTGGTGTCTCGTAGACTTCTTTTTGATTGGGATGTTTACTTGAAATTTAGCAAATTCCAGATGACAAACTTAATGTGACTGTTGGGTGAGACATCACAATCTGTCAATTTCTACTCCAGTGGGGACTTTGTCATGTAATCCAGAGCTGCAGATAGCTGGGTTAATTTCCTTGTGACAGTCCAGGCACAGATCTGGGACTTTGTCATGTAATCCAGAGCCGCAGATAGCTGGGTTAATTTCCTTGCGACAGTCCAGGCACAGATCTTCAGCACACTTCATCACAATGGAGATTATTTGTTTCCTTTGTGGATCCCAGAGTCACACTGGCAAAGAAGACAGAAAATTGTAAATGTTATGCTCTACTACACACATCTGCCTACAATAATCAGATTGACAGATCAAGCAAAATCAAGTAATAAATAGACTTTAAGCTACAGCCATATCTAAATTTAGTTGACTAAGGGCTTGGCAGGATTGAGTAGACCTCGTAACTTTTCTGTCAGGTCAGGTTGTGTATCGTCTGGCAACATCTGGATAAGAATAAATATTGAAAAAAGTTAGTTAATGGAATAAAAATGGGGCAGATTAGCAGGATGTAGTCCAGAGAACGGAATGCGTTGTGTAATAGTTTACAGCATTTCTGCGATATCTGGGTCTTTTTGCCTGACACATCCGACTTCAGCATGGCTTTGGGATATGGGATGGGACAGCCAACTCCATTTCATAACTTCCTTAGTCCCCTTTTACGACATGCGTGGAAGGTAAACAGTGTTGCTATTCTTTGCTCCCCTTTCGGGCCCGTCAACACACGGGCGAATGATGTGATTCAATTATTGGACATATCGCATGTGTGTTACCGGGCCCGAGAGGGGAGCACAGAATAGCAACACTTTACCTTCCATACATCTCGTAAGAGGCGACTAAGAAGGTTATGGGATGGAGAACATGACCCAAAGCCATGCTAAAGTCGCATGTGTCAGGCTGAAAATAGTTATCGCAGCATTGCTCTAAACCATGACACAACATATTCCATTCTCTGGGCTACATCCTGCTAATTTGCAAGAGTTTGAGAACGAATGCAGAAGAAGAAGAATTATTGGGACTACCATGATAGTTAGAGTGATCTAGATATCTTCCTGGTGTAGCTGTAGTTGGTAAACTGGTCCAACTGTTTAAGAGTGATCTAGATATCTCCCTGGTGCACAGGAGTAGTCACAATTTTGTCAATCAAGTTATAAAAGGGTCCCTTTTAGGGAATATAACGTACTGCTGAAGAAAACTGGTAGCCGCACTTCTAAATACAAATCCTAGCACTTCAAAACCTCTTTTAGACTTCAAAATCTCTTTTAGACTTCAAAACCACTTTTAGACTTCAAAATCTCTTTTAGACTTCAAAACCTCTTTCAGACTTCACACAACTAGAACATTTTATGTTGTGGGACTTATTGGTGATAAATTGTCAGCCTCCTAGGTGATCAATGTCCGTCCAGCAGATGTTGGAGTGTGTACATGCTATTGATTTCACTGGTTGAAACACTCCTCATTCTACCCCACAGTTCTACTAGTGAGACTAAATTTATACACATTTTAAAAAATGCTAGTGGATGATATAACCTCAAGAAAATGTACAAAAATGTCACTAGTGTTCCCTATATCAGGTGGAGTTTTACTTTCAGCCACCCGGAGTTTTCCAGAGTTTTTGCAAGACACAGATGATGGCTTCACTCTATATGGTTGTTGAGTGCTATGACATAAGATAGACAGGCTGGGGTGCAAAGGGAACGCATTGCTCTAGGTGGACCCACGGTTAGCAGATAACAAGATCCCAAATGTACCTCCTCGTGGTGCACCCTGGTATCAGAAATACAGCAGCTCGAGCTGATTCTGGCCAAATCATTTGGGGATCGTGTCCGAGAAGGTGGAGGAAGCAGTTGGAATGACATTTGACTGCATTAGAGACATACAATATCTCCGACACCACCAGCATCACCACATACAGCGACACTGTCGACATACAGTGACGCCAGCTAGTCCAGTCAGAACATTGGACGGGCGGCCAATGTAAAAGGCACGTAAAAGTTAATGCATTGCGAGAATCAAATGTATGTCATAATGAGTAAAATGACACAATGAAAAGGCAGAACAGCGCCAGAGGGCAGCACGAACTGCAAATAGAAAGTGAAAGGTTCATAGGAAGGGGGAACTACAAGCTCTGTTAGCTCGAAACGAGCTTCTAGTTACCTGTACTCCTCATAGGAAGAGACCCAGACCCAATGACGAGCGTTCGGAAAAGCAAGAAGACCTAACCCAATTCTAATGTCGAGCCTTCCTAAACCGGAAATACACTTGCAGAGAGAAAGGGTTCGGTACCTGATGGGCTCAGGCACAAAAGGGACAACGATTTTAGCCCTGGCCCAACTCTACTGTCAAGCTTCCTATACCGGAAACACACTTGCAGAGAGAAAGGGTTCAGTACCTGATGGGCTCAGGCGATATTGGGACACGGTTTCTCAGCTCGAGATCGCCTTGCTCTCAAACGCGTGGTGTGAGACTCGAACTTGGACGTGCGGTTCACGATGTCTGTGAACGACGCCTCGGGTAGGAGGGCGAACGAGCCAGGGTCCAACTTTTCTCGCGAGTTCTTCCTCATACAGAACCAGGCTCGCGGATGAGAAACAGTTCAGTACCCGATGGGCACAGGCACAGTTTATCCAAATGCACGAGATGAGCTAATAGATGGTGGAACACCTCGTACCAGATAGACGCGCTCGACAAGCGTCTTGGTGAAGAGGCACTACACACCAGCGGGCCCGGCGACAGATAAACAGGCTGTCATGGACTAGGGACCAAACCCGAAATAAAGGAATGACGAAAACGGATGTGCTGGACCTCGGACGTCCTGACCACAAGTGGCCAACTGGGGTGCAAATAATCACAGTTCTACTGGGGTGCAAAGGGAACGCATTGCTCTAGGCGGACCCAGGGTTAGTAGATAACCAAGATCCCAAATGTACCTCCACGCGGTGCACCCTGGAAACAGAAATACAGCAGCTCGAGCTGATTTTGGCCAAATCATTTGGGGATCGTGTCCGAGAATGTGGAGGTAGCAGATGGAAAGAGATTTGACTGCACAAGAGACAGACAATATCTCCGACACCACCAGCAGCACCACATATAGCGACACTGTCGACATACAGTGAAGCTAGTCAGTCTAGTCCGAACATTGGAGGGGCGGCCAATGTAAAATGCACGTAAAGGTAAATGCATGGCGAGAGACAAATATATTTCATACCGAGTACAATGAAACAATGAAAGGGCAGAACAGCGCTAGAGGGCAGCGCGAACTGCAAATAGAAAATGAAAAGTTCCTAGGAAAAGGGAACTACAAGCTCCGTCAGCTCGAGACGAGCTTCTAGTTACCTGTGCTCCTTACAGGCAGAAATCCAGACCCATACATTGGCGTTTGGTAAAGCAAGAAGACCTAATCCAACTCTAATGTCGAGCCTTCCTAAACCGGAAATATGCTCGCGAAGAGAAAGGGTTCCGTACTCGATGCACTCAGGCACAAAAGGGACAACGATTTAGCCCTGGCCCAACTCTACTGTCAGGTTATCCTACACCGGAAATCTACTTGAAGAGAGAAAGGGTTCAGTACCTGATGGGCTCAGGCGCTATTGGGACAAGGACGCTCAGCTCGAGAACGCCTTGCTCCGAAACGCGTGGTGTGAGACTCGAACTTGGACAAGGGGTACACGATGTCGGTGAATGACACCTCGGCTAAGAGGGCGAAAGAGCCAGGGTCCAACTCCTCTGTTGAGTTCTTCCCCTTAAGGAACCAGGCTCACGGATGAGAAACGGTTCAGTACCCAATGGGCACAGGCACAGCACGTCCAATTACACGAGGCAAGTTCATAGACAGTGGAACACCTCGTTCGAGTCAGACAAGAGCAAAAAATCGTCTGGGCGAAGAGTCTCCACTATGCGTGCCTGGAGACAGATATAGAGGCTGTCACAGGCTAAGGGTAGCCCACCCGATGTGTCAAGGCATGCCGAAATCGGATGTGCTAGGCCTACAAGGCGCATAACGGTGGCACAACGTAATCACGCTCCCGGCGGAAATTGCACGGATATCCGTGATGGTTACAATGGAGCGAACGCAAAACAAACAAACAAACAATCAGTTCTACTGTGGAACTTGCAGCACAACGTACTTCACGCTCCCCGGCGGAAATCACATGAAATATTCGTTGTGGTTATATGAGAGCGAACGCAGAAGAAGAAGAAGAAGACAGGCTTCCACTCCGGAAGTAGACTCTAGACAGCTTGACTCAACATGGTTGTAAGGTGCATGACAGATTGCACCTCACAAGTGCTTTAGTTAAGATAGAAACTTATGCTGAACTGTTTGAACAGCAGAGATTATATGACTCCAAGACCAAATTTTCTCAATTTTTAAACATGCATATGGTCTCTCGTGTAATGCCAGGACCCAAAAGGAAAGAAAAGAATAGCAACACACTCCATGCTTATTGTAATAGGCGACTATGTAGTGTATGGGATGAAGTTGACTGTCCCATCCCACATAGGGTAAAAAATGACCCAGAAGCCATGCTGAATTGGGATGTCAGATTGAAAGGTGCGGATATCGCAATTTAGTTTTAAACCATGAGACAACACATTCTCTGGATCACATCCTGCTAATATGCAGGAATGTGAGAATCAACAGAGGAGTAGAAGAAAATTATAGGATGTTATATTGACATTCCATAATGTGAATAAACCATACAAAGCAACTTCTGATTAAAGCATGTTCTTCTTCTTCTTCTTTCGTTCGCTAATAATGTCTATATCTGCAGTGTTGTTTCTTGTATAAATTGGACAGTGTTTTCCATTTCTTGTTTTGTACCATAAAGTTTAACATTCATTGGTGTATCAGAAGGCCAGTATGTGCATCTTAATGTGTCATAGTTTGCACATTCTTGAAGGATATGTTCTGAAGTCTGGTTGACTTGTCCACAATTACACATTGCTGTTGTGCCAATTTTAAATTTTGTATACATATGGCTGTTTAGTCTATTGTGTCCAGTTCTCAGTCGAAATATGATGACCTGTTCTTGTCTGTTAAGTAGGTGGTAGTCATCCCGTGGAGGTAAGTTAGGCTTTCGTTGTGCCTTTATCATGGATTTCTTTTGGTGATAGCTGATTGGTACATCCGGTTGCTGCATGTTAGCACCTTCCTTGGCGAGTTGATCAGCTCTTTCATTTCCTGCTATTCCACAGTGTGATGGAATCCATTGCAGTATAACTCTACACCTATTTTGTACTATGGACAATACCTCTTTTAACTCTGGAAGTTTATTGGACTGTAATGCCTCTAGCACTGACCTTGCATCTGTAAGTATCACAACAGGGTGTGAGGTCCTGTCCAATGTTAACAGTTTCTCTGCAGCTGTATAAATAGCCTTGACTTCAGAGTCATAGTTGTTGCAGTAATTCCCTGTTGGTATACAAGTGGTATCAGTGGTGCCATCTGGGTATTCTACATATACACCACTTCCTCCATTTTTTACTGCCTTCTGTGCTGATCCATCTGTATATACTCTGGTCCATAGATCACTTGGGTAAACATCATCAAGGAAGCTGAGAGCTGCTACTCTTTTCTGCAGATTATTCTGATGTTCATCCCCATGCACACCTGCTACTGTTGTTTGGATGGTCACTGGTAGGCATGTCCATTTTTCCCATGGGGTAAGTTCTGGTTGAGATGTCAGTGGTATTGTTACCTCTGGTAGATCCGATACCTGTCTACGTAGACGCTTGGCCTGGTGTATGAAGCTGCTTCTTTTAAGCCGTCCTTGTGATAGATTCTGGAATCTTTCCTTCATTGGGTGACTATGGTGGGAAAGAAACTTTTCTCCATGAATTATAATTTTAGTATCTCTACGCTCTTTCAATGACTGCATCCCTTCGATATTCTGCATTTCTATGATTGGTGTGGATCTCATTGCGCCTGTAATGATTCTAAGTGCTTGGTTCTGTACTCTATCTAGGTTTTGTAGTGTAGTGTTTGATGATGAACTCCATGCTGTAGAACCATATTCCAAGTGTGGTCGAATGGCTTGTTGGTATACATTTTTTAGAATTCTTTCATTAGCTCCCCAAGTTGTCCCACTCAGTTTTCTTAGTATAGCTATCTTCCTTCTAGCCTTTGTTTCTGCTTTGCTGATATGATGTTTCCATGTCATTTTGGCATCAAATGTTACACCAAGATATGTGGGTTGGTCATCTACCTTTAAGATAGTTTTATTTACATAGATGTTTCCTGCTCTTTGTTTTGGTGAAAGTGTAAAAAGGGTTGTTGCTGACTTCTCTATATTGATACTTACACACCATTTGTCAGCCCAATTAGTCAAAATGTCCATGGCTCTCTGAAGCATTTTTGTGGTAACCATGGCGCTCTCATGTGTGCACCATAGAACCAAGTCATCTGCATATAGTGCTGCCTTAGTTCCACAGGGTATTTCTTCAATTAGATCATTGATAAATATGAGAAAAAGAGTGGGTGATAGAACTCCTCCTTGAGGCACTCCATGGCGTAGTAATACTTTCCTACTTTTTTTGCCATTTACTTGTACTCTGGCTCTTCTATTGTGAAGAAAGGCTTTCGTCCATCTATACATATTTCCACATATCTTGTAGTTTCTCATTTTTTGAAGCAATCCTTCTTTCCATACTTTATCAAAGGCCTTCTGTAAATCAATCCATGCCACTAAAACTGATTTTCTGTCTTGGAAAGCATCCTCAATTTCCTGTGAGAGGTATGTGGTTTGATCCTCTGTGGAGTAGCATTGCCTGAAACCTGCCTGCTGTGGTGCAAGGAATTTTCTACTTTCCAGGTGAAATTTTAGTCTTAGGTTTATGATGCGCTCCATTGTTTTGCACAGGCAACTTGTAAGACTAATTGGTCTGTAGCTAGTTGGTGTTGTTCCATCTTTTCCAGGTTTAAGCAAAGGGACCATAATTGATTCTCTCCAGATTTGTGGTATTTTCCCAGTAGTCCAGCTAATATTTAGGATGTCCAATAGTTTCCTTCTGGCTGTTATTCCTAGATTCTTTATCATTTCATTTGATATTTCATCAATTCCTGGGGACTTATTTAGCTTTAGTTTAGAGACTGCTAATTCTAATTCACTATATGTGAACAATGTATCCATAATTTCATCTGCACTGTTTTCATCACTGATGCTAGTCTGAGCATGTTCCAATTTACTTTTTTGGTCGCTCCGCACTGTTTGCTGTTTCTCTGGACTAATTTCAATATTGCAGTCTTGAGCAAATATCCTAGCGAAATTATCTACTGCTTGCTTTCCTGTAATCATTTTGCCATTCTGTACGAGTGTTATGTTTGTGCTTCTTCCTGTTCCCTCATCATTTAGTTGTTTGACCAGTTTCCACAGTTATCTTCCATCCTTTTCAAAATTTAAGGATTCTGTTTTCTCTTTCCAGCTCTTTCTTCTAGCTTCTAGTTTGGCTCTTTGGAATTTAGCTTTTGCGTGTTGATGTTTGTTGTGATGTTCCTGGCTTGGGTTATTTTCCACTTCCGTCCGTGCTTTTTCTAATTCCTCTTGCAGCAGTTCTAGTTGTTCACTCCAGTATGGCTTGTATTGTTTGCGTGCTCCTCTTGGTATTGCTTCCTTGGCAGCTTGATGAATACATTTATTGAACTCTTTGACTATGGCGTTTATGTCTTTTCCTTCCATGTCTATTTGTCCAGCTAAAACACTACTGCGGTGTTTAAATAGTCCCCAATTTGCTTTTTTATAATTCCATCTTGGAAGGCTACATGCATTTCCTGTGAGTTCATTTTTAATACTAAGGAGGACTGGTCGATGGTCGCTACCTCCAAGTTGCTTCCCCACTGTTCTATTGATTTCCCAGTTTAGGTCTGCTGAGTACAATGCCAAGTCTGGCGTGGAAGTGGTTTGCCATGCTCTTGAGTAGTATGTTGGAGGATCTTTTGGCTTATTAAGCAATAGAAGACATTTATCGTCTTGCCAGCTTTCAAGTTCTTCTCCTCTTTTATCCATGTGGTCATAACCCCAGCTTTGTGAGTGACTATTAAAATCTCCACATACTATCAGTCTTCCTCTGTACGGTATTGTGTCCAGGGAAAGGGACTGGTCATTTGGACAATAATAATTTAGTAGGTTGAAGTCTGTGTTCTTGGTCTTTAGTTGAAGGACCTGATATTCTGCTCCTTCCATGTATAACTCAGTTTGATGTGCGCTGATATTATTTTTGACTAGAGTTAGTATACCTCCTTTTCTTCTGTCTATTCGATCAGCTCTAAAGCACTGATAACCTGCAATTTTAAAGGCTACATCTTTGCTGAGGTGTGTCTCTTGTATGCAACAAATGCTGACCTGTTCCTTGTGAAGGGTGTTTTCTAATTCTAATTTCTTGCTAAAGCCATCTTTTTTGCTATTTACACCCTCAGCATTCCAGTGCATTATTGTAAGTGATGTCTCATTGGTTGGTAATATTTGTTGGTCAGTGATATTACTCTTGTGCCTCCTGGCTACACAAGGCAATCGAAGAGGACCTCCAGTCGTATGGGGTGGGCCCTTTCGAGGTATAGGGCCCGGTGCTACTCCTGCCTGGTGAGTCGTCACAGGGTTAGCACCATAACGGGGTAATGCAGATATAGACATTCATGTGCGATAATGCATGACATTCTGATTGTTGCGGTGCGCCTTCTGGCCAAATGTCGCTGACTTCAGCACCTTTACTTGCTAGGCAAGACTGTGGTCCTGCCCGAATGTGGGAGGGCCCGGCCAGTCTTAGTTTCCAGCCTCTGCTGGCTGGACTAAGCCCCATCTCCACGCCAAGGAGCTGGCCTCGATGGGGATTAAAGCATGTAAAGTGACAACTAATTCGTACCAGGAGATGGGAGCATACACAAGATAACACTTACCCTATCCAATCTATGCTTGTGGACTAAGCCATCTTTCCCAATGTGGAAATAAGAAAATGCTTCCAGCCATCTGGAAGATAGATACATTAAAGATTACAACAAATGTAAACATCATCCAAGACATGTTGACTGAAAGACAATGATGGATGTATACTGTTGTATGTACAATTTGTTGGTTGCACATCCTCTATAGGATGTTACTATACTCCGTTATTCTTGCTTGCAGTTGAACATGTCTAAACAGAAACTCCTGTTTTCTTGATAAGTGCTACAGAATATGTTGTACAATGTGTGCTGCCTGTACACATGAACAAAAATGTGATGGAACCAGTTTTCATCTATTTCAGTGGATGTTTAGTCTGTTGTATTCTGTCCTGATGTGAAATATGATATCTTGTTTGACTCTGTTGAGATCATGGTAGTTGTCTTATGGGTAGTCCACTTTTCTAATAGCTTTGATGAGGGTCCTCTTTTTCTGGTTGGTGATTTCTTGGCCTTTTGTTCCTGTGTTGCTCAATCTTTTGCTAGCATATCCGTTTTTTCATTTCCTGGTATGCCAGTGGGATTTCTTCTTCAGTGATCCAACCTCTGCATTCCTTCTCAAGCTCCTGCAGACTAGCAGGATGTAGTCCAGAGAACAGAATGTGTTGTTATAGTTACAGCTTAGCTGTGATATCTGCACCTTCTGACTTTATCATGGCTTCTGGGTCACTTTAACCCTCTATGGGATGGGACAGCCAACTCTACCCCAAAGACAATCCCTTCTTACGTGTATGACAGGTAACACTGTCGCTGTTCTGTGCTCCCCTTGCAATAATTCCTAGGTTTATGCCCTTTGTAACAATACTATATAGTAATAACCGAATGTCTTGTACCAATGCTATATTAGCAATATCTGCATATACAGTAGAAATCCGATTATCCGAATCCCAATTATCCTAATCAAATTTGGGTAAAATAATTGGAGAGTATTAGTGGACGCGGTAGAGAGGTCCCGGGGAATTGCACACATGCCATTACTATGTAGTTTATTTGCAATACATAGTTGCTTAAATTAAACTGTACTTTTATCAATAATATTACGTTAATTTCAATGTATGATTTTAAGTATGTACACTGTTTTCATTCCTGGGCTATATCCAATTATCCGAAATTTCATTTAATCTAATCGGCCCGATCCGCAATTAATTCAGATAATTGGATTGCAAATGCTATATAGTAATATCCGCATGTCTTGCACCAATGCTATATAGTAATATCCGCATGTCTTGCACCAATGCTATATAGTAATATCCGCATGTCTTGCACCAATGCTATATAGTAATATCCGCATGTCTTGCACCAATGCTATATAGTAATATCCGCATGTCTTGCACCAATGCTATATAGTAATATCCGCATGTCTTGCACCAATGCCATATAGTAATATCCGCATGTCTTGCACCAATGCCATATAGTAATATCCGCATGTCTTGCACCAATGCCATATAGTAATATCCGCATGTCTTGCACCAATGCTATATAGTAATATCCGCATGTCTTGCACCAATGCTATATAGTAATATCCGCATGTCTTGCACCAATGCTATATAGTAATATCCGCATGTCTTGCACCAATGCTATATAGTAATATCCGCATGTCTTGCACCAATGCTATATAGTAATATCCGCATGTCTTGCACCAATGCTATATATAGTAATATCCGCATGTCTTGCACCAATGCTATATAGTAATATCCGCATGTCTTGCACCAATGCTATATAGTAATATCCGCATGTCTTGCACCAATGCTATATAGTAATATCCGCATGTCTTGCACCAATGCTATATAGTAATATCCGCATGTCTTGCACCAATGCTATAAAGTAATATCTGCATGTCTTGCACCAATGCTATATAGTAATATCCGCATGTATCTTGTCTTCTGCATTCATTCTCAAAATTCTGCTGATTAGCAGGATGTAGTCCAAAGAATGAAATGTGTTCTGTCATGGTTTACAGCTTGGCTGCCTTGCATCCTAACACATCTAACTTCAGCATATCCCTTCTCGGAGACAATCCTAATCACTGATCCCAAACAGCTTAACTTTATCTTGGCTGATCAGACTTTATCTGTGATTTTCCTTGGCTGACTACACAAAATATATGCACTGTGACCAATATCAGTCAGTAATGGGTACAAGGAAAAAATAGTGGTATCCCTCTATAGCGCACACTTTTATAACAAATTTCTCTATATAACAACACTTTTCACAATCCCCAATTATATTTATTCTATATTATGTGTACTGTATATAGTGAATTTCTCTGTTATTACAGACATTTTATCAGTACGGACCAAGTTGTTATAATGGGATTCCAGTCTATGAAGAAATGGGTAAAAAGCAATGAATAATTAGAAATGGGGAGAAAAGAAATATAGGGTAACCAGGGGGTGAGATGTGCACTTTTCACGTTTTAGTGTATTCTGACAACTAGACTTAACTATAAAAGACCAAACTGCCATCAATGTATAGCTTTGTATAATGTATAGCTCCAATTAGTGAGAGTATTGAAAACATACAACTATGTGCAGACATTAGAATGAGAATTTTTGAACATTTACACACAAAAAACCATCTTGCCCCATTTTTGGAGGCAAGATGGCGCAGGCAAAAAGGCAATACAAGTCAGTATAAAACTGAGGGAGATTGCCATTGCGACAGCTCTAGCACGTCTGCAGTTTGTAAATGTGTGCTAAGAATAAATAGATAGACCTAGTTTCGTAACTTTGAAAAAAAGAAGTTTGAATAAAAAATAGTTTGTAAGTTGAATTTTAAAGCTAATAATGTCTTTGTACGGTTGGATGATCATTATAACCATATATATCGGTCTCTCCCAGCTTTAGATCAGCATTGCCAACTTCCTCATGACAGCATTTTATCATACATTTTTAATGTGCCATCTTACCCCAATAAATATGCACCATCTTTCCCTAAATCCCATTTCTAGCACCAATCATAAATGTCGATGAAAAAATAAAGTAGCCTGACAAGATAATATGCTTAAGAACTTAACAACATAACATATATTTCAGTTTAAACATTTAATAAAATCACAATATTAATTATAACAGCAGACAAAGTGCCAGAAGTTGAAAAAAACAAAGTTTGATAGGTCCTTGACCTATCAAAATAGGTCCTTGACCTATCAAACTTTGTGTTAAAAATGGAATATTGACATCTGACCCAGTCATGTGTGCTACCGGCTGTGTCATCTTACCCTGTGCGCCGCTTTACCCCCGGCTACCCTGCGGTAAAAAAATGAGGCATGGGAATAAAAAGAAATGGGAAAATAAATTACAAGGAATATTTTTTTTAATTAAAACAGCTGATGTATAAAAACTTACTCCCATTCATATTTGCTTATTTTATGACTTTGAAACAACCGCCAGACCTTGAGATTTTGTGCTTGAGGTAGTCCTGAAATTATGCAATTTGATAAATAATATGTATTAATAAATAATTGAAGCAAATCTTGTGTAGTTGTGGTGTTTTATTCCTAGGATCCCCATGTGAAATCTGTTGGGAATATCTCTGACATAGTGGTTAAGTAGTTTGCTTTGTGCTCAAGAGATAATGGGTTTGAATCCTACTCGCAAAGCCTTGTTTATAAAGTGCATTTAGATCCCAAGTATTATTACTTGAAGTTAGGAGTTATGTATTTGAGTGGTACTATCAAATAGGCAGTGTCACTTCGTTGAAAGGGAAGATGTACAAATGGGGTAACTCGAGCACAATAATGTCAATCCTCTATGCTTTTTAGCCCCATTTTTAGCATTAGAGAGAGATGTAATCTTTGAATATTATTAAGCATTGGGCATTTTTGCCATTAGAGAGAGAGAGAGAGAGAGAGAGAGAGAGAGAGAGAGAGAGAGAGAGAGAGAGAGAGAGAGAGAAGTAATCTTTTAAAAATACTAGACATTAAGAAAATTGATGATCAACAATTGTATAAAGATCTGTACACGGTCGGCACAGTGGAGTGTGGTGGAGTTATACAGTGGAATCGTAGGATGTCAGCATCCTGGGGTGTGTTGTGGTTGTACATATCTTGACAAAATCTTGACTTCCTTTTTGGGGGATGTGGTTAGTCAAGTACAGAAAACGCAGTTTACTTAAGTTGCAGGGCGATTCGGTACTGCTAGAACGGACCTTGTTCAATTCCTGTTAGTCTCAAGAATTTTTAATTTATCCCCATGTTTCCTACTTGAATTTACTTGTATAAGCATTGTGGTTGTACAGTGGAATCACTGTCAGCACCCTGGAGTGTGTTGTGGTTGTACAGTGCAATCCCTCTATAGCACATTCTTTTATAAACAAATCTTATATAACACTTCAAAATTTCCAATTATATTTATTCTATATTGTTTGTACTATATTGGTATTGGTTGTATATATATATATATATACTGTATATAGTGAATTATTGTTATTACAAAAATTCCAGCGAGTTTTCTGTTTGAAATATGCTTTGTTGGGTGTAGTTATGGTCTGTGGTCACTTCCGATGTCATCAAGGATTTCTAGAGAGCAAGAGTCTATTATATCAGATGAACAGATCGCCCGTCTGTTGCCAGGGCCCGAAAGGGGAGCAAAGAATAGCAACAGTTTACCTTCCATGCATGTCGTAAAAGGCAACTAAGGAGGTTATGGTATGGAGTTGGCTGTCCCATCCCATATAGGGTCAGTGATCCAAAGCCATGCTGAAGTTGGATGTGTCAGGCCCAAAAGGTGCAGATAACGCAGCAAAGCTGTAAACCATGGCACAACGCATTCCGTTCTCTGGACTACATCCTGCCAATCTGCAGGAGTTTAAGAACAAACGCAGAAGAAGAAGAAGATGAACAGATAGTCAAGTCAGGTCGACTGATAGATAGATGGCTCTTATGCAAACGTGTTGGTACAGACTTTGTATCTTGAAGGACAGACAGGTTTGTTGTTTCACAGAGAGTTTGTTGTTATAGAGCTCCTCTATATATCTTCCTGTCATATTGCAGTTCTGGTAACCCCAATGGGGTCAGTGGCCATTAAAGTCATCAGCAAGTATTGTTTTGTGAAATTGTGTTGAATGGATTTCCGGTAAATTGCATGTTGTCTGAGGTGGGATGCATACGTTGTAGATTGTGTATTGTCCTCCAGTGTGTCAGATGGTCACCTTCTGCATGTCTGTGACATGGACTGTTAGCTGAGTGACATGTCCCTGAATGTCATTCCTGATATAAGTAATTATACCACGGCAGTTGGTACACTTACAGACATAGCTAGTATATCCTGACAGATATGGGTCAGTGTCTTTGTGTATAGTCAGTCTCCTGTAAGATGGCCACATGTATCTTGTGTGTGTAGTAAATTAGCAAGCTCTAGTATTTTTTTTCTTATACCACAGATGTTTAGTTGTAGGATGTTAAGCAAGGACTTTGTTAAATACAAATCTTGACTCTGCTGTTCTCCATCCAAAGTTTTCTGAGTTTAATGTTCTGGTGCTTGAGTAGGTTTTGTTGCTGTGTTGTGTATTGTTCATGTCGGTTTTTGTGTTGTTGTTTTTCATGCGCTCCAGTAGTTACTTTCTCAGCCAGAGCAACCTGCTTACTCACTGCCTACCCCACGTACCTTGATAACCGAGGCAACGTCTGATCTCATTTGTAAATACTATTTGTCGCACTGGCATTATATTGCTGGGAAGTCTGGATTTTTGGCCCACCCCAAGCCAGAGAATAACTATCACACCACCAGGAAAGTAGGTTTACCTATGCACTGCTCCAAGCCACTCCAGGGTTCACTGTACTCATTCCACGCCACTAATTGACTACTGGTTATGCCGGACTTCTCTATTGCTCCAGGTATGCAACCAAATTTCCTCCTCCCCAGTGCTGCGTAGTACATCTCTGGTTCTCTCCCAACCACAGAGGGTGCATACATATATAAAAATAACAAAGCATAAAACATATTGTAACAGCAAAATAAAAGTGTGAGAAGCATAATTGTCTAGATGACATGCCATGAAGCTTCTATAAGAAGAGAACCTCAATATAACGGCATATACTAAGGCTTTCTGTTGCATGAGTGGTTTGTCTAGTGGGCAATTGGTGAGACCCACAAACGCAATCCATGCTGTTATTATTCTTCAGTCATATTTGTTGATCCATTCACAGCTAGCATTCCGCATTACCTAGGAATCTGCCACAAAAAGACAAATGTGCAATGTTCCCTTGTCTGTATCTCTTTGGAGATTATCCATGGAGATTATTTGATAGGAGACTTCTTCGTCTTCTTCAGCATTCATTCTCAAACTCCCACTAGATCTCTCTTGTAGCAGAACAATGGTCGAACCAGATTTCCAGCAGGA
This sequence comes from Meghimatium bilineatum, assembly GCA_034231615.1. Lineage (NCBI taxonomy): Eukaryota > Metazoa > Mollusca > Gastropoda > Stylommatophora > Philomycidae > Meghimatium > Meghimatium bilineatum. Next base: position 19,858,373 of record CM067321.1, read on the forward strand.
TGTAGTCCAGATAAAGGCATTGTTGCCATTTATTATTTGCGCCAATGTCTTCAGTACACATCTGTCTTCAGCAAAATTGATAGGAGACAAAGGTAAGAAATTAAGACAAAATGTGATGATTTTTAAATAGGTAACAGAATGTCAGCCTTTACCGCCAACCTGGGGTGCAAAGGGAACGCATTGCTACAGGCATACCCACGGTTAACAGATAACCAAGATCCCAAATGTACCTCCTCGCGGTGCACCCTGGAAAAAGAAATACAGCAGCTCGAGTTGATTCTGGCCAAATCATTTGGGGATCGTGTCCGAGAATGTGGAGGTAGCAGATGGAAAGAGTATTGACTGCATGAAGACAGACAATATCTCCGACACCACCAGCATCACACATATAGCGACACTGTCGACATACAGTGAAACTAGTCAGTCCATTCCGAACATTGGAGGGGCGGCCAATGTAAAATGCATGTAACGGTAGATGCATGGCGAGAGACAAATAGATTTCATACTGAATACAATGAAACAATGAAAGGGCAGAACAGCGCTAGAGGGCAGCGCGAACTGAAAATAGAAAATGAAAAGTTCCTAGGAAAGGGGAACTACAAGCTCGAAACGAGCTTCTAGTTACCTGTGCTCCTTACAGACAAAGACCCAGACCCAATCACTGGCGCTCGGAAAAACATGAAGCCCTAACCCAACTCTAATGTCGAGCCTTCCTAAACCGGAAATATGCTCACGAAGATAAAGTGTCCCGTACCCGATGGGCTTAGGCAAGAAAGGGACAACAATGGCAGTCCTGGCCCAACTCTACTGTCAAGTTTTCCTATACCGGAAATACACTTGCAGAGAGAAAGGGTTCAGTACCTGATGGGCTTAGGAGCTATTGGGACAAGGTCGCTCAGTTCGAGAACGCCTTGCTCTCAAACGCGTGGTGTGAGAATCGAACTTGGACAACGGGTACACGATGTCGGTGAATGACACCTCAGCTGAGAGGGTGAAAGAGCCAGTGTCCAACTCTTCTGGCGAGTTCTTCCTCATACGGAACCAGGCTCACGGATGAGAAACGGTTCAGTACCCGATGGGCACAGGCACAGTACGTCCAATTACACGAGGCAAGTTCATAGACAGTGGAACACCTCGTGCAAGACGGACGAGAGCAAAAATTGTCTGGGCGAAGAGTCACCACATACACGCATGCCTGGAGACAGATATTGAGGCAGAATTGTCAAGGCATGCCGAAATCGGATGTTCTAGGACTACAAAGCACATAACGGTGGCACAGCGTAATCACACTCCTGGCAGGAAATCGCACGGATGTCCGTGCTGGTTACAATGGAGCGAACGCAAAACAAACAAACAAACCGCCAACCTACTTTAGTTGCCTTTTACGATAGGAAAGAAAGCCTGGAAAGAAAGCAGTGACTTATTCTTTACACCCTGAACTAGAAGTCCAGGTCCCAGCTGCATGGTGAAAAAGTACTTTTACCAGTGCTTCTACTATCACTTTTCTGTTGTGACAGTACCAACACATTGTGTAAATAATAGAAAACTTTGCCTGCTGAGACAACCAGAAACAACACAAATCAAACATTTTACACACATCAGTATGAATTCTAACCTTTAAGTCTCCAGTGGATACGGATGACTCCAGTGTGCTCAAGAGTTGTGACACTCAGGATGTCCATGGATGTATTAAATAATTGAAAGTAAATGCGAATTCGAAGCTTGAATAATTCTAGTCTGTATCCATTGAGTCCTCTAGAACAAGCAAACATGCTCATGTGAGATAAACAAACTTGCTTATGCGAGATAAATTTGTGCAAAGTGTAAATAATTACGAACTTTCAAAAACTTATGATTCATAGGTAAGACGAACAAAGCCAACAGAAACTAGTTTTATAACATGAAAGGGTGATAATGGGAGCTAGAGTTGTGTGTAAATAAAGTAACTCGTCAGACAATCAGCAGATCCATTGTTTAGTTCACTTTTTATTAGGTTGTTATGGGGTGCAAAGGGAACGCATTGCTCTAGGCAGACCCAGGGTTAGCAGATAACCAAGATCCCAAATGTACCTCCACGCGGTGCACCCTGGAAACAGAAATACAGCAGCTCGAGCTGATTCTGGCCAAATCATTTGGGGATCGTGTCCGAGAATGTGGAGGTAGCAGATGGAAAGAGATTTGACTGCACAAGAGACAGACAATATCTCCGACACCACCAGCATCACCACATATAGCGACACTGTCGACATACAGTGAAGCTAATCAGTCCAGTCCGAACATTGGAGGGGCGGCCAATGTAAAATGCACATGAAGGTAGATGCATGGCGAGAGACAAATAGATTTCATACCGAGTACAATGAAACAATGAAAGGGCAGAACAGCGCTAGAGGGCAGCGCGAACTGCAAATAGAAAATGAAAAGTTCCTAGGAAAGGGGAACTACAAGCTCCGTCAGCTCGAGTCGCGCTTCTAGTTACCTGTGTTCCTTACAGGCAGAGACCCAGACCCATTCATTGGCGTTTGGTAAAGCAAGAAGACCTAATCCAACTCTAATGTCGAGCCTTCCTAAACCGGAAATATGCTCGCGAAGAGAAAGGGTTCAGTACCTGATGGGCTCAGGCGCTATTGGGACAAGGACGCTCAGCTCAAGAACGCCTTGCTCTCAAACGCGTGGTGTGAGACTCGAACTTGGACATGGGGTACACGATGTCGGTGAATGACACCTCAGCTAAGAGGGCGAAAGAGCCAGGGTCCAACTCCTCTGTTGAGTTCTTCCCCTTAAGGAACCAGGCTCACGGATGAGAAACGGTTAAGTACCCAATGGGCTCAGGCACAAAAGGGACAACGATTTAGCCCTGGCCCAAAAGGGTAGCCCACCCGAATTGTCAAGGCATGCCAAAATCGGATGTGCTAGGCCTACAAGGCGCATAACGGTGGCACAACGTAATCACGCTCCCGGCGGAAATCGCACGGATATCCGTGATGGTTACAATGGAGCGAACGAAAAACAAACAAACAAACTGACCTTGCATCTGTCAGGAATACCACAGGCTGTAGGTCAGAGTTGGAGTTCAGCAGATTTTTAGCTGCCACACTAATTGCCTGGATTTCAGCATCATAAATATTGCAGAATTTTCCTGTCACTTCCTCTCTTAAGTTGACTGCCGTTCACTATGACAATTTCAGAGTGTAGAGGGTGCACTTTATCAGCGGTGATTTGTAAGTAGTCCACGCCCTGCACATTTATATTCTTTGTTCTTCAGTTGGAAAATCAAGTAAGTATCGCATAGTCTGTGCCAACGTATCTCTCGTACACCCTAAAGTGATTCGCATTACCTCATTCTGGATTCTATCCAATCTTTCTGTTTGAGTCTTGACTTGGTGTCAGAATTGCCAGCGCGTATTCTACCACCACCACCACCAATCCCTGATACAGCAGAAATAGCAGCCCCTGTTCACACTGAGAAGCAGTCATAATTTTCATCGCAGCAAGACCTTTATAAGCCTTACAATGATGTGGTCAACATGATCTTTGAAACTAAGACTGCGGTCAAACATTAACCCCAAGTACTTTATTGCGCTGGTTCTCTTGAGGACATACCCTCTCAAGATAACCGATGGCGTGGACGTGTTTACTATGTGATTATTCAGAGAAAACCATGTTATCGATGCTTTTGATGGATTAACAAAAGCACCTTGAACTCTTGATTAAAAGTCACTTGAGTGAATAGCATTTATACCACATCACACCTCCTGTGTATAACATGACTGGCCCTTTATGTTGTATAGATCCCCAAGAATTACTAGCAATTAACTCTTATTTCCTATGTGCAATATGGATGGTTTCTCTAGAGCTTGATTTTCTTCTTCTTCAGCGTTCATTCTCAAATTCCCCCTGGATTTCTCTTGTAACAGGACAATGGTCCTACAAGATTTCCAGTTGGATGTAGTCCAGAGAATGGAAATGCGTTGTGTTGCCGTTTTATTTGCGCCAATGGCCCAACACATCCGTCTTCGGCGGGGAGCTTGATTTCATTACCAGAAGACTCCAACTCTCAGTGGTCTGTAACACTGTGAGAATAGAAAAATCTCCAACTCAAAGGGGTTTATATTGGGATTTTATGGGATTTCTGTCTCGCCAATTTTTAGCTTTCTGAACATGTGACTTCTCAGTCTACTGTGGCCAGTTTGCAGTCTGAAGATAATGGTTTGTTCTTTACAAATTATATGAACAGACTTACATTGAAACTTTGTTGTCACCAAACAGATTATTTTCCATGACAACGTTCTTGTGAAGTATGTCATAGTTGTGGTCACCCTTGAATAAATTTCTCACCTAAAATAAATCAAGAGAAACCAGTCAATCAAGTTTATGTATATGCTGATTAAAACCACATCTTTTTCTTCTGCGTTCGTTCACAAACTCCTACAGCATCCATGTGTTACCGATACCCAAAAACAGAGCAAAGAATAGCAACACTGTTTACCTTTCATGCATGTCGTAAGAGGTGACTATGGGGTGGGGTTGACTATCCCATCCTATATAGGGTAAAAATAATCCAAAGCCATGCTGAAGTTGAATGTGTTAGGCTGAAAGTCCCAGATATCACAGCAATGCTGTAAACCATGACACAACGCATTCTGTTGTCTGGACTACATTCTGCTGATCTGCAGAAGTTTGAGAATGTACAAAGACGAAAACGAAACTCTTACAGAGTAGCAGGATGTAGTCCGGAGAACGGAATGCGTTTTGTCATGATTTAATTTTGTTTTCATATCTGCGCTTTTCAGTCTGACACATCCGAATTCAGCATGGCTTCTGTTATGTTTGTTTGTTTTGCGTTCGCTCCATTGTAACCATCACGGATATCCGTGCGATTTCCGCCGGGAGTGTGATTACGTTGTGTCACCGTTATGCGCCTTGTAGGCCTAGCACATCCGATTTCGGCATGCCTTGACAATTCGGGTGGGCTACCCTTAGCATGTGACAGCCTCTATATGTCTCCAGGCACGCGTAGTGGTGACTCTTCCTGGCTCTTTCACCCTCTTAGCCGAGGTGTCGTTCACCGACATCGTGTACCCATTGTCCAAGTTCGAGTCTCACACCACGTGTTTGAGAGCTAGGCGTTCTCAAGCTGAGTTTCCTTGTCCCAATAGCGCCTGAGCCCATCAGGTACTGAACCCTTTCTCTCTTCAAGTGTATTTCCGGTGTAGGAAAACCTGACAGTAGAGTTGGGCCACGGCTAAATCGTTGTCCCTTTTGTGCCTGAGTCCATCGGGTACGGAACCCTTTCTCTCTGCAAGTGTGCTTCCGGTATAGGAAACCTTGACAGTAGAGTTGGGCCAGGACTACCGTCGTTGTCCCTTTCTTGCCTAAGCCCATCGGGTACAGAACCCTTTCTCTTCGCGAGCATATTTCCGGTTTAGGAAGGCTCGACATTAGAGTTGGATTAGGTCTTCTTGCTTTACCAAACGCCAATGAATGGGTCTTGGTCTCTGTCTGTAAGGAACACAGGTAACTAGAAGCTCATCTCGAGCTGACGGAGCTTGTAGTTCCCCTTTCCTAAGGACTTTTCACTTTCTATTTGCAGTTCGCGCTGCCCTCTAGCGCTGTTCTGCCCTTTCATTGTTTCATTGTACTCGGTATGAAATCTTTTTGTCTCTCGCCATGCATCTACCTTTACGTGCATTTTACATTGGCCGCCCCTCCAATGTTCGGACTGGACTGACTAGCTTCACTGTATGTAGACAGTGTCGCTATATGTGGTGATGCTGGTGGTGTCGGAGATATTGTCTGTCTCTTGTGCAGTCAAATCTCTTTCCATCTGCTACCTCCACATTCTCGGACACGATCCCCAAATGGTTTGGCCAGAATCAGCTCGAGCTGCTATATTTCTGTTTCCAGGGTGCACCGCGTGGAGGTACATTTGGGATCTTGGTTATCTGCTAACCCTGGGTCCGCCTAGAGCAATGTGTTCCCTTTGCACCCCGCTTCTGTTATCACTTTCATCCTATATGGGAAGGGTACTCTACCCCTTAACCTCTTTGTTCACTCTTACGACGATGTGCATGGAAAGTAAATAGTGTTGCTATTCTTTGCTCCCCTTCCGAGTCCCAGCAACACATGAGAGGAATATAGCTTTCAAAATAAGAGGCTTCCAATGCTATCAATCAGATAAAAAAAGACAAGCGAAAGGTAGATTACTTACGCATGTTAAGAACAACATAAGTGCACACAAGTTCGAAAGAAGTGTAGGGGATGAAATATCAGATACTCCACCTCAAGACAAAGAACAGAATACCATCTCCTCAACTACTACTGTCTGAATGACCGCCCATTAGCACTAGACACAATCTCAGTGGAAGAAAACTAATCACTTGTGGAGACTTCAATGCTCACCTACAGAGCCAGGGCTATGATCACATGGACAGAAGAGGTGAGAAACTAGAAAACTGGCAGAATAAAAATGAACCTATCCTGATCAATCAAGCAATAGATCGATTCTAGATCATGGCATACCATCCGCTTACACCAGACACCAAATTTGGAATGGAACATCAATCGTGTTGTTGAAAAACAGCTTGGAGGCAGCGACAACCAGCCAGTTTTCTGACTAGAAAATGCAAATATATTAAAGAAAGCAGTACTCTCTTTAGGTAGAACTATAAGGAGGCAAACTAGACAATGTACTTACATTACACCAGTGTACTAGCCAAAGGCATACCTATAGACAACGATATCAATAAAGTAGTCAATGAATTCTGTAGGTGTATACATACCAGTCTGCTAGTACAACCATCCCTAGAGGGGCAGGTAAACATTATTGGAGTAGTGAACTAGAGAGACTGCTAAAAGAAGTGGACACATCTCGACAGCAGTCAAGAGACAAGACCATGTCAAGAGCACCACAATAAATACCAACAAGCTATGGCCAAATTTCAGAGAGCCAAGCTGTAAGCAAGGGGGAGCAGTTCAAGATAGAGAGAGAAAATAGAATTACTTGAGAATGGTCTGGTTGCTGAGCTACCACATGGAACAAAAGTGGCAATGTATGCTGATGACTTGGTAATATGGTGCACGGAAGAACATCCGCCAGTGGCCATGAAACAGGTACAGGGAGCTATAGATTTCTTAACCACATGGGAAAACAGTGTATCAACATCAAGATAGATAAATGCAAAAACGCACTACTTTCCTTACTCTTTCACCAAAACATAAAGCTGGTGAGATCTAGATAAATTGAGAGCTCTTGAAAGAAGACAAACAACCTACATACTCGTATATAGGACCAGGATAAAGTTAGCCATCCTGTCCACCGAAGATGGATGTGTCAGGCCATTGGCACAAATAAAATAGCAACACAACACATTTTCATTCACTGAACTGCATCATGCTGGAAATCTAGTATCACCATTGTCCTGCTATAAAATAGATTCAGTGGAAATTTACGAATAAACGCTGAAGAAGTATACGCTGAAGTTGGATGTATTGGGACATTGGCGCAAATAAAAATGGCGACACAACTGCTGGTAATCTTGTAGGACCATTGTTCTGCTATAAGGGAGATCTGATGAAAGTTTGAGAACAAACGGTGGTTGTGAGGGGGGGAACGCTGACGAAGTAGCCATCATGAGAAGACTAAGTTGAACCACATGGGGAGCAAATGAGAAATACTTAGTATAGTTTAATAATAATAATAATAATAGAACCCATAACCTGTCAGGACGTAGGTGGTGTCACATTGAGACATTTGATGCAGAAAGATCACACATCTCTATCCTCTACCATCCTGATGAGTTAAAAAACTTCACACGCTGTCCAGTCCTTGATATTAGCCAGTCATGCCTCCTCTGGCCACCTTGTTTTTTTCCACTCTTGACATACATCTTTTGTCCTAGAGAAATGTCTCATCACGTGCCCGTACTTCCGGAGTTTCACGACTGTTAACAGTGATTCATGTTGACCTGATAATACATTAATTCTATCATACACAAACACATTGGTCTTATCTTCTCGGTAACAGATACCCAATATAGCACATGTTTTCACATTTTTTTTTCCTATTTGTTTTCCTATTCACTAACATTTTACTCTTATCTGCAAAGGTCTCGATGCCTGGTTTTTTTGCTAGATATTTTTATTCTTGTTAACTATTGTAGTTCTGCCTCTGTTGTCACCATCAGATCGATGTCGGATCAGCGATCAAAAATTAGAAAGTTGGCACCTTAGATCAATATTGAATGGATTTCCTCTAACACCTCTCATGGTTGCTTTTAGGTCAATTTAATGTAACATACTTAATATATAGTCAAAATGACAGTTCAGTGGGCTTGTTTGGTAAAGTTTACTAACAGTGCATACGACCAAACCTGGAATATAGGTCAGTGTTACGTATCAAGCAACAACAAAGTTGCACTGTATGCCAAGTCATCCAATGAAAGACAGATTTCAAAACTTAGCAATAGGGGGACTGCAAAGAAGTACTGTAGCTTTATTCATCTGGCCAAACAACACCTTAGAAAAGTGTCAGACTTGCCAACCAATGGCTCATCAATGGCCCACTAGACAAACCACCCATGCAACAGAAAAGTAGATGACATACCATTATAATTGAGGTTATCTTCTTATAGAAGCTTCATGGCACGTCATCTATGCAGTTATGCTTCTCATACTTTTATTTTGTTGTTGCAATGTGTTTTATGCTTTGTTATTTGTATATATGTATGCACCCTCTGTGGTTTGGAGGGAGCCAGAGATGTACTGCACAGCACTGGGAAGGGGGAAACTGACAGCACTGTTTTTCCTATGGTTGAGGCCCATGATAAAGGCACAATCCTTTTGACATGAACATTTGGTTGCATGTTTAGAGCAATAGAGAAGTTTGGCATAACTAGTAGTCAATTGGTGGCGGTGAATGAGTACAGTGAACCCTATCTTGACTGTGGTGGCTCAGAGCAGTGCATAGGTTGAAATCTACCTTTCTGGTAGTGTAATAGTTATTCTTTGGCTCTGGCCAGGGGTGGGTCGAAAATCTACAGACTTCCCAGCAAGATCATGTCATTTTAATGGCATTGGTCAAAGGGCATGAGCCCATGCACAGCTGGATCAGGAACCAACAAACCAACATAAGAATTGTATTATTTGAGAGACCTATGATAAAGATAAATATATTTTATTTACCTATGATGAAGAAAATCATTCTTACCGAATTTTCAAGTTTGTTTTTCACATCCTGCATCTGTTCTGGGCTTGGTCCATCTTTTGAATGACCATCGTTCTTTTGTCTTGAATTTGGCCCCATTTCAGATGAGTAAACAGTGTGTGGTTGGTTAAAATTGTGTCGGATAAATGTCTGAAGATTATTTTCCCTAAACAAAATCTGGTTTACATGTGGCAAATCACAAGAAGATGGTACAGACTCGTGTGCTAGTCTTCGGTAGTAGTGGTGTGTAAGAACATCAACCGGTATCTTCTCTCTAGTAGAAATAGTTTTATTAAGGTCACTGAATGTATCATTCAAACACACAAGAATGTCATCGCTTGTAAATCCAACAGGTTTTACAATGCTGGATATGGGATCTTTATCCATAGATTTGCCTACAGGAGAAATTATTGGAAGCATAACCTGAGCAACATCTTTATATGCTACTGGAAGGTTTGAGGTTCGAACTTGAAGAAATGGTTGAAGATGATGTAATAGATCATGACTACACTGTAGACTCGAGATTGAATCAGTTCTACTAACACTGTCTCTGGTAAGTCCATTGTTTGTACTGACAGACGATTGATCATTACTGGCTTCATACTGTGGTCTACCTGTGTTACCATCAAGATGTGTCTGCACAAAAGAAATCAGGAAAATTTAAAGCAATACTTGGGTGACTTGAGTATAAAAATATACTGCAGTTATTTCTAAAGTGAAACTAAAATCAACACAAACACTACTGGTAAATCAACATAAAAACACTAAACAAATCAACTGAAACTATGTAAACACTAAACAATCAAAAGAAACATCTGCATTAAAATTGCTACAGATTAGCAAGATGTAGCTCATAGAACAGAATATGTTCTTTCATGGTTTACAGCTTTTCTGTTCTTCTTCTGTTCTCTTGGAATGTGCTTATATCTGAAGTTTTGTCTCATCCATAAACTTTACTGTGTTTTGTAACTCATACTTCTTCTTCTGCGTTCGTTCTCAAACTCCTGCAGATTAGCAGGATGTAGTCCAGAGAATGGAATGCGTTGTATCATGGTTTACAGCATTGCTGCGATATCTGTGCCTTTCGGCCTGACACATCCGACTTTAGCATGGCTTTGGGTCACTGACCCTATATGGGATGGGACAGCCAACTCCATCCCATAGCCTCCTTAGTCGCCTTTTACGACATGCGTGGAAGGTAAACAGTGTTGCTATTCTTTGCACCCCTTTCGGGACCCGGCAACACACACAGGCGGTAACTCATACATAGGTCCATGGAGATTTTCTTCCACTGTTGTTTCTCTGTTCCAGTGTATTTGCCTCAACATTTCATATTCCTGGCAGTTCTGAAGAATATGTTCTGTTGAGTTGCATGTCCATATGTACACATGGCAGTGTTGTCAATCTTGAACTTTGTATATATGTGGCTGTGGAGTCGGTTGTGTTCTGTACTGAGGTGCAAAATGACAAGTTTTCTGCTCTGTTCATAATTTGGTAGTCATCTTGTGTTTGTGTTGACTTTCCAATTGCTTTTATCATCTGTTTCTTTTTATAGTACATTATTGGCACATTTTGTTAATCATCAGTAGCTCAATCCTTAGCCAGACAATATGTTTTCTCGTTTCCAGGTATTCCATAATGTGATGATATCCACTGCACAGCTACCTCACAATGAATCCTTAGTTCAGTTAGCAGTATTTGTAGGTCTGGAAGTTTTCTGGACTGGAGCACTGGGAGTGCTGATCTTGCATTTGTTGTGGACCAAGATTGATGCTCAACAGTTTTTCAGTTGCCACCTTGATTGCTTGGATTTCTGCATTGCAATTATAATATAGTACTTTTTATTGTAATACCTAACATTGTTTCATTCATTCATTCTATATACTCTATATTTATATTCCTGCTCCTCCATTTTTCACTGTATTTTCTGCTGACCAGTCTGTATGTACTCTGAACGATATGTAATATGGATATTCATCATTTAGTAGTCTGTGTGCAACTGTCTTAAGTTGTACACTATTCTGTTTATTCTCACTGAAAATTCATTTCACCTCAGTCTGGATATGAATAAATAATTCACTATCCTCTAACTGGGGGGTTTGTTCTGGTACAGACTTTAGCGGGCTATCAACTTCAGGTGAGTCTGATATTTTTCTACATACCAGAAGTTATTTCTCCAAATGGATAAAGCTACTTGTTTTCAGTTGCCCGATTGCTAAGTTTTGAAATCTGTCTTTTATTGAATGACTTGGCATACAGTGGAACTTTTCTGTTTGCATTAAATCATTTGTGTCTCTGCATTCAGTGTTTGTATCCTCTCATTTTCTCCATCTCTACTATGGGTGTTAATTTTATTGCCAGGTTGATGATCCTAAGTTTCGCTCCTTGTTCAGTTCAGGTAATGCAGTGTTTGATGCTGAACACACAGTTGCCCATATTTCCGTTATGGTCATATTTCACATTTGCTCCCTATGTGATTCCACTTACTATTCTCTGGATGGCTAACTTTCTCCTCGCCTTTGTTGTTGCTTTGTTGAGGTGTTCCTTCCATATCAGCTTGTTGTCAAATGTGACTACGAGATATGTAGGTTGTCTTCTTTCAGGAGCATCCATTTATCTCTTTGTCTATCCCATTTAGGCCAGCTCCTTGGTGAGAAGATGGGGCTTAGTCCAGCAAGCAGAAGCTGGAAACTAAGACTGGCTGAGCCCCACCACATTCAAGACCACAGTCTTGTCTAGCAAGTAAAGGTGCTGAAGTCAGTTATATTTGGCCAGAAGACGCACCGCAAAAACCAGAATGTGATACAAGAATATTTTTCTTTTCAAGTTACCACCACAGCTTGAAGTTGATAATATACTCCATAATTTTGTATAGACAGATTGTGAGATGTATTGGTCTGAAGTTTCTTCTTCTTCAGCGTTCATTCTCAAACTCCCACTGGATCTCTCTTGTAGCAGGACCATTGTCCTACTAGATTTCCAGCAGGATGTAGTTCAGAGAATGGAAATGCGTTGTGTCGCCGTTTTATTTGTGCCAATGGCCCGACACATCCGTCTTCAGCGGGGTCTGAAGTTTAACTGTGGTGCTGTATTTTTCTGATTTTGGAATTGGTATTATGACTTCCCTCCAGGTCTGGGGAATTTTGTAGTCCAACATATACGAGGTAGCTTCAAACAGTTCCAGGAATTAGTGGATTATATAGAAATAACTTGCTTTAACTCTATGGGCAAATAGATGGTGTGTCAGCATTAACACAGGTAAGTGCAGCACTACATTCTTTACCCTCTTACCAAAACAAAAAGCCAGCATTATCAAGATAGATAGAGAACTTTTCAAAGAAGACAAGTAACCCACATACCTCGGGAGTTACTTTTGATGATAAGCTGACATGGAAGCAGCACATAAACAAAGCAACAACAAAAGCCAGGAGGAAGTTAGCTATCCTGAGAAAATTAAGTGGAACCACATGGGGAACCAGTGAGATTTACACCGTAAAGTTGACCATCAAATGGGATCACACCTGGAATATGGTTCGGATGTGTGGTGTCCTGCATCAAACACCACATTACAAAATCTAGATAAAGTGCAAAACCAAGCGCTTAGGATAATGTTGGGAGCAATGAAATCAACACCCATAGTAGAGATGCACCAAATGGGGAGAATGCAAACACTTGGCGAATGCAGAGACACAAAGTTACTAATTCAGGCAGAAAAGTTTCAGTGTATGCCAAGTCATCCAATGAAAGAAAGACTCCAAAATCTAAGATCTTCCTGGTCAGGGTTAGTTTTTCCCCCCACTCCCGGCCACTAATTACTGATGTACATTTAACATAGCTCATCACGAAGGTCACACAGTACATTGAGGACTGAAAGCATGAAAAGTCCTTCAGAGAATCTTGTGTGCTTCACTGAATCCTAAGAATTATGCCTATGCCACCCACACGTTGCCATGGCTCAAAAGAGCAAAAAAATAGCAACACTAATTACCTTCCATGCATATCATATGAGGCAACTAAAGAGATTTTGAGGTGGAGTTAGTTGTTCCATCTCAAATACTCAGAAGAATTAGATGTATCAGGCTGAAAGGCGCAGATATGAAAGCTAAGCTGTAAATTATGCTGGACTACATCCTGCTAATCTGCAGGCGTTTTAGATCAAAACACAGGTCTAAGTTACTGAACAGAAGTAGAAGTTAAGAAGTACATCTATGTTATTTTATAGAATGGTTGTGGTTATAGGTACACAGACTGAAGCAAAAACTCACATCAAAAGAAAATACAAATGAAATCAGAGAACAGGCAGTAACTTTCTACAAGACCCCATCCAAAAGCTGAACAGATCACAGCAATGTGCAAACTACCATTTTTAGGCTCTGCACAGGACACCATAGGCTACGAGTAAATCTTCACAAAATAAAGGTTGTCCAAATTGATCAATGCTGACTAGCGACTTTGAGAACTAAAACCTGGTCCCAGGAGTGTAGTTTAGTAGTATCCTGAGGAGACAAATTTGAAATATGGAGGTGAAGTTGTGCGGAAACTGTGAGGACCTCCTGCTCACGACTGAATTCATGAAGGCGGACCTCCTGCCTGTATAGACTTCTGAGCATAGGCTGCCATGCCATAAGAAATTTATCACAAGTGAAGAATAAGTAAGTGCGCAGAATAAAGAAATGACAAATGTCTGGTACCGTCCAAAAAAGGCTGAGTTGAAGGTCAAAAGTCAATATAAGAGTTCTGTTATCTTACATTTATTGTCTGGTCTCCTTCGTTCACTCGGGTAGAGAACCCTATTGATTTGGTTGATGGAATTACTCTAAGTGTTTGTTTCAACTTTCTAAAATGGTAAGCCATAGTGTTGTTGATACACGTTCTGTGAATTGGAAACTTGATCACATCACGATGAAGTAGGTGCCAGAATCGAAAGTATACAGGATACGGAAGTGGTTAAATAAATATATTGATATGGTTACGTAAAATCGCAACTTAAATCCATTTAACTTCTATCTATCTATTGTCTTTTCTCTGCTTATGCTGTGATGCGTAGCAGGATTGAATCACTATCGGTTTTCGGGCTATTGCACGTCTCTGGTCGCTTGATATGCAGTAATACTGTGCTGTGTCAGAATATTGGTAACTCCTTAAATCCACCTTCTTCTTAGAGTTCCTATGTATCTTGATGTTTCCATTTCCATGTTGTATGCTCTGCCGCTGGCCAATAAGGGTTCATTCTCATTAGGTGGCCAAACCATTCCGATCTCTGTTTCTCAATATATTTGACTACTGATGTTGTTTCCGGCAGTTCTTGTAATCCCATTTCTCATGTGATCTCGACTTGTTCTGTTTACTGTTTTTCTTATAGGCCTACACCTCATTTCACACATAGTAAGCTTTCTCTCTTGTTCTTTAGTTAGAGTCCATTTACCTTAAAATCCAAATAAACAAACTTGCACGTTATTGGGGACGACTTTTGGCAGTGGTGAAACGACGTAAACTTGCCTGGTCTTGGACATGTAACGAGATACCATTCAATTTCTACAATTATCTTGCAAGAAGCAGTCGATGGTGGAAGAAAAAGAGTCGATGAAAGAAAATCCTGGATTGATAACATCAAGGAATGATCTGGGCATGATTTTTCTACCTCCTCCGAATGGTTGAGGATAGATAGAGATGATTGGGGGACTTTTCCTGCTAATGTCTCCAGTGTGGTACACCAACGACCCTGACGAGTTATGAGTCTCATTATTATTACAAAATCCACTTGTATCCACGAGTTCACGGAATCCGAAAGTGGAGTAAAGAATAATAAAATGACCACTTTTCATGTGCGTTGTGAGAAGTGACTAATCCGCCGAATACTGATGTGTCGGGTCATTGGCGCGAATAAAGCGTCAACACAACGCATTTCCTTTCTCTGGACAGCATCTTGACCATTGTCCTGCTACCGAGAGAGATCCAGTGGGAGTTTGAGAATTATCGCTCGCCCGTGTGTTGCCGGGGCCCGAAAGGGAAGCAAAGAATAGCAACACTGTTTACCTTCCACGCATGTCGTAAAAGGCGACTAAGGAGGTTATGGGATGGAGTTGGCTGTCCCATCCCATATAGGGTTAGTGACCCAAAGCCATGCTGAAGTTGGATGTGTCCGGCCGAAAGGCGCAGATATCGCAACAATGCTGTAAACCATAACAAAACGCACTCCGTTCTCCGGACTACATCCTGCTACTTTGCAGGAGTTTGAGAATGAACGCAGAAGAAGAAGAAGAATGATCGCTGAAGAAAAACAACTTAAACAAGTAGCTATAGTACATTATCCTAGTTATCGCATACTCAGGATATGAAGTATATAGTATGCAGTCTATGGTGCATGTCCACTGTGTTGCCAATCCTGA
Organism: Meghimatium bilineatum; assembly: GCA_034231615.1. Lineage (NCBI taxonomy): Eukaryota > Metazoa > Mollusca > Gastropoda > Stylommatophora > Philomycidae > Meghimatium > Meghimatium bilineatum. The sequence continues at coordinate 19,873,964 of CM067321.1, forward strand.
ATTGTGTGTACATGTGACTGCGGAGTCGGCTGTGTCCTGTCCTGAGGTGTCGAATTATAACTTGTTCTGGTTTGTTCATTTTCAAGGTCATCGTATGTTGGTGTTCCTGTCTTTCTGAAGAAGTGTGCACCTAGAACATATTTGTCATAATGTGAGAAGGTGAGAAATCTAATATCAGTGTAATAGATACGATTTTCCTGAAAGTGGGGGGGGGGGCGTTCTAGAAAGGGTATTCATTTTGGTTGACAATTTTTTTTTTACATGTCCAAGCAGTGATACAGTCGTAAAATGGGAGGACTTATTACTGATATTTTCCTGATTACTTTTCAATGTGTTATAGGCTCCTAATTACTTAGGGAGAATGAATACTAAAACCCCTCTGCATCTATGACCCTACCAACCAATAAATAACACAGTTATCTCCTACCAGGTCATGAGGAGCTTGCTTTCTTTGATTTAAAGAATCGAATGTCCTCGTTTACGGTTTGGCAGTCGTCGATATGTTCCGGGATCCGAAAAGAGATTAAAGAAAAGCAAGGCTGTTTACCTTATATGCATGTCGTAAGAGGTAACTTGCAATATTTTGGGGTGAAGTTGGTTATCCTATCCCATATAGTCAAAGTGACCAAGAGGCCGTGACATCAAATGTGTCCGGCCGAAAGGCGCATGTATCCCAGTTAAGCTTTAAACCACGACACAACACACACCGTTCTTTGGGCTACATCCTGCTGCATCTGCTTTCGTTTCCTTGAAATGTACTTCTTCTTCTGCGTTCTCTCTCTTGTAACCACATCGAATAAATCGTGTGATTTCCGCCTGGTAGCGTGAAGTACGCTGCACTGCAAGTTCCACAGTAAACTGTGTTATTTGCACCTCAGTTAACTAAATTTGTGACCGGGACAACCGAGGTCCAGCATAACCATTTTCGTCATGCTTTAATTCGGGTAGTAGGCTTTCCTAGTCAGTGACAGCTGCTCGTCTGTCGACGGGCGCGCGGGTGTATAATGACTTTTCGCCGAGACGACTGTCGTTCACGTCTATCTCGCATGAGGTGTTCGACCGTCAATGAACTTGCTTCGTGTAATTACATGTTCTGTGCTTATCTGTGCCCATCGGGTACTGAACCTTTTCTCCTCCCCAAGCCTGGTTCCTGTGAGGAAAGAATTCGACAGAAGAATTCCGGGCTCTTTTGCTTTCTTAACCGAGGTGTCGTTCACCGACATTGTGAAACTCTCGTCCAAGTCCGAGTCTCACCACGCGTTTGAGAGCAAGGTGTGTTCTATAGCTGAACGACCGTCTCCTATTTGTGTCTAGCCCATCGGATACTGAACCCTTTCTCTCTCCAAGTATATTTCCGGTATAGGAAATCTTGACAGTAGTTACCATCGTTGTTACCATCAGATGGTTACCGGGCTGCCATCGTTGTCCCGTTTGTGCCTGAGCCCATCGGGTACGTAACCCTTTCTCTTCGCGAGAATGTTTCCGGCACAGGAAAGTTTGACATTAGAGTTAGGCGAGGTCTTCTTGCTTTACTGTGCGCCCCTAATTTGGTCTGGGTCTCTGCCCGGAAGGAGCACAGGTAACTAGAAGCTTGTCTAGAGCTTACAGAACTTGTAGTTCCGATTCCCTTGGAACGTTTTCACTTTCTGTTTGTAGTTGGCGCTGCCCTTTGACACTGAAGTATACTTATCTCTGAAGTTTTCTATAAACTTGACTTTAACTCCTAAAGAGGTCGGTAGAGTTTTTTTCACCGTTGTTTCTCTGGGCCAGTGTATTTGTCTGAGAACTTCATAATCTGGGCATTCTTGAGGAATAGACTCTGCTGTATAAGGTCTACATGTATACATTGCTGTGTTGCTAATCTTAAACTGTGTATACAAGTGGCTGCTGAGTCGGCTATGTTCTGTTCTGGGGCGTAGAATGACAACTTGTTTTTGTATGTTCATAATTTGATAGTAATCTTTTGATGGTGTTGGCTTCCTAATTGTTCTGATAAACTGTTTCTTTTGATAGTAAGTTATTAACACATTTAGTTGATAGTCAACAGTTTCGTCATTAGCCAGACGATTTGCTTTCTTGTGTCCATGTATTACACAAAGTAAATCATTTATTTCTGTTCTGAACAGCGTCAGATTTAGACTTGATAAGACCCAAAGCTTTCCGGACGTGCGGCATTGGGACAAATAATGCTGCAATATATTTTAATATATATGACAATATGATAATCCGCGCTGATAAAGAGCATTCACCGCACTGAAATACAGAGTGTGTGAACGGTGGTAGACAAAAGTGAGGAAAGGTATGGATGGGGCGCACTGAGGAAGTTATACAAAGTAGGCTTATGTGCTTATTGGAAGATATGGCATATGGTGAGGAATGGATACATTTTCCGTAGGTTGCCATACTTCCTTTCAGGTAGTGATAATTCTCGATAGAGAATGCAAGAAGAGATGCCATATTGCTGTTGAATCTGAGGTGCAAACACTGATCAGTGAGAATTACAATGATGGCGATATGGTTATATACCCTGGTGGTTCTTATGATGAAGCCATATTTTTCTTCTTCTGCGTTCATTCTCAAACTCCTGCAGATTAGATTTTAAAAAAATGCTGAACTCTAACTCTGACCTACAGCCTGTGGTATTCCTGACAGATGCAAGGTCAGTGCTTCAAGCTCTCCAGTCTGGAAAACTAACAGACTTGAAAAAATTACTTAGTGAATTGTCTTACTAGTATAGGGTAACCATGCAGTGGATACCCTCTCACTGTGGAATACCCGGAAATGAAAAAGCAGACCAACTGGCTAAGGAAGGTGCTGCCGAAGACCAACCAGATATATCAATTACCTACCATCAGAAAAAACAGATGATCAAGTCAATAAGAAAGCCACAAACACCAACACAAGATGACAGTTACATTATCAACAGATCAGAGCAAGTTATAATTCTACGTTTCAGAACAGGACACAACTGACTTCGCAATCACATATATACAAAGTTCAAGATTGGCAACACTGCCATGTGTACATGTGGACAGACAGCACAGAGTACCAAACATACATTTCAAGAGTTTTCTGAGCATGAAACGCTGAGGCAGACATATTGGCCAGAGGAAACACCACTGGAATCAAAGCTCTATGGGACACTGTATGAAATTACAGATATAGACATGTTTCAAGTGAACGAAAGAAGAAGAAGAATATCTCATGACCTCCTTAATCGCCTCTTACGACATGCAGGGAATGTAATAAGTATTGTTATTCTTTTCTCCCCTCTCGGGCCCCGGAACCACATGGGCGGCCTGGACTTCTAGCTTAGAGTGCAAAGAATAGGACCACTGTTGCCTGCTAAGCATGTCGTAAGAGGCGACTTAGTAGGTTCTGGGGTGGAGTTGGCTTCCCATCTTATAGAGGGTCACAATGATCCAGAAGCACATGGATGTTCAGACCGAAAAGTGCATATAGCGAAGCTGAGCTGTAAACCATGGTACAACGCATTCCGGTCTCTGAACTATATCCAGCCAATCTGAAAAAGTTTAAGAACGAAGAAGAAGAAACACATGCATGTATCAAACAATATCATTGGGTTAAAGGCAATGAGCCCAAAAAAACTGCTGGATCAGCAACCAACCAACCACGTTTGTGTTTGTGAACTGTTGTTTTATTCATTTTATGTGGCCTCAGATAGAGAGAGAGAGAGGGGGGGGGGAGGCATTCTCCGGACGCCATCCAGCGTTTTACATTCCAAAAATTCCAAAGCAGAACTAAAAATAAGGCTGGAGATGGCTTTAGCGTCCTTGTCAAGGCTAACTGTGATTTGGAAAAGCTACATCAGTGTTGGAGTGAAAATCAAACTGTATAGGTCGCTGGTGCTTTCCGTTGTGTTGTATGGTTGTGAGAGTTGGACACTCACTGCGGACATGGAGAGAAGATTACAGGCTTTCGAGTATAAATGCTACAGAAGAATTCTACGAATATCCTATAGGGAACATAAGACCAATGTGTACGTAAGAAATAAAGTAGAGATGTGTGCAGGTGTCCAGGAGCCATTGCTTTCAATAGTGAAACGACGAAAACTAGCATGGTTCGGACATGTATGCAGGCACGATTCCTTGTCAAAAACAATACTGCAGGGAACTGTCGAGGGTAGAAGAAGCAGAGGAGGACAAATAAAGACATGGACAGACAACATCAAGGAATGGACAGGGCTAGATATTTCCACACTCATCCGCATCGCTGAGGATAGAATTCGCTGGAAGACTCTGTGTGCTGAAGTTTCCAATGTGGTACCCCTACGACCCTGAAGGGTTATGGGTTTTATTGATTGATTATTGATTCCAAAAATGTGTCGGTTGGTTGCTGATCCAGCAGTCCATGGGCTCATGCCCTTTGACCCTATGCCATTGTGTGATATATGCATGTGTTTGTGAGCTGTTGTTTTGTTCCATATAATGTGTTCCATTTATTTGGCCCTGGAGGGAGAAGCATTTTCCTGATGTCATCCAGCGCTGGGGATTCAAAAAGGTGGTGGTTAACAGTTTCATATGGATGAGTGCACAGCCGGTACCCTGGAGTGTGTTGTGGTTGTATTCTGTTCAGGTGATTGTTAAGCTGTACATGTTGTGTGCGCAGTCGGAATATGATACTCTGGTCTTTTCTTTCCAGGAGGCTGATATTGTCTTTAGTATTTGGGCTGGTCATATATTTATAGATTTCCCTCCCAGTGTTTCCCATTTCCTATCTGTTCATCCAATTTTCTTTGTTCACAGATTTCAGAATCATTTTAACTGTGTGCATTGCTGTTTCTGTATAAGGCTGTTCTTGTTGTGCTCCCCTCTTTGCTAGTCTGTCTGCCTTATCATTACCAGGTGTGTTTGAGTGGCCAGGAATCCCACTGCATAACAATGTTGACATCATAAGATGTGAGCAGCTGGTTTGCATGGTGGTATATTTCAGCTAGCTCGGGTTTACAATGTCCATCACATTCCAATGCTTGGAGAGCAGACATAGAGTCTGTAAAAATAACAATGTTTTGGACTTTTGATGGGAATGCATCAAATATGGTCTTCAGGTGGTACAAGGCAATTTCTAGTGCTGTTATTTCAGCTTCATAGTTAGAACATATCTCCCCACAGGCATCAAACAACTCATCAGATGTTTTGTCTGTCTATTCTATATAGACACCATAACCTGCTTTGATGATGGCTTTGAAGGCAGACCCATCAGTATAGACATGAATCCATTGTTCTGGATATGTTCTGGATACGTTCAATGTGATTATCTTCCCTTGCAAGTATTTTGCTCGCTTGGTGGCGTTTAAATGCAACCTCTTTCATCCTTTCAGCCAATGGTGTGTTCAAGAACGTCCCTCTCAGGACAAACTTCCTTCGTCTTGCAAACGCCATTTTTTTCACGAACATGGCCGATAACGCAGGCTCTGGTCAATTTGACGGAACAAGTGCTTTTGCTTCGGCTGTCGCTCGTGCCAGACAGGTATGTAGTTAACAATAATTAATGTTTAATGTTTATAATTATGCAGGTAGCGGTGATTACAAATTGAATGATAGGATTCAATTTGCTGTCTTGTCAGAACACGTGGTAAAATGTCTGCTGCGTCACTCACTGATCAGTACCACGTCTCGAATGTCATCAAATTAGTCACCTAATGTTCTGTATTTATTTTGTATTTCCTTTGGATATGCTTAATGATACATATAGATGTACTTATATTTTTTTCCTTTCAGCTGCATGCTCTCTTAGACCATAAATTGCTTCTTGCAGGTTCAAGGACAATGGACTCCCTAAAAATGAGACGCTTGTCTTGTGTCCGTCAACCTAGTTTATAACCGACACTAATCGGATAAGCAGATTTAAGATGTTATTGATTTCTACCAATCATAAACTCAATTAATGATAATTAATCATTTATTTTACCATTTTATTTGCAGATTACCCTTATTTGATTGAATAAAATAATTTTTATAGCATAACCTAGGTCTGCATCAGCAGAGATATGGAGAGTGAGGTTTTTGTATTCAGCATCATAATATTAATAATCACGAGTATTCGACTATGCCGCTGAGTGCTTTGCTGTTATATGTTAAGTGAACTATCACTTCGAATGCAGTATTTCTGTTAAACCACATGATTTGACTTTTAACATGTTTAGACCTAAAATAACTCAGGAGTCATAAAATGTTGGCTACTATCTTTATGGCTACAGTATTGCTACAGGGTACTTTTACGATATGCACAAATGGGTACGCTGCACAACTGATATACAGGTGGGCAATCTGACATCTACCCAGGATGTACCACCTGGTATTGTTTGTAATTTTCTAAATGAACTATTTCACCATTGGGATAAATCTGGAATATTTAATTTGAACATTTGCCTAAGTCTAGAAATGTTAATATGTATGACAAATATGTAACAATAGATTTTTAATGAATTTTAGGTAAATTTTTCATTCGTGTGTACAGTGTGCTATAAACAGCACACTGTTTTCATATTTAGGTGGCTGATGTCACGGAGTTCTGCTAGAAATCCAATCAAATGCCACGTGAGTGATGTCATGTCCCTGCTGACCGCCAAACGATGTTACTGCCTGGAAGAATTTATTTTTTGAGATTTGATGGCATATTTGATCAGTATCACTAGCAGAAACCGTAGTCTCCTGCCTAAATATGTAAACAGTGAAATAGGTAAAATGACACTTACCTTATTCATCATTTCGTTGCAGATAAACTCTTCTGAATTATTTCTAACACAAATCTCACAGCATAGACACATCATTTTCTCTCCTTTTTCGAAATGTGCGGGCCAGCCAAAAATTCTTGTCCAGTGTTGCCAACTTATTCTCTCATAAAAGCACTGGAAACGTCTCTAATAAGCCCAAAAAGCACTAGATAATGACACAATGCTTTAAAACACACAATCAATTATTATAAATGCGCTAAACTAGTGCAGCCGCGCTATTCCAAACATTTTGGCACCAAATGATATGAAAAAACTCCAGATCAGGTGTGAAAAGCACAGAAATGCCAACCCCGAATTGCCGTAAAAAATTTTTTTTTGCAATAATTATATAATTTGAAATAATAAACACCCCCTCACCTGCCGTGTATTTTTCTTTCACTTAACATGGGAGGTCAAGCCCACCTCAACCCCCTATTTTTCTACTTTTCTTCTCTTTTTTTTATAGAAAGGCTACGCAAATCTCCATAAAATATGTAAATTTTTCCTTCTATTATTTATTCCTAAACCACCCCACCTTTTTTCTTTAAATTTATTTTTCCTTTTCTTAAAAATTAAAGTGACCATTCATCATTCCGCCCGGGACTCATTCACATCAATCACACGCCACCTGGGCACTCAAAAAATGTTGCTGAATTTTATCAAATTGTGACCATTCTCAAGTTATGTTATAGCCATATCTTTTTCTGGAACATCTTTTGTTTAGACGACACTATGGAATTTGACTTAATTTTGAGGTATTCATAACCTTTACTTGGGGTCACCTGATACGAATGATGGTCCAGGGCAGAACGCATGAAATCGCTAGGTGGTTGGCGGGGATGTGACGTCATTGCACACGTCAATTTGATTGGTTCTCTGGTTTTCTCACGGAACTCTTTGACATCAGCTGCTTAACCTTTAGCAAGCCGGATTAAAAAATACAAAACATCTTCTGCCACCAGATTTCTTTTTTGAGAATTTTCATCTTTTCTGGTCGGTGTTACGGAAACACCGAGATAAATTTTATTCGAGATAAAAAAAATTTGTTTGCCGCATGTAAATGCAGAATTGAATACCGCAAATGTATGTGTATTTTTTTTTTACGTAACCTACCCGGGGTTTGCGCAAGAGGTGAAGACATTTTCTCGAAAAAACAGAAAACGTGCTGTAAACAGAAAACGGAAAACTCTGTACCATTTTTATTATTAGAGCTTTTAAAATAATTTCAACAGATTTAAATGCAGGATTGAATACTGCAAATAGGTGTAAATTTTTTTTTTTTTAATGTATCCTACCCGAGGTTTGCGCAAGAGGTGAAGACAATTTATATTTTAAAATTACAAAAACAACAAACACAAATGACTTACCCACTGGATGTGCAGTTCTCCTACTTGCTGTGCAGCTCAGATGAACACTCAGTCTTGAAATTTAACGTGTGGTATCGATGGAAGCAGGGATATGGGCACAGAGTGACCTGACATGCTGCACACACGTACTGAGTCTGGTGGCGCTTCTTTGACCGATCTGAACAGACAAGTCAGGAAATGAATGCCTGCCACTGGACAACCGTTTAGGATTTATAGCAATGTGGTGTGCTGGTGCTAGTGTCATCCTATCCGGTGGGTGGCATGTTCTTCTTCCGGAACTGGAAGACGCAGGCCTAGAGTAGCAACCCTCAAGAAGCCCATGAATTATCTGCAAGCGAAATTTTTCCGCCTTGACTCGGCCAGGATGAATAGCCCGCCACAGGACAGATGAATTGACAAAGCAAGCTTCCAAGTAAAAGAAAATTTTCTGCCACCACTTGCAGGACCTGTGGCCTAACATATATGTTAGCTGATTGTCAACACGATCAACGCCTCCCATATGACGGGTATAGGCCTGTATTGCGCATGGTTTTACCAGATAACTCACATTACCACCATGGCGTTTGGAATGGACCTTCCTATTGAAGGTCTGCGCATCGTGTGCAGATGTCATCAGATTTACTTCCCTCTTGTCGTACCATGACAGGTAGAGAATGTTGTCATCACTTTCAGTACGAAGTGGGTCACCAACCTTGAGTTTTAAACCCTTCAACGCACGGGGGACCCCTTTGCGATTCAATTGTTTGCTGCATGCGCCTATCTGGTTCTCGGGAAGCTCCTTGAAAAGGGCTGGTGAGTAAAAGAAGTTGTCCATGTAGACAATATGGCCCTTACCGTGCATTGTGGCCAACAAATTGCTCACAACACAGTGAGCCAATCCCTTCTTTTTGTCATAGATGTCCTCCTTCCCAAGGTACAGCTTCCAGTTCCAGAGATAACTAGTCTTCGAGTCAGCCAGTGCCCAAGACTTTATACCCCACTTTGAGGGTTTATTGGGCATGTACTGCATAAGACTAGTCCTACCCTTGAAAGCAATCATGCTTTCATCGATACTGATTTCTTTGGAGAGGCCGTAATATTGTTGGAACAGAGGAGTTAGTTTGTCAACAAACCCTTGTATCTTGAACACCTTGCTGTGACCGGGTTGCCCTTCGTGCAACAGCTGTTGTGTTGTCTACAAGGTGCAGGAATGAAAGAATAGCTAAAAACCTATTCCTACTCATGACATTCCTAAACCCAGGCATCTCTTTGAGACCATCATTAGACCAATACAATTCATAGAAGGAACGTTTGGTCAGTCCCATCAAGAGGACCAAAGCAACAAAGACTGTCATCTCATCAGCTGTGACTTCCTTCCACAACTTCACACGAGATGCATAGCCGGCGTCCTGTCCCTTCGATTCACTAACCTGCTTAGCGTACCGATTAGTTTCAGTTACCAACATGTTAAGAATATCATCTGTAAAAAACAGACGAAACACGTCTACCTCACTAAGGTTATCAGCTAGGCCTATAGGTCCAACAATTTCATCGAAATTTCTAAGCCAATCATGGCTATACCCCGAAGGGACACTTGAGTTTTCAACAACCTGGTCCTCCAAAATGTCTTCTTCCACGCTGCCCACAGAATCAGAGTCACTAATATCATTTCTATCTAACCACACATTATCTAATGGAGCTATATCTGCATCGGTAAGCGGCAGTTTCTTCCTCATTGGAATCGTCATCCTTTATGAATTCAAAATAAATCGCATCCATGATTGAAGGTTTGGGTGTCGGTACAAAATTAGTTTGCAACGTCTTGCTGGTACAAAGAAATTTTTTCAAATAGACAGGGCGAACGTGATGTTCCAGTATCAATTGCGCATGTCCCTAGCTATGTGCATTAACTAAGCGGGCTGTGGTACGTGTTTGTTTGTTTGTTTTTCGTTCGCTCCATTGTAACCATCACGGATATCCGTGCGATTTCCGCCGGGAGCGTGATTACGTTGTGCCACCGTTATGCGCCTTGTAGGCCTAGCACATCCGATTTCGGCATGCCTTGACAATTCGGGTGGGCTACCCTTAGCCTGTGACAGCCTCTATATCTGTCTCCAGGCACGCGTAGTGGAGACTCTTCGCCCAGACGATTTTCTTGCTCTTAGTCTGACTCAAACGAGGTGTTCCACTGTCTATGAACTTGCCTCGTGTAATTGGACGTGCTGTGCCTGTGCCCATTGGGTACTGAACCGTTTCTCATCCGTGAGCCTGGTTCCTTAAGGGGAAGAACTCAACAGAGGAGTTGGACCCTGGCTCTTTCGCCCTCTTAGTCGAGGTGTCATTCACCGACGTGTACCCCTTGTCCAAGTTCGAGTCTCACACCACGCGTTTGAGAGCAAGGCGTTCTCGAGCTGAGCGTCCTTGTCCCAATAGCGCCTGAGCCCATCAGGTACTGAACCCTTTCTCTCTTCAAGTGTATTTCCGGTGTAGGAAAACTTGACAGTAGAGTTGGGCCAGGGCTAAATCGTTGTCCCTTTTGTGCCTGAGCGAATCGAGTACGGAACCCTTTCTCTCTGCAAGTGCACTTCCGGTATAGGAAACATTGACAGTAGAGGTGGGCCAGGACTACCCTCGTTGTCACTTTCTTGCCTAAGCCCATTGGGTACAGAACCCTTTCTCTTGCGAGCATATTTCCGGTTTAGGAAGGCTCGACATTAGAGTTGGGTTAGGTCTTCTTGCTTTACCAAACGCCAGTGTATGGGTCTGGGTCTCTGCCTGTAAGGAACTCAGGTAACTAGAAGCCCGTCTCGAGCTGACGGAGCTTGTAGCTCCCCCTTTCCTAGGGACTTTTCACTTTCTATTTGCAGTTCGCGCTGCCCTCTAGCGCTGTTCTGCCCTTTCATTGTTTCATTGTACTCGGTATGAAATCTATGTCTCTCGCCATGTATCTACCTTTACGTGCATTTTACATTGGCCGCCCCTCCAATGTTTGGACTGGACTGACTAGCTTCACTGTATGTCGACAGTGTCGCTATATGTGGTGATGCTGGTGGTGTCGGAGATATGTCTGTCCGTGTGCAGGCAAATCTCTTTCCATCTGCTACCTCCACATTTTCGGACACGATCCCCAAAAGATTTGGCCAGAATCAGCTCGAGCTGCTGTATTTCTGTTTCCAGGGTGCACCGCGTGGAGGTACATTTGGGATCTTGGTTATCTGCTAACCCTGGGTCCGCCTAGAGCAATGCGTTCCCTTTGCACCCCTGTGGTACGTGTAAATCTCACGATATTCTCGCTGAGTGTGACGGGTCGCCAACAGCGCGCACCGCCATTTTGTTTTTCGGCGGCCGGGGTTGATATAGGCTTGGTGAAGGTTAAAAATGAAAACAGCGCTATTTATAGCGCTGTCTACCGGAAAGACAATTTTTTTTCTTTCTCTTGAATCGCATTGGTTGCTTCAATAAATGTGTACTCAGTGTGTCATGACCACGAGCCCACAGGTATTGTCATATAGTGCTAGTCCACCACCTTTTCTTTCATGGCCAATCGCCAGTTTTTTTATTGATTCCGTAAAGGGAGCAAAGAATAGTAACATCTACCATAAATGCTGAAAGGCAACTACGGTTTTGGGGGTGGAGTTCTTCGACGTTCATTCTCAAACCTGGATCTCCCTTATAGCAGGACCATGATCCTGCTAGATTTCTAACTGGATATAGTAAAGAGAATGGAAATGTGTTGGTGGTTTGTTTGCGGCAATGTCCCGACACATCTGTCATCGGTGGGATAAAACATTTTCTAATGGTAGGCCTATAGTACAGTGTGCATAGGACTTCTGCAGAAAATATTTTTGGTATCAAATTATCCCATGACCTATATGAATCTTGAATCTCCAATTTTCTAAATATGTTAATTTTATTTTCCAAAAATTATCTTCATGCTAACCATTTTTTTTAAATTTCATACACAATTCTTGCAGAGTAAGTGGAAGAGTATATTCCTGAAAGTTTCTCAGCGCTTCATATACATTTTTTCATTGGGTTTTCTCTACAGCTTTTTACTTTGATGGTCTCTGGCTAAAATTTTATCTATATCAATATGGTATCCACTTGTCTCCTCATAATCCTGTCTCTACTGTTGATGGCTATGAACATTTTACATAGGTACATTTTTGCGGTAATTAGTTCTCTTTGTGATGTTATTGCTAAGTTTGTCATTGATAATAGCTTTCAGGGTAAAAAATTGTAACTGCTGTTTTGGTACTCAAAATGCCATGCTTGCTTTATAATGTATAAATTGTATGCACATGTAGTTTTTCATCTGCATATCTGACCAAATTGTATAATTGCGCGATGCCAGTTTATGACCTCTCATGCATGATGGCACTAACCGCGATGCCATGCTGAAATTGAATGTGAGGAATGGCACATATTGCATTAAAGCTGTAAGTTATGAAACATTCCACCACTCTCTGGACTACATCCTGCTAATATGTAGGAGTTTAAAGCAAATGTAGAAAAAGATCAATTGCATTTGATGTAATACTGATAATGATTCTGTTAATGTGCCACATTATTAAATGTTTGAGATTACCATCACACATTCAAGTTGCCAGATCTTTTTGTACAAGAATAGCACTTGCAGTGTTTAAATATGAACATATGTATATTCATGGTGTTTCATGCTATATTATTGGACTATACATGTTGCTTATTAATTGTTGATAAAATACATGTATGTTCACACACTGGACATGCCCATAGGTGTAGATTTTTGCTTAAGTGAATCTAATGGTTCTGGTTCTCTGATGAGTTTTGTTAGGTGTTCCCTAGGTCACATTGTGATGCATTGTCATGGCTTACACTACAGCTTGGTTGCCCTATACTCTGCGAACAAACTTAGAAAAAAATACTCTTGAGAAATTGGTCACTTCTGTTTGCTCTCTGGTAATCAACCCACAATTTTGTGATTCTGCAAGGAGCACAAAGTATGTTGTGCTGCTGGTTTACAACAGAACTGCATTATTTGAGCTTTTCAGCCCAGCACATAATCAAATTTCGGCATAGCTAGACATTACAAGAGGTTACAACTATATAATGCCAGAGAAACTTAAGCATTTTCAAATTTCTGACTGCATTGTTTGATATAATCTGTGAACGTGGCAACTATAGATTATATGCACTTTTTAAATAGATTTTGGCTGTGAAATAATATATGATACCCCACAGAGTAGATGGGTTAAATGTTTCTAAAGCAGCCTGACACTGTTTTAAGATTTGTTATTCTTACTGAAACTGTTAGTTTTGCTTTTCTATTTCTCTTGTATTTATTGAGTAGGTAGATTATCCTATTCAGAACATAGGAATCAAGCACCATTGTGCACAGAAGGGAAGCAATTAACAAACCGCTTTCCATGCATGTCATAAGAGGTGACTAAAGAGGTTATGGAGTACAGTTTGCTGTCCCATCCCATATAGTCAAAGTTACCCAGAAGTCATGCTGAAAGATTCATGTATCACAGCATAGCTGTAGAACGTGAGTACATTCCGTTCTGCGGATTACTTCCTGCTAATTTGCGTACGTTTGAGAATGAACGCAGAAACCTACCTAGTAATTTGTAGTGATTTTATAGGCTATATTTATGATCAGCAGGCTATCATCACCTTCTGTTCTCGATGCACAACTTCCTATGGAAGAAATTGAACCTTGATCAAAGGCGTACTGTGCCCCTCCAGCAGAACCAAATAATTGTAATTATATTTCAAGTTCTTTATGTTTTAACAATTTCCTCATGTTCATGAGATAATGGATTTCTCCTGTGTTCATTTTCAAACTCCTGCTAATTAGCATGTAGTCTGTAGAACAGAGCTTGCTGTATCATAGTTTAGAGCTTAACTGTGATATTTGTCATTTTGACTGGACACATCCAACTTAATGGCTTCACATTTACCATGTATGAAAAATGAGACAGCCAACTCCACCTTCCCAATACTCCATAGTCATCTCTTATGACATGCATGAAAGGTTGGTTGGTTGCGGATCCAACAGTCCATGGGCTCATGCCCTTTGACCCAAAGCTATTGTGTGATATATGCACGTGTTTGTGAGCTGTTGTTTTGTTCCATGTAATGTGTTCCATTTATCTGTGGCCCTGGAGGGAGAAGCATTTTCCTGATGTGTCCTCCAGCGCTGGGCATTCAAAAAAGGTGATGGTCATCAGTTTCATAGGGATGAATGCACATCGGGCACCCTGGAGTTTTGTAAGCATGAAAGGTAAACAGTTATTTGCTCCCCTCAAGGGCCAGACAACACATGGATTGATAAATGGCATTGTTATCCTGGAGCTTGAAAGTTCCAATGTATTAAAGTGGTATTCTTGAGAGGCGGCTGAGCTGCTTTGAAATGGAAAAAAAGTATATAATTATATGGAAATCCAAGTATAGTGAAGTCAAGCCTCTGCCGTTTGTATACTATACTTTTATATTACATTTTCAGGTTTATCAAGTCACTGGAAACGTTAAGCTAGTAGCACATTTAATTGCAAGTGGACTGTTTCCTCTAACATGCAAATTGCATTGAATTCTATGTTTTTATTTCCTTATTAGCATCTATGTGATACATATAATGATGGCTTGCAAAGACAGACATGTCTTATATAATTTTAATTCATGAGTAAAGCATTATGTGTATGAATGGTCTATGCATACATTTATGTAATGTTTGATGAATCACCATGTTGACGGTTTTCATTTTTACCAAACGCCACCTGCTCCATATGATTATTTATATGGTCAATTGATACTCAGCAATTGATTTGTTGTTGGATCCTAAATGTTGAAATTGCTTGTTTGAATTGAATTCAAATTGTGTCATTGATGCCAAGTGATGCCACGCAGTGATTTATATTACTCGTGTCAAGTTTATGATTGACCGACATGTCAATGATTTCATGTATTGGTTTCCATGTATTTTGTCATGCAGAATACCATGTTTTCAGAAACAAATTTGTCCGTAAAATAGAAAATGAAACGTAAAACTGGTGATTCAAAGGCCAAAACAGATAACGGTCTTCACCGTGCTAACCATGTATTTCTTTTTTCTTCTTTTCTTCCCAAACCCATCCCCACCCCATTTTTCTTCTCTGTTTCGTGCATTTGCCTGTGTTCGCCATGTGTAGATTGCAGCAAAGATCACACCAGGAGCGGGAGACGCTCAAGTGCAAGGTACCAAGAGACCTTTGGATGATGGCGCCTCCTTTGGTAAATGAGATCATTTTTCTCAAATTAAGACATTAAGGTCCCACAGTTTAAACACAAAATTAACATTTTCAAGGTAAGACGTAATGTTGTAGGAGCAATTGTCGATTTTTCATTCACTTTACAAAATGTGAAAAAAAGCTACGAGTCAGTCACTAACTCTTCCGCCCGATTGAGTTTTAGTTGTGGAATCAATCTTCTCAGTTGTTACATGTAAATCTTTTCATCACAGAAAATAATATAGGGCAAATCAAACACCGTGGTTAATAACTAGTCATCCCAGGTTTCATTTTAATAATTGGAAATTGGCTGTCATTTTGCAGACCTAGCTGCATGTTCTTTAGAAACCAAACCATTCTGTGCATAATTGTCATAACAATTTATTACATTTTGTTTTATTGGTAGTTTCAATAGATCTTGCATTTTTGTGTCACAATTTGTAGTCTAATGATTTAGAGCATAGCGCTATTCCGTCTTATACCTTCCAAATCTACATAGTGCTATTCCGTCTTATACCTTCCAACTTGTAGCAGTAGTTAGATTTAGCTGTTAGGTTTAGCATCTGTGCCCATTATTGCCACAAGCACATCTTTACTCAATGCATGTCCTTTATTATGCATACAAAATATAAGAAAACAGACTAGGTGTCAAAATACTATTTATCTTTTGGCGTTATATTGATTTTGATTTCTGACAATGTTATCAATGTCATGGTTTGTAAAATTGTGGTAATGGGATTCTGAAAATTTCGGTTGTTGAAGAATGGACTTAACTTGAGACAAAATGCTTTCTAACATTAAGGGGGCCTCATCGTTCTAGTTGGTCTTGTTTTTTTTTGTTTTATGTTTGTCATGTTTGTTTAATTAATTTTTTTTCTAATGGAGCATTCAATTTCAGTGTTATTTCTGTAATCCTATTAAAAAAAAATAGATTAATATTTGAAATGATTTTTATATTTTATAACTCTAGTTGCTTTTAAAGACCTTGTGAATATGATTTTAAAAGAATGTAGAGTATTAAGGTTTAGTTAATTTTACAGAAGTTGACTCGGATCAAAATTTGGTGGCAAACTGGAGTTGGGAGGGTTTTGCGGCCATACAGACTAAAAAGGTAGAAATGCAGTAATATTGCTGTGGTCCTCAAAGAGGAGAAAGGGATAGCAACACTTTCTATGTATGTCGTAAGAGGTGACTAAGAAGTCTGGTGTAAAGTTCTTTCGTCTCATCCCATACATCGTCAGTGACATCACGGCTAAGCTATCGCCCCTGAGTTGCAGTAATAGCAGTACTATTTACCTTCCTGTATATTGCAAGAGGTGACAAAGGATGTTATGGGTGGAATTGAATGTCCTATCCCATATAGGGTCCAAATGACCAAGAAGCTATGCTGAAGTCTGATTTATGAAACTGAAAGGTGCAGACATCACAGCAAAGCTGTAAACAATGACTACAAATTCCATTCTCCAGACTACATTCTTGCTAATCTGCAGGAGTTTAAGAACAAACACAGAAGAATAAAGGAAGTTAGGCACCTTACCTCAAAATATTATGGCTTATACCTGTAAATATAGTCTTGTCAGATCATTCACACAAGTAACATGGACAAACACAATTCTCCTGACTACATCCTGCAACATAACTAAAAGTTTTTACATTGATATGGCTTAAATTTCTTCATCGTTCATACTCCTGCTGGATCTCTCTTGTAGCAATGGACCAACTAGATTTCCAGCAGGATGTTGTCCAGAAAATGGAAATGTGATGTGTTGCCGTTTTATTTGTGCCAATGTTCTGAACATCTGTCTGTGGTGGTACTTCAATTTGAAATGTTACTACTTCCAATAACTGGTCTGCTTCAGCATAATGGGCATTATTCCTTTGTTTAAACTTGTTCGCAGTAGATTCTCTAAGCAGTTGGTGTCCCTTAAACCAGCTGTTTTAATACAATTGCAAAAACAATGCATATATGCATTTATTTCTATCGATGTCTCAAATCTTTGTTAATATTCTGCACCAAATAATCATACATCAATCAAGCCTCATGTACATAGAATATAAGCTAAATAAATTCATATAATTCTCTTTGTCTACTCTTTCCTTAGATTTCTGCCCCAAGTCTTTCATGTTATACTAATCTTGTTTTCTCAAAATTTGTGTCTCTTCTAAGTTGTTCATATCTTCTATTTATTATTTGTGTGTCATTGCCAGTGTTGTGATAGTTTTCTGTGTGCTTCAGAGTATGTCCTATTAATTTCCTAGATATAATTTTTGAGACAAACTATTTTTCCATGTTCTCGTCCATATACTGTCATATTTTTATCATGGCATTTATCTTTTCCATGTGGTTAAATGTTTGTAACATGACCCAGATTAACATAATTAGAACTATTCATTGATCACTATCCTGTTTGTTTCCTTCTATGCACTACTACACAGGCCTCGAGGCTTAACCATAAAATTTGTCAATATGTGTTTTATAATGAGCAGTTTTCGTGCTTCTATCTAGTGATATACCATTGAAATACCATAGTGATATGCAATATTGACAACCATTTATCAGTTTGTTCAATTTGTCTGATCAACTTGCTGATCTGCAGATCTCTCTTGTAGCAGGAAAGTGGGCGTAGATTTCTAGCAGGATGTACTCTAGAGAATTGAAATGTATTGTCACCTTTTTTATTGCGTTTATGACATCTTCAGTGGTATCCATTTTTAACAAATACATCTGTCTTTGCAATCTATTAATGGGACACACCATTCAAAAACCCACTGAGACGCCTCATAATGATTCAAATGGCAGTTATCTTTTACACTGCTTTGTACACGGTTCTCAGTAATACAGTAAATTAAGTGGTTTCATTCACATTAGGTTGAAGTTCCAGTTTATCACTTCCTATGGAGTATATGTGTGTCCTCAAGAAACCTCTACTGTATTGTTTTTTCTGAACTTCGTTCCTACTCATTCTTCTTTATGTATGTTTATTTCCTCCTGGTGGTATTTTTCCTTTCAGATTTCAGAATCTGGTGTTGTCTGCCCCATCCCATATAGGGTCGAAGAGACCCAGAGTCCAGGATGAAAGGTGCAGATATTGCAGAGTAGCTGTAAATCATGTCATCCATTTTCTGGATTACATCCTGCTAATCTGCAGGAGTTGAGAACATATAAAGAAGTAGCTGAAGTTCTCTCTATGTGTCTGCTTTGTTGTTTCCAGTGGTGTCTAATACTATTTCAAACTCATTCTAAACAAGTAGCCATTGATAAAAGTTTGTAGTTTTTTGGTTGTTTCATTTTCATCCATGTTCTGTTATACAGCAGTACTGAATTAGGAATTTAGATTTATGTAATTTGTTTTTGTTTCATATATTTCTTAATAAAGTTCTTGTCTTTGGCATTTGTTTCTTGACATCTCTTTGTGTTCCTCTTAAGTTGCTTGCTCAAAAAGTGTGTATGATTAATGTACTGTAGGTGTTTCATATGCTGTAATCTGGTTTCAATTAGCTGCATTTTCAACTGTCTTTTCGTTGTATAAAGCCTATTTGCTGTGACCTGTCATTTAAATTTTTCAAAATGCATCCAGCTGAAAGTGGGCACGCAATTCTTAGGAAACATTAAAAGCGTATGATTCTGATGATAGCAGTTTGAGTATACTGAAATTTATTGAGTGTAAATGTCTTTTTAAAAATGTTTTAAATGTCATTATTATGCTTGTCATAATGCTTCTTATAAAATCACTTTATTTTTTCTTGTTTTCTAGGGTTTTATCAAGTAATATTTATTAGTTTCTAATCCAGTATATAGATTTGAATGATTCAATGCATCACCTGCTTTCTTGGTCTGAGAAATATTGTTGTGCTCTTGATTTTTATTTTTATGTTATTGCTACGTTATTAAATGATTTCCAAATATAATTCCAATGAATTCTGTGTTTCCTATGAATTCAAATATTTGTCTATTGAATTCACACACATTTCTATGAATTCAAATGTCTTTTGCAGTCATGTTGCCTATGAATTCAAATATATTTCAGTTTAATTTGAAATTTGAATATTTTTTAAATGAATGATGTTGGCTGTCTTCTTCAGTAAAATGGCTGCAATCCATGTTTTATGTTTGACTATGCATTACTTTCTATAATACATGATGCGATGATCACGTTGAATGTTGTAATGAATTATCTGCTCATGATTATCAGTGTTTCCAGCAGTCTTTAACAGGATTACGAACTCAGGTCCTAAAGTACTTTCTATAGAACTTCATTATATTCATTTCAAACATACATTATTGAACTTGATTTGATGCGTCCACTCTGAAAATATGCATAAGCAAAAAACTATTCATTAAGCGTTATTTTGAAATTTATATATTGAAATAAAAATGATCTGTGTTGTCACACATTACATGCAGTTATGATGCAGGGCTGAACATGCTGATAATAAATATAGCAATAATTATGCTATACATTAGAAACCTATAGAAATGCAGCAAAATATATTGTTTTAAATGCCAGTTCCATTTGTTGTCCAGGAATGTTAAATCTGATAAAGAACTGTGCAGATGGTATTTTGTAGTAAATTCATATCTTTAATCTGTGATTTGTGTCTGCCATTGGTCATGTGCTGGAAGTGCTTCATTCCATTAACTATATATATATATATATATATATATATATATATATATATATATATATATATTCATTCGTTTACATGTGATTGCAGATCAGAAAATTGCTGCTTTATGTGATGCAAAGGGAATCACATTGCTGTTGTATAAATCCTAGTGTTATTACAATCCTAAACGTATCTCAGCAAAATGTATCTTAAGACTAAGGGCAGTGGAATGAGGAGTCATTGTGCCAGGACAACTATCTACTATCACTCCCTACCTCCTTGTCAACATAACTAGTATAATATGACAAGTGTCAGATAACAATTGACATAAAAAGATGTTTTATGCACACATTTACTAACAATGGCTATCTATTGAGAAAATTAGCAATGTCCACAGTATGCAGCACAATGTTAGCGTGCTGCACTTAGTTCAAGTAATTAGTAATATTGGTACTAGGGACTAGGCAATAAGGAAGCTGAAGACGTAAGGCTATATTTATGAGAAAGATAACAACAAAATGGTCATGCTTGTTGAATGGAAGCATATTTCAAGAAGTTAGAAAAAAATATTCAATCTTATTATGTGCCCGAACATTTGTCAATCGACCATCTTTGGGCCAATCTATGATCTATGTCAGGAACAAGGGACTAGTTAAATGGCGACTCAACAAGTTTAAGATAAAGCAGCAGACTCAAATTAATATTAACTATTGCTTGCGACTTTAAAACTGTCACACAGAAGTTTTGGGCTAGAAAGTTCAATGGTACAATGAAATCATAATGACGTACAGTTGACATTCCGCACCTGTTATGATGTAGGAAGTCAACCCAAATCAAGGGAATTCAGAAGTAAGATTTAGAAGTCAGAAGTGCAAATATCACTGCTCTGTTGTAAATAAACTATCAGCACAATATATGTATGTTCAGTGGCAGATTTCCAAAGAAAAATCTTAGTAGTTTAGTGATTGTAGATATAAAGATATGTTGTTTTGTGCAAGTGTACTACCTGAACTTGGAACACACAATTCTTACCCAATCAACCAAAGCCAGATGTGTAGAACAGTTGGTGCAAATAACAGCGGCAATGCATTTTAATTTTCTGGATTAAATTTTGCAGTGCACTTAAAGTAGGACTTTTTCTGTGGCAGGAGATTCCGAATGAGTTTGAGAACGCTTAAAAAAAACTACCAGCATGTAATGCATGCCATAAGACAACTGAGAGGATTGGATTGACCATTAGATTGACTGATCCATTGTGTAGAAAGCAAAATGTGCCAGACTTTTGTTATTCCATTAGAGGCGGATGTTGCGCCACAGCCAAGCTGTAGACTAAATAAAATATACCATTTTCTACATCCTGTTTAAATGTAAACAATAAAGTGACTACACAGACCGTTCAATGTGATATAGAAGACACAAGACACCACAGGAGTGGAATACAAGCGGTAATTGATCCCATCTGGAAAAAAAGGCAGTAAGAGGGACTACACTAAGAATAGATCACTCAACATTTCAACATAGGAAAAATCTAGATACTAGAGAGAATGATGCACACATATATAGAACCACAGCTCAACAAAACACAAATGGGCGTTCGAAAAAAATAAAAACTGTACAGATGCAATCTTTACCCCCAAGAAACTTTGAGAAAGTATGACAACATAACAAGACTCATATTTGGCTTTCAAGGACCAAGAGAAACCATTTGACAGAGTGGATAGAGCACAACTATGGATAAGCCGATATCAGAGCATATATACGAATGTTAATGTGCAGTAAGAACGAGCATAGGTACATCCAATAATTTCCAAATTCACTCTGGAGTGAGACTAATGTCTCCTTCCTATTGTTCATAACATACATAGATCACATCTGCAAAGTAGCAAAGACAATGGAAGAAAACAACCTGAAGGATAACTTGATTATTTCCAGACGATCAAGATCTAGTAGAATTATCAGAAGAGGAACTACAAAGACAATTAAGACATTATATAAAACATGCCAAATCTATAACATGAAGATAAATATAGAAAAGACTGAATGAAGATAG
The DNA here is from genome assembly GCA_034231615.1 of Meghimatium bilineatum. Lineage (NCBI taxonomy): Eukaryota > Metazoa > Mollusca > Gastropoda > Stylommatophora > Philomycidae > Meghimatium > Meghimatium bilineatum. Next base: position 19,895,954 of record CM067321.1, read on the forward strand.
GAAGAACAGAAACACCAATATACAGACATATACACACACATATAGGAATATATATATATATATATATATATATATATATATATATATATATATATATATATATATATATATATATATATATATATATATATAGAGGAAACCCGCCAATGACGGATGTCTCGGGCCAATAATACAAATAAAACGATAGAGCATTCCTATTTTCTGGATTGCATCCTGCTGAAAATCTAGTTGGACGATTGTCCTACTATGAGAGAGATCCAGTGGGAGTTTGAGAATAAACACTGAAGAATATGTTGGAAACAACACTTAAACAAGTGACAATTCACATACCTAAGAAGCAATTAACAGACTGAAATACCAGCATAAAATACACAATAGATGTAGTAAAGAATACCACGTACTAGGGCAAATGATGCCAATCTTCAGAAACAAAATGTAGATTTTAAACAGCAAAACATTGATTATGCCAACACTGTACTACTAATACCAATCATGGACGGCAGCACAAGACAAATGTTAAATTGTGACAGCTGAAGTGGCATGCTTATGTAGAATCCTAGGCAGAATATCGCTAAAAGACTGAGGAAATTAGAACTGGCACCACCCAAGCCTTAGAATATGTTAAGAGAACATAAATGGTTTGCATACAACAGCAAGCTATACTACACAGATACAGTGAAGGCAGACCACAAAAAAACGATGGACCACCGAAATAAGGGCCATCCCCAGAAACTCGTCTTCTACCCTTGACACTGAAAGGAAACAAAAAAGGATTTAGCGAATGGATAGTTTAAAGGTTATAAGTGAAGATGGAAACTGTTTATTAGACTTAGGACAGGTAAAAATGGATGTGCATAAAGGACAAGCCTAAAACACGCTGATTTGGACTGTTTAACCAGGATGAACATTAATGCATTTTGAATGCTGCCAGACATTGAAGTGCACACATTTAAGATGACGTTTGCGATATTTTATCTGAAACAGCTCACTTCCAGCCATGTCTCAATCTGTGTTTATATGTAAGTAGAATGATTTTGTAAACACATTTTCATTTTGTCTCGTTTCAGGTGAGCCAGATTCAAAGAAAAAGACTGGTGATTGTAAGTCAATCAACCCAGATCACATCAGGCATTACTCAGTGACTTGTGATGCTAGCTTCATTTCCTTCATAGCTTATATATCATAATCATCTTTTAGCATGTTTCTTCAGTGACAACATTGTCAATAATTAATAGGACAAACTCATGAAAAATGCATATTTAAAAAGCATTTCTAACATTTTGCTGACCACCAATTGGAATATTTTTATGTAGCTAGTATCTGACTCATCAAATATTAAACATAGTGAACTGCAGTAAAACTATACTAAAAAGTTGGATTAGAACATGCTATATATATATATATATATATATATAATGTTTTACAGTGTAACCCAAATTATCGATATGATGTTAAAAATGCATTTTCTTTCAAACAATTCATTATGCCACTCTCAGACTTTGCAGATCAACAGAAAAGTGAACCTATTTCAAAGATTTTAATACATATATATTTAAAAAAATAAACTGTCAAAGTAAAATAAATCAGTCCAACATATTGTCACAATACAAATACACACTGAAATCGTGAACTGTGACGTATGCAAAGTGTGCCAGGTATTAACCCGTCATAAATTAAAAATGCAATATTGATCACATCGAAAAATAATTTTAGCGACCATGGCTACTAAGGGAATCTGGTTAAACTGCACCACAATGTGAGCGACTATAGTCAAATGATGCAAAGTAATTTCTGTAGCTGTCCACGACTACAGCAGTCCATTGTTCCTCTTTATGAACCAGGATCTCATAATTGTAAACAAATGTCACATCATTCATCTATTAATACATTTACCTTCCATGCGTGTCGTGTGGCAAGCCTCTTGTAGAAGAGGGATTTGTCAGGATGAAATGAAAAGCTATCACATCACAACAAAGATGTAACCATGACAATTATGTTTTGGACTACATCCTGCCAACTTACAGGAGTTGAACACGGAAGACTTGTTTGTAACTTAATGATTTGTGAATAAACGTCGTAGTATATTCCTCCTATTATCTAGAATTACATAAAAATTGACTTTCTCTAATACTCGATCTCTCTTTTAGCAGGCCAGTGGTCCTAGATTTCCGGCATATTAGCACAGAGAACGCATGTGCGCTGTGTTGCCAATTTTTTTGCACCGATGGGCTGGCAACTTACAGTGAAATATATATATTTCTTTGGAAAATTCATTTATTAAAAATATTTTGGGCATGAAGGCATTATGCACTCTGAAATCATTGCTTAAGTACTTTACCATATGGTATTTTTTTTTCTTAAAGCTTAACCAGAGTTGCTCCACAAATATCTTATACCACCGGTCAGTGTTATACACCATGAGAAATATATCAAATGAGCTAATGTGCAATAATGATTCATTTTTGTTAGGTATAGCCAAATGTTGTATACTATCATATGGTTGGCATATTCTTGTTATTGGCAAGGAATTGCATATTTAATTGTAATGGCAACAGTATTGCTAATCCATTATAGTGTATTTGATCTTTAGAGGTCATCAATAGTAGAATATAATAACAAAATTAATTTGGTCAGTACAGTGTTAGCAAAGAATGAACATGCACACTATTTATTATATATTTTAGTGTGCATTGTAAACATTTTGTTACTGAAATTTAACATTTTAAACTACATTTAATATTTTGTAAAAATGTTTTTAAAGTTTTAAGCTTAAGAATAGTATATTAGCATATAGTGCTAAGAGTAATGAATGTTACATTTTTGTAGCACTGATGAAACATGCAGTGACCTAAACTCCAGTAATTTCATCATATAGCATTCTCTGATAAATTGTCATAAATCGTTGCCGAGACCTGGAAAGCAGCAGAGAATAACAAGTTTATCTTTCATTTCATAAGAGGTGATAAGGCTGTCTCATCCCTTATATGGTCAAAGTGACACAGGTCATGTTGAGAGACACAGATTTCACAGTAAAGCAGTAAACCATAACATAGCGCAATCCGTCTCCGGACCTCATTCTGTTGATCTACAGAAATTTGAGAACGAACACGGAAGACATACATATATTTGATTTTTAATGCTTTCACAGCTAGCTTATATGTTCTTGTAATCTTGACAGTATTGATGCAATATAGTTGAATCTTCTGCATTCATTATAGTATAGCAGAACCTTTGTGACAAGACTATACTTAAATTAAACAGAAACATTACAAATTGCAGTGAAATAGTCCAAATAAAGTTGTTTCAACCTTCTATTAGGGTAATCCACACTATTTGGCTTGACACATTGAACTTCGGCATGGCTTATGAGTTAATTTGACCATATGTGGGATGGGAGAGTCATTTCCACCCAAAAACTTGCCTCTTATAATATACATGAACGGTAAACAGTGTTGCTATTCTTTACCCCCCATTCGAGCCTTGATAACATGGGCTGGTAAGGATCAAGATTGTTTATTTTATAATCTCCATAGCACTAACTTTATAGTTTTCATGCATCATTCATAGCTTTAAATTATATTTTCTACTTTTGGATAGAAAATTAATTCAGTATATTACATTGCAACATAAAATATTTTTTAGTATTCCAAATATTATGGTATCTATTCAGTACACTTGTAGATATTTACCTCCAGTATCTCCCATTAACGTTTGGTATAGTAAGTTTCACTTATTTTCTCTGCTCATTGTAGAGCGTCTGTTCGATCTTAAATTACATGTAGAATAATTTGTGTCAAATTTAAGCCGGTTTTAGATCATCTCACTTTCAAATCCATATTTGCTCCCCATTCCTGACAACACATCTGAAACGTGTGCAGTTTCTGAGGCCACTAATAATTGCCGAAGATGGATGTGTCGGGCCATTGACACAAATAAAATGGCGACAACACATTACCATTCTCTGGACGACACGCTGGTGGAAATCTAGCAGGACATCCTGCTACAAGAGAGATCCAGTAGGAGTTTGAGAATGAAAACTAATAATAAAATAAATTTCAATTACTTCCAAATTTGAGCTATTAAGACTTCTGCTTTTGGATGGTAACATCTGTAGAAGCCAACATTCCATTCTGCAACATTTGACTTAGGTCATCTGGAAATTACTTTCATGGGAATTTTGATCATACACCTATTTTCCAGTTTATTACATGTTCTAATGTATTATCGCCAATTATTAGATTGATTCAATGCTGATAATTAGATTTAATAAAAATTTAATGTTGGTCATCATGGTAACATGATAACCTGGTTCAATCTTCTGCAATGAAATTGGATGTCAGGCTCAATGGTGCAGACATGGCTGCAAACCATTAATGTATTCTTTTCTATGGACTACATTCTATCAAATGAATGCTGGGAAAAGATGTCATAGATTGACACAATTTAATTCTGTAGGTTCAAGAGCAGATGCTGGACTGACAAAAATAATAAAATAGTAATACATTCTGTATAGATTTGTGTTAGAAAGTGTACATTATACTTCTGAAATATTTTGTCTGAAATTATTATTATTGTAATAAATCTGTTGCAGCTTCAATAGGAGCACAGCTGCGAGCCATAGCTGACAATCAAGGGTATGTATCAAACTTTTTTTTTGCCATCACGCAATTATATTAGAATCCAAGAAAATAGTTTATTTGATCTCAGTATTTATCAAAACTTGCTATTGGGCATCATGATATAAGGAAGGAGCATATATATATATATTATATAAGGAAGGTGTACAGTATCCCAGTCTCCTCCCATATTAATTTTCATTCTATTCTATTTTAATGTTGTGGCACAGTAAATGAAGCCACAAATTAAGAACATAATGCTACTTATCTGTTACAAAATGTGCAAGTGGGTTATCTTTATCCAAATTCACAAACACATGCTTATATTACACAATGTTGTTTGGTCGAAGGGCATGGACTGCTGGATCATCATCCAACCGTAACCTTTAGCAAGTCAAATTTAAAAAAATACAAAATGTCTTCCTGCCACTGGATTCTTTTTTTTTTGAGAATTTGCGTTATTGGTGGTGGCTGTTTTTGAACAATTTTTTGAGAAATATTAAAATATTTGCACATATAGAATTGAATTCTGCATATATTGGTGTAATTTCTGTACGTGCGTGTGAGAAAGTGGTAAAGTTTTTCACCACAAAAAGATATTTTATAACATAAAGCGAATAAATAACTTGCCTTACTTATCAAATTGCTTGGCAACGCTACAATAAATCACACACAAATCTGTTGTATTTATGTCCTTCCATTGCGAAATGAATTAAAATATTGCCCGGGGAACTGTAGAAATGTACAGGCTTCAATTGCTCATGTTTCCCGAGTATGTGCATTGACCAATCAGGCTCTGGTGGGTCAACGGTGACAGCCGCCATTTATTTTGGCGACAAATGTTTACTAAAGTGCTGTGAAGGTTAAATGAAATATTCTTTTGTCTCCAGCAGTTGTATGAAACTACTGTAATCATAGATGCAGCCTTCATCTACAGCTTGGTTTATATAAAAAAAAAGTTGCAAGTTCATGCCATCTTTTCTGAACTTTTTTGATCTATCGATTATTATCTAGTGGTAAGCTGATTTTGAGCATCTTGACTAGAATGCCATAAATATGCAGAAAAACTGAATGTTTTATTAATAGAAATGCTGACCATTACATAAACAAAATGTTAGATCCACAATTTTCCCAACACATTTTTTTCTAACAGTTGGATCTCTTGTTGCAGGACCATTGTCCTACTAGATTTCCATCGAGAATTCAAATTAACACTTTTTAAATCACTTCCTGAATGAGATATAGATATATATATCCTGAAATAGACATGCTAAATTTAGACCTTCAAATTTCAGGTAAAAATCAGTCTACATATGATTCAGATGATGTTGATAGGTGATATGACATGGAATCTTAGAGGATGTGCATTAATCAGACATTTAGTATTTAGACCTAGTAATGAAATCATATCTTGCAAGCTCCTCATCCAGATCACTGGACGACTAAACCTGTTTCATTATTTCTATGAGTTGATCTTTAAAGTAGATGCAAAACAAACCAATGTGTGTGTATGATAGCATGTATCAAAATTTTTGAGAAAATGAGATCATTTATGAAAACCTATTTGACCAGACTGCTTACGTTAAGTTACAGAATGTCTACTGCTGAACTACTTTTGTTTTTCATTTGAACATGTATCAGCAAATATTTTGACAAGTACATGTGACATTCACTTCTTCAGCGTTCATTCTCAAACTCCTGCTGGATCTCTCTTGTAGCAAGACCATGGTCCTAGTAGAATTCCAGCAGGATGTAGTCCAGAGAATGGAAATGCGTTGTCGCTGTTTTTATCTGCGGCAATGGCCCGATACACACCCGTCTTCGGCAGATACTAATCTAATTAGCAACATCTATCGCAAAAGATGCATGCAGCAAGAATAGCAGTGCTAAAGGGATGCCTCTGCAGGGAAGGGATTATCAATATTAAAAGTTGAAGGTTGTTGATCATTGTCACATTCAACTGGACGATCTGGTGTGTGTGATTCGTAAGCTGATGAGTCTACATTTTATTATATGTTAGTGGTTTCTAAAAATTCAATAGCTGAATAATGAGTTAGCTTCTCAAGTATGCTGCCCCTTCTTCTACCAAGTCACATGCAATTGAGCTGTCATCTTTCATGAATTATTGACAGAATTTCATGTACAATATTTTTTCTGAATTAAATTATAGATAATTCTTTCACTGCTTCATAATATCTTATCTATTTTGTATTTAGTTCTATAGTCATGCTATATTGTACTGTCATTAGGGATAAGTCTGGTGTCTTCATGTCAGACCTGCTATGCCATCTTATTCAGTATGCATTCTCAAATTCCTGCTGGCTTTCTGTTGTGGCAGACCAATGGTCTTAGATTTCCTATTGAATATGGCTCATATATTTACTGAATTTATCATTTTATTTACCAAAATGGTCTGATACATGACTTCTGCAGTTCTACATATCTTTCACCTCAAGCTGTCCTCAGGCCAGATCCACCATCTTTTTTCATTGACATATGTTGAGTGGGTACCTTTCTGTTTAATGGGCATCAATATATAGCAAAAAATATGCTGCTTATGAGACCCAACTAAAATACACAAAACAAATTATTGAATTTCTAACACACATTCACATTCAGTTGTTCCTGAATCGGTAGAGGTACCGCAGTAGTAGTGCAGAGTAGTGTTGTCTGCTATAGCCTTTGGGTGTACATTGCATAGTTTGTTATATAACTTATGTGTGTTTATTACCACCAGATTCAGCCAAAGTACAGAAGCAGCTCGTGCTGCCCAAGAAGCAGCTGCCAGAATCAATCGGCAGCTGGGTATACAGCCGGACCCAAATATGCAGCCACAAAAGCCAGGCCCACAATTTGGAGGGGGTGGTATGGTCACCACAGAGGAGCACAGGGTTCCTGACAAAATGGTTGGTCTGAGTAAGTTGCTGTTTACATTTTTTATTATAGATATTTTAAAGCGCTAGTTGTGTTCTTCAGCATTCATTATCAAACCCCTGTTAGTTCTCATTTGTAGTATGATCATGTTTTCCAATATCTCATGTTTTTATCACCACGGCCTGCTTGCACATGTACATCTATGTGTTCCATATTTTTTCTGGACTTCTAGTGATCTCTATATTCTTCACATTCTATTGCTCTCTGTTTCTTAGGTAACGTTATAAATGTTGATTTTTAGAAAGTCATCATTTAAGTGATCACTGTCATAAATATGTCTTCCAGCGCCTATGGTTCTTCCACAGAAATATCAGGACCTGTTGCTTTCCCTTTTTTAATGTGTTTTATGGCATCTATAATTTCCTCTTCTTGTATTGCAGGTCCTTCACAATTTATTGTATTTTCTATTAATTCTGTCTTCCTTCTCCATAAAGCTCTTCTATGTATTCTGTCCATCTTTTACAATGTCTTCTTTCTTCAGGAGCATTTTGCCATTTTTAGATTTCAAGCATCCTGTGTTATATTTCGTTTTTCTACCAGTAAGTTTGCTAATCCTTTTGTGTATTGTTGTTGTCTTTATTATAAGATGGTTCTTTTTGTTTACATTGTTCATTAAACCATTTCTCTTTTGCTCCAATTTGTTTTACTTCTTTCTTATATCTTATATTTTCTTATATTTCTCTTTATTATGTTTGTTTTTCCTTCGTTTATTTTATTATGTTCAGAATATCCTCTGTTATTAATTTATTCTTGATATTTTCAATTTTTGGTGGTATTTTCTATTTTAGGTGGAAGTACTTCTGCTTCATGTATGGAGTCTCTCAACATTGCCCATTATTCATTTACACTAGTTATTTTGGCTATTACATTGTATCTATTCTTTATTATTAATTGGTATTCTCAGTTCTTGATTATTTTTTAAGAATGTTGGTTTTTTTCACAAAGTGGGTCATGGTCACTATTACAATCAGCTCATGAATAGATGCACTACCAATTTTAGTAGCCCATGCATGGCAGATCACTTATTCTTTGGACTCCTGGCAACCAACATGTTCATTCAGCGCAGAATGTGGTGCATAGGGCAAAAACCAGTGCTCTTCAATTTGAACAATCTAATGATTTTAATTTTTAAATGTTTGTAGGGTGTAGTTCAATAGATGTATTGTATTGTTAGTTTTCTTCTCAGTTGCAATATCCACACCTTTTGTTCTGATACATCCGTCTTAGCAGGGCTTCTTGGTCACTTTTACCATATATGTGATGGGTTTAATGATCTAGTCAATTATTAAAGCAGTAAGAAACGTTAACCGTCCGATAATTAAATAATGAGACTGATTTTATTATGGCCCAGTGAAAATACCATCTATTGTGATAATTGAATTGATCGAAGTTTGTTGGGATTGTTTGTCTTGTGCACAGATATTCAGGTGGTACTCGATTAAAAACAGGCATGAAAACGATTGCTTATGAGCTTAGGTCAGGAAGGCAGTTTTGTTCATTCATTGCAAAAGCCAGAAAATGTATGCAAAAATTGTTTATAGACTGAGGATGATAGCTGGTGATTTAGATATTGAGAGACAATTTGTAAGATAAATGCGTGAGAAAAGTTCACTCCCAATTTGTGTGCATCTGTCCAATGACCAAAAGACAACTTCTCACATAAAGAAATGAAATTTGATGTTAGTCATTGATGCAACATTGTTTTAGCTATGACCCCACAACTACAGAAAGGTTCAAAGGAAGTCTAAATCATCATGAAAAGGCAAATGTCAAAGAGGAAGACAATTTTTTTAATTTTTTAAAAATCATCCCACTCGCTGTATCTGCCAAAAGGGATTACTTTGAATAAAAACACTAGTAAAATGCCGTCAGTCTCATTATTTCATTGTCGGACGGTATATGATGTATAACTCCTTGTTTTTATATTCCAGTTATTGGAAAAGGTGGAGAACAGATCACAAGGCTTCAGGCAGAAACCGGCTGTAAGGTACAGATTGCTGCAGGTAATTTTCATATTGATAAACTGTTCTGTCTAATATATATTTTTTTTTAAAGTTGGTAGCAAATAGCATTCAGGACGTAGCCATCAATTCAGCTTTTTTGCTGTACCAATTGTCTTAATTAATTATAAATACTTTCATTTTGCCATTACCTGTGGTGGGATTCGAAGCGGTACCTTGGCTATCACAGATATTCTGGATTGATAGAAATTCATGAAATAATACAATATTTATCAGAAGTGTCACAAATCAGGTATTAGGTATGTTGATTATCATCTTCGCACACCAGACACGTCCATAGGTGCTCCAATATCCGCTTCAGTAAATCTCTCAGAGCGGTATGTCTGCTTGGTCCATAGGCTGACCGACCATCTGTTGTGGCGAGACTAGCTAATTTGTCGGCCTTTGCGTTTCTCAACGCGCCCGCATGTCCGGGGACCAAAATAAGCGTTAGTTTTTGTAGTTATTCCTGCATTTTAGCTCTCTCCAATGACCGCCCATTTCCTATGTGCATCACGTTTTGACTTTCTGAATCACATAGTATGCATGCATAGGAATAGGGTTGCGATTTCATTTAGTAAAGTGCCTACATTACGGCGAATACTTCAATAGTTAGACTGCTCGTTGTTGAGGTAAAGGCACCACTGGCTTCGTGTAATTGTATACTTCGTATACGTGTATTGTATTTGTAAATTGTATTATGTCACAGATTGAGTATAATTACTGTGGATGTCAGCCTAGATCCAGTATAGAATTACCATTGTGTGACGTCTACATGTTTTATATTTGTTATTATGATAGTTAGTCAAAATTCTGATAGTTTGGTTATGAAACAAAATATACAACAGGCAATGTATTTAGGAGGATTGTGTTGTGTTGCCACATATTACAAGTATATGCACAAAATTATTTTTCAATCTCTTATATGTTTAATGTGTTGTCCCACACCTTTCACACATAAAAAAAATATCCACAATTATATGTATTATTCACTTCTTTATTTACATCTGCAAAAATTATTTTAAAATTTCCATTCACAAAAAGATCGCAAATTGTCAAGGTTCTAAAGGTTCACAAAAATCTCCAGCCTCTCTAGTTTACAATACTGTGTGAATGCTATTCAAACATAGGGTTTCTGCAGAAGATGGATGTGTCGGGCCATTGGCGGAAACAAACTACATCATGGTCCTACTACAAGGGAGATTCAGTGGGAGTTTGATAATGTACGCTGAAGAAGAAACATAGTATTTAAATGTAGATCATGTCATCTACTAGGGGTTTGCTTTTGTATTATTGGCAGGCTTCTGACGTACCACATATAGATAAAATCTAAAACAGATGTGATGAAACATGTTGACGGGCGGACTGAACTCATATGTTGACTGTCAACTTTCTGATCAATGTGGTTTCTTAGGTAGTAGATTAATAAAAATTCACTCAACAATTAACCAAAATGATACATATAGAAGCTAGAAGCAAAATAGAATATAAACAGTGTTGCTATTGTTTGCTGCCTTTCGGGCCCCTGCAACACACAGGTGAAGTAATTTGTTTCTTGTTTTTTTAAAATGTTATTAGTTTTTTGTGAATAAAACGTTTACCACTTTCTTATACATCTGGTATCACACACACACACGTACTAAAATTACACCAATATATGCAGTATTTAATTCTTTATTTATATGTGCAAGTGTTATTTAAATATCTCTTATATATATAATATACGCAAAATATTACATAAAAGATTACATCTAATTAGAGTGAGTATATTACCAATAATAGTTTTGCCTGAAAAACTTAAATTAGAAGTAGTGGAAAGATAATTTCATCCTTTGAGATGAGATGCGACATCAGTTTATAGAGAAATGCTATGGAATCAAGATATAACATTTACTCTAATGGGTAGTATATCCTTTATATTCAGCATTTGTTGGATATCTGGAGAGATCCGAATTAAATTAAAAAAATATTCTTAAAAAATTGATGCTCTTTAGAACAATTTTGAGAGATCTTGGCGGCTACATATGGTCAGTACTTATCTATATTTCGTCCTATTTAGTTGAACGCTAGCTGCAACGAAAAATTAATTATATCTACTTACCACTCCTCTGTTAACCGGATGAATGACGTTTGTTTACAATCGCGACATCCTTGTTCAAAGAAGGTGTGTAGCAACGGGTGGCTGTAGTCACGGACAGTTACAGAAATTAACATTTTTTTAAAAATAGTCGCTCACGTGACGAAGGTTAATGCATTTAATTGCTACACTTTGCAAATTCAAACGATAGAATAATATAAACTGCTTTATCCGCTGAAAATAGTGTGTTAAAGATGAACCCATGTTATCCTCTAAGAACTTTCAATAATAAAATGTGTATAGTTTTATATTTACTTCTGAAATGCACCACCTGTAATTTGACTCCTGGACAAATATCCACAATCAATTTAATTGGATGAAATACTGATAATTCGTCAAGTGATTTATTTATAGCCTCTATTTGAAAGACAGGATGGAAATAGTGAACAGGGCTTCAGAGAGAAAAACCTCACTATATAAACATGTCATGGAGTTTGCTATTGTATGATTGGTCATTGGTATGCTTCTGACTTACCACGTGCAGATAAATAGCTAGATAAAATGTAAAACAGATGTGATGAAACATGTTGACGGGCGGACTGAACTTGTATGTTGACTGTCAACTTTCTGATCTTAAGGTTGATTGATGTTGGCTCATGCATGATGCTGAAGACATCTGTTGCATGCCATTTGTTAATTACTTCTGAAAAGGATATCTTCAACAATCTTTAGCTAGACTCGAACTTTTGGCGATAGTACTGTTTTTCAGTCTCCTTGTTCTAATGTTGACATGTAGATTTTAGTAATGAGCTCTCATACTTTTCTCCAACTGCGCTGTTATTGTATTCTTATTATTCTTTGGATTGGCTGTTGATGAATATATCTAGTTTGTATTTATATATGTATTTAAGAATACATGATACAGATGTGATGAAACATGTTGACGGGCGGACTGAATTCGTATGTTGACTGTCAACTTTCTGATCGGTGTGACCTTTAGGGATGCTCTTGATGTACTGCTTTATTCCAAAGGATGGTACATACAGAAGAAACCAAAGTAAAATATGGTTAACCTTTAGCGCGCTGGGTTGGACGAAGCAAACCGGACTAAGCATATAGCCCGAAATGTCATTTCTTGACACGGAATCAATCGCCTGATTTGATAAACCTGAAACTGAAAGGAAAAAAACAAGATCGGTAACTTATTTACAGAATGTGTTGGCAACATCGAGAAGAGAATTTATCTAGCTTCCTGTTTCTATTGACTAAATGACGATAGTGTATGATTATGGAATTCCGAGCTATCTTCAAGCCGTCAGCATTGCGTCGAGGCGACATGATGGTGAATCGAGTTTATTTTACTTCTCTATCATCGATTTATTCAGTGAAATCATTATTCCAAATTCACGATGGAAATAACGAAAGGTAAGGATGTTAAATTAGAATAGACACGAGGTTCCACAATGTTCTCACTATGTAAATTATATAATATTCAACAGCTTTCGATCAATTAAAAATACGGTAGGTCTAGTTGTAGATAGGTCTATATCTGCCGTTATTACTTTCTCACACGTCTATCACACACATACAAACAAAACGTACATCAGTATATGCAGAATTTAATAATTTATTTATATGTGCAAATATTTAAATATCTGTAACAACAAAAAAAAGTTATTGCAATTTCGTAACATTTCCGAAAACTGAGGCAGAAGAGAAATTGCGTAATTGTAAACACAGCGTGCCTAAGGTTAATCATATCTCCTTTGAGCATTTTCTGTTGCTAACCTGATATATTTGTTATATGATTGGTAGTAAAATACTTCCACTGGTCTTAATATTTTATGTACAATGTACTCCTTCAAAATTCTTCAACAGTATACTTGTATTCTTCTAATACAAGTATTTTACAAGTTTGTATTTATCTATATATGTATTTAAGAATACATCATGCAGATGTGATGAAACATGTTGACGGGCGGACTGAATTCGTATGTTGACTGTCAACTTTCTGATCGGTGTGACCTTTAGGGATGCGCTTGATATACTTCTTTGTACCAAGGGACATAGTGCATACAGAAGAAACCTAATTAAAATAAGGTTAATCATATCTCCTGTTAGCATATTCTGTTGCTAACCTGATGTGTTTGTTATATGATTGGTAGTAAAATACTTCCCACTGGTCTTTCAAATTCTTCAACAGTATACTCTTTGTAGATTAAACATGCATCTGTTCTATTTTTATTCTTCTAATTCTTTGGATTGGCTGATTCTTCTTTCGTTCACCGGCTGTTGATGAATAGTTTGTATTTATCTATATATGTATTTAACCTGCAGCACACTGTAAACAAAAAACCAAATTCCCCCCTGCAGCTGGATTCTTTTTTGAGAATTGCTGTTATTGTTGGTACTCTTTTCTGAAAACGCGATAACTTTTTTGTTGTAAGAGATATTTAAATAACACTTGCACATATAAATAAAGAATTAAATACTGCATATATTGGTGTAATTTTAGTACGTGTGTATGTGTGATACCAGATGTATAAGAAAGTGGTAAACGTTTTATTCACAAAAAACTACTAAAATATTTAAAAAAAACAAACACATTTAAAAATTGCTTCACCTGTGTGTTGCCAGGGCCCGAAAGGCAGCAAAGAATAGCAACACTGTTTACCTTCCACGCATGTCGTAAAAGGCGACTAAGGAGGTTATGGGATGGAGTTGGCTGTCCCGTCCCATATATGGTCTGTGACCCATAGCTCTGCTGAAGTATGATGTGTCAGGCCTAAAGGTGCAGATATCGCAGCAATGCTGTAAACCATAACACAACGCATTCCATTCTCCAGACTACATCCTGGTAATCTGCAGGAGTTTAAGAACGAACGCAGAAGAATACAAAAAATTACTTTGGTTTTTAAATTTTCCGAAGTGAGAACCCTATAAAGGAAGCTAAATTCCACAGAATTTATGTGGGTTTATTGTGATATCACTGGTGATAATGAATGAACCATATAGATTTGCCATAAATTGTTCTAAAACCCTAGACCTAGTAAGATTTGGGATCCTTCAACAAAATTTTCTTCTACCAAATGAAATCCGCGTCATCAACATCATATAATAATATAAAAATAAACTTACCTTTGCTATCACACCGCCATTAGATGCCTCCTTCTTTTTAAACTATGGGGAAAAGGAAGTCATATGACTAGCTAACTAGGATTGGTCAAAATCTGGTTACTTAAACATGTAATCTTTAAGAACTAGAGAGTGCTAGAGCGTCATAACAGTAGGCGGATTTTTCGGACTTCAGTACTTGGGATATGCTAATATTTTGTCAGAAGTTTCGGACTATAGTGTGCTAAAGGTTAAGCATACATCATTCAGAAGTGATGAAACATGTTGACGGGCGGACTGAATTTGTATGTTGACTGTCAACTTTCTGATCTGTGTGACCTTTAGGGATACTGATGTACTACTTTATTCCATGGGACGTAGGGCATACAGAAGAAACCTAAGTAAAATATAGTTAATCATATCTCCTTTGAGCATTTTCTGTTGCTAACCTGATGTATTTGTTATATGATTGGTAGTAAAATACTTCCACTGGTCTTTATATTTTATGTGCAATGAACTCCTTCAAAATTCTTCAACAGTATACTTTTTGTAGATTAACACTTTGCTGACCAGCGATACAGAGCATGCTTGTCCGCCATTACCGAGGGCGCACGCAAAATTTTATACATTGACATAGCCGCCTTTAAGAATTCATATAAAATCGATCTAGCGCAAGAAAGCTTTTAGACTTTCTATGTGTTGTAGCGACTGTTTGCACTTTCTGAATGAATTTGAAAGCTCCAGAGTTATTTCAAGAGCAAAGTGCTACTTATCATAATGCTAGGCCTAGATTTACATTAATTTCTATATATTATACAATATTTCCTTGAAAACTATTTCTTGATAAAACTCACTTGCTAGGTCTATATCGTTATTCGCCACATGCCGCCATTTTGACAAAACATAATTTCCCGGAAACACTATTTTTAGCACATTATTGCAATGGGTATTCCCATTTTTCTGATGCATCATAGCAAATTCGACGATCGTCGAATTTGGTCTCCAAGGTCCAGTACCGGAAATTAGACTTGTCGAAATTGGTCAGAAAAGTGTTAAACATGCATATGTTCTATTATTTGTATTCTTCTAATTCTTTGGATTGACTGTTGATGAATGGTTTGTATTTATCTATATATGTATTTAAGAATATATGATACAGATGTGATGAAACATGTTGACGGGCGGACTGAATTCGTATGTTGACTGTCAACTTTCTGATCGGTGTGACCTTTAGGGATGCGCTTGATATACTTCTTTGTACCAAGGGACATACAGAAGAAACCTAATTAAAATAAGGTTAATCATATCTCCTGTGAGCATATTCTGTTGCTAACCTGATGTATTTGTTATATGATTGGTAGTAAAATACTTCCACTGGTCTTTCTACTCTTTGTAGATTAAACATGCATCTGTTCTATTTTTATTCTTCTAATTCTTTGGATTGGCTGATTCTTCTTTCATTCACCGGCTGTTGATGAATAGTTTGTATTTATCTATATATGTATTTAACCTGCAGCACACTGTAAGCAGAGAACCAAATTTCCCCCTGCAGCTGGATTCTTTTTTGAGAATTGCTGTTATTGTTGGTACCCTTTTCTGAAAACGCGATAACTTTTAGTAGTAAAATACTTCCACTGGTCTTAATATTTTATGTGCAATGTACTCCTTCAAAAACAGTTCTAATTCTTTGGATTGGCTGTTGATGAATATATCTAGTTCTTTTTAAGAATGCATCATACAGAAGTGATGAAACATGTTGACGGGCGGACTGAATTCGTATGTTGACTGTCAACTTTCTGATCGGTGTGACCTTTAGGGATGCTCATGATGTACTGCTTTATTCCATGGGACGTAGTGTATACTGGAGAAAAAAGTAAAATCTGGTTAATCATATCTCCTTTGAACATTTTCTGTTGCTAACTTGATGCCTTTTTTCATCATGCAATTTTTAATAAACCAAGTTTATTGCATGGGCAAGTTGTGTAATTTGTAATGAGCGTTGTAATGGTTAAGTTCAATTCTGTGTCAGATTTAAAATGTTTTATTGATATTACTCACAAAAACATCTCACCACAGACAGAATATATTCAAGATAAATCAACTACATTTACAATTCAATAAAGCGTGCATTGAAAAAAATAATAAAATACTTAAATGTTCATTATTAGCGTAGAATCACTCCAATGGCAGACTTTTGAAATGACATTTCTTCTATATGAGCCATGTTGGTTAACGGAGACAGTCGAATGAGAAACAGGGTTAATGCACCTTATTATATGACGATAACATTAGAAGTGTTACTGAGGTTACTTCAATACTTGTATGACATATTCGTTGTTATTGTAATAGTCCTTGTCTCAATTGGCCCATTCTTGGTGACTTGAGTACACAGTTTGTATGGCGTGACAAAATTGTATCTTTTATAGGAGTTAGTAAAGTACGGAAAATTTCATTTACTTGAGTTGCAACGCGATTTGGTGTGGTTAGAACGAATCTAGTTCAATTCCTGTCTCATGTATACTATCCATTCTCTCTTCATGAACCATGTTGGGCTAGGTTGCAATGTCTAAAGACAATTACTTGCGTCAAACTAACAACATATACTTCATTCATTATATATGCGTCTATTCACAGATAGTGGAGGAATGCCAGACCGACCATGCACATTAACAGGAACACCTCAATCAATCATGTAAGTATAAAAGGTATTTATTGCAGTGACATATTAACACTTTGTCTTTGTCAAACTTACTTTTCTATTTGTGAGTACTGTATTCTGTAGTTGGAAGTGATGATTCAGTATTTATAATATGGAAAATTCTGTATCAGCATAAGTAAGCCATCTACTCTTTCTGACAATATAAATGATACTTATTTGTGGACTAGGAACAGGCATTTGACTGTTTAGATAGGGATCCTTTGAAGCTACTAAAGCATTATTGAGTTACAAGCTCACAAACCTAATAGAAATAGCATGCAGTAATGAAATATATTAAAGGCAGCTGAATCCGCTCCATATCTATTTATCCGCCTTTCTGTTAAGCCAATAGAACATTTGTACAGATTCCCTAAAATATTTTATGCGATTTGATGTAAACCCATAATTTATTTTGAGTGACAGTTCAAATAGTTTTCTAGGTGATATGCACTTTGTGATGTTTATATACACAAATTTGTCTTCAGATTGTGTAAACAGGCTATCCAGCAGATCATTGACAGAGGACAAAGTGGCCCACATTTGGGTGGGGGCAGTATGGATGGCATGGGAGAAGGGAACACAGTTGTGGAAATGAATATCCCTGGTTCCAAGGTTGGCCTCATCATTGGTAAAGGAGGAGAGACTATACGCCAGCTGCAGGTAAGCACATACTTTTTTTTCGTTGCTTGGTTGCTCATCCAGTGATTCATGGGCTCTTGCCCTTTGACCCAGTGTACCATTTTCCTGTCACCCAGTGCTGGACATTCAAGAAGTAGTGGGATGAGTACACCCTGGAGTGTTTTGTGGTTGTATTCTGTTTAGATAATTAAGCGGTATATGTTGTGTGTGGAGTCAAAACAGGCCATCTTGTGATGATCATTTTCCCTCCCCATGTTTTTTCCCATGTCACATCTGTTCACCTGTCGCTTTGTTAACCGATTGCAACATTTTAAGCACAGAGAGCACTGTAGGTGTAAAGATTTGACTTAGATTGGAGATGTAGCTATGTAGTTTTGACAAGTAGTCAGTGTGAATAAAAAATGCGGTCATATGCAGAGCTTAGAGGCACATATATCATGCTGCGAACCGTAACCGTATGTACCATTTGTCTGCATGTCCATATATTATTTTGGATATGAAGCAATTGTGGAATAGGTATTTAGGAGAATTTTATCAGTATTGCCAGATATTGTTCAAGTATATGTGCACCAAATATTTGCAATTAAATTTTTTTTTTTTAAGTTTTGAAGCGCCGCAGACCCCCCAATTTTCAACTTCACAACTGGCATATCACATATACATTGTTTGTTTTTCGTTCGCTCCATTCTAACCATCGCGGATATCCGTGCGATTTCCGCCGGGAGCGTGATTACGTTGTGCCACTGTTATGCGCCTTGTAGGCCTAGCACATCTGATTTCAGCATGCCTTGACAATTCGGGTGGGCTACCCTTAGCCTGTGACAGCCTCTATATGTCTCCAGACACGCGTAGTGGCGACTCTTCGCCCAGATGATTTTTGCTCTCGTCTGACTCGCACGAGGTGTTCCACTGTCTATGAACTTGCCTCGTGTAATTGTATGTGCTGTGCCTGTGCCCATTGGGTACTGAACCGTTTCTCTCATCCGTGAGCCTGGTTCCTTAAGGGGAAGAACTCAACAGAGGAGTTGGACCCATGCTCTTTCGCCCTCTTAGCCGAGGTGTCATTCACCGACATCGTGTACCCCTTGTCCAAGTTCGAGTCTCACACCACGCGTTAGAGAGCATGTTTTCGAGCTGAGCGTCCAAGTCCCAATTGCGCCTGAGCCCATCATGTACTGAACCCTTTCTCTCTTCTAGTGTATTTCCGGTGTAGGAAAACCCGACAGTAGAGTTGGGCCAGGGCTAAATCGTTGTCCCTTTTGTGCCTGAGCCCATCGGGAACAGAACCCTTTCTCTTCACGAGCATATTTCCAGTTTAAGAAGGCTCGACATTAGAGTTGGATTAGGTCTTCTTGCTTTACCAGCTGCCAATGGATAGGTCTGGGTCTCTGCCTGTAAGGAACACAGGTAATTAGATGCTCGTCTCGAGCTGACGGAGCTTGTAGTTCACCTTTCCTAGGGACTTTTCACTTTCTATTTGCAGTTCGCGCTGCCCTCTAGCGCTGTTCTGCCCTTTCGTTTCATTGTTCTCTGTATGAAATCTATTTCTCTTGCCGTGCATTTTACATTGGCCGCCCCTCCAATGTTTGGACTGAGCTCACTAGCTTCACTGTATGTCGACGGTGTCGTTATATGTGGTGATGCTGATGGTGTAGGAGATATTGTCTGTCTCTTGTGCAGTCAAATCTCTTTCCATCTGCTACCTCCACATTCTCGGACACGATCCCCAAATGTTTGGCCAGAATCAGCTCGAGCTGCTGTTTTTCTGTTTCTAGGGTGCACCAAGTGGAGGTACATTTGGGATCTTGGTTATCTGCTAACCCTGGGTCCGCCTAGAGCAATGCGTTCCCTTTGCACCCAAGAACAATCAGTTATATGCATTATTCACTACTTTATTTACTTGTGCAAAAATTATGTTGGTATCACACTTGTACCACCCACCATAAAAAATATGCATTGTCCAAAAAAATTCTGACCATTCTGTTCTCAAAACTTTACCTCCTAACCAACTGGAGTTTGAGATTGCATGCATAAGAAAGTTCTTTACATCTTACAATTTACAATGCACATGCAGATTGATACATTTGGCATTGACAGCTAATGTTAGCAGCTTTAGTTAATAGATAATACGAACTTGTTTAAACCAAATTATATTTCTGCATATTTCAGGAGAGGGCGCAGGTGAAGATGGTGATGATACAAGATAGCAATTCACCAACAGCACATGACAAACCTCTTCGTATTAGCGGGGAACCTAGCAAGTGTCAGCGTGCAAAGGAAATGGTCCTTGATCTCCTAGCAGAAAAAGATAATATGCCCAGACCTGGTGGTTACAATGAGTTTGGTTCACCTGTGGGGAATATGGGTCATGGCGGACAAAATGGGATGGATATTGGAGTACCGCGCCAATGTGTTGGACTAGTCATTGGAAAAGGTGGTGACATGATTAAGAAAATCCAAGGAGAAACTGGAGCCAAAGTTCAGTTTAAACCAGGTAAGTTCTTACTTCATCTTATCTCAATTTCTTACTTCCGTCTTCCATCAAATAATTTCCACCGATGATGAAGGTATGCAAGTAGGTGGACATTGTGTTTTTGTGACAGACTCCTAGGTGGCATGGTGTGCTACTGTCTAGGATGGGTCACCAATCTTACAGGGTGAGTTGGTCCAGAAAGTATGTTTTGTGCACCTGGTACAGTGGTAATCCTGGGATATTACTGCAATGGAATGCCTCCATTTGGGGACTAAACATTCATCCATAAATTCTCTTCCCCCTTACACATCCATGACTTTAAAACCAAATGCGTTGATGTTGCTATATGAGAACATCAGAAAAGCACTAAGCTGCCAAGAGCTACTTGATTTCATCTAATTGGATTGTGTCACAATTAGTCATGTGATCTTGCTTTGGGAGAATTAATACATTTCAATATATTGACAATTTTGTGAGATGATTGAAATTGTAACTTATTAACAGGTATCAAAATACTCTCTTATTGTCTAACAGGTATCAAAATACCAACCAGTCATTCTCAGTTTTGAATATCTAAGGAAATAAACCTCAAAATACAAGCATATATTACTATATTCTGACATTGTATTATGCATATTGTAATAGTGCCCAAGAAGGTTCTTAGAATTTGTAAGTTTAAAACTGCAAGACTTTATATTGCCTGGAATTAAAGAAAACAACAATTATATTTATTTGCAGATGATGGCCAAACTCCAGACAGAATATGCTCAGTGACTGGTGCTCCAGACAAAGTACAGGCGGCTGTGCACATGATCCAGGATCTTCTGGCCAAGGCAAATGTCACTGGGGTATCATCATCCTTCCTTTTTTCAGAACCAATCCCTAGTCACACACTTTCATCATTCCTTTTTTCATATCAGTAGCGGCATGGGACCACCACTGTAGCTGGCATGCAAGCACCAAAGCATTCATGTTGTTCTACAGTGGTGGTTTTATTTTATCTCTTTGAGTTCACTGGTCGTTTCTTTGTGACATGCTGGAAAAGTGCAATGGCCTTTATTTTTTCCCTCCCCAATATGGGGACCCTGGTATCTACATGGGGCACTGGAGGGATTTAATCAAGTGGATGTATTTGTGTATAATTGATTTGTATTAATACTCTTTGTGTGTGTGTGTGTGTGTGTATATATATATATATATATATATATATATATATATATATATATATATATATATATATATATATATATATATATATATATAGTTACTAGTAAATTTTATTACGATCAATATTGTAAACAAAAAAAATTTAATATGTAGAGAATTGACACCATAATATGTATTTGGATACACAGAATAATAATTTCATAGCAACAAATTCTGAAAAAAAGAGAACACATGTAATCTTATTTGTACATTTATAATTACCAAAAATACAATCTATAGGAATGAATACGAGAATATTAGATTCTTCCTGTGTAATTATCTCTATTGCCTATGTTTATCAGTTTTTATATTTAATAATATAAATATAGTTAGGGTTAGTTTGTCTGTTTGCGTTCGCTCTATTGTAACTAGCACGGATATCTGTGCGATTTCCGCCGGGAGCATGATTATGTTGTGCCACCATTATGCGCCTTGTAGGCCTAGCACATCCGAAGGGTTAGGATTATTTCAATTAACCTTATAGGCTGCATATGCACCTATAGTCACCAAGGTCATTACGTAACTATGAGTGATAGTTTTCATCAGTATGGAATAACACGTTGCGCTCATGATATAGAATTTTGGCATGATTTTTTGACACAATATTTTACTATGAAATGTAGTACTGCATGGCTTGGTAAGTGATAATAATGGGAATTAATATGTACATGATTTAATTTGTTTATTTTGTTCTAGTATATTATAAGTATGTTCGTTTATTGAAAATGTATCAAGGGTGCCGCAAATCAGCATTTAAAATTTAAACAAATATCCAACTAGGCCTAGTCTTGAATGTACGGAAGATTGTTCACGATTTCTTCATGGTTTATTAGTTTTTTTATGTCCATATTATATTAGTTTGGAAATGAAACAACATATATGCAACAGGAATGGGTACAATTATAATCATTACAATTTTACCAAACGCTCACCATAAATAAAAAACCATGAGGAAAAAACATGCAAATAAATTTTCAATTAAATTGCTCAGTTCTTTGCATTAAGTACCAACTTATGTACTTTATGGTTAATTAATCTAAATATTATATCAATAATTAATTTCAATACTCATTGTTTAGGATTGTTTTTTTTTACATAACTAACCCTATACATATTTAAATTAATAAATGTTTAAACTGATAAACATGGGAAATACATCGTAGGAGCTAATTCCAAACCAGTTCCAAATGTTCTTTCCTATTATATGTTTCGATGAAGTTTTTATATTGGAAAGTCAATTGTTTTGCCCTTTTGTTGGTATTATACATTTTTAGTAGTGATAGTAGGTTTCTGTACAATCTTTAAATTACTGTACAATTATTTACTTTATTTTTCTTATTATCCATCAATGTAATGTCTAATTTTTTTCTCATTATATTATTTCCTTGCTCTGTTCATTACTTGATGTATTTTTGTTTATCAGGGTCAGCCCATTCAAAACTTTGGTGGGCCGATGGGTCCTGGGCCTGGCAATGATATGGGACGTGGAGGACCTAACAATGGCCAATTTCCTCCTGGGCAACCTGGCCGTGGAAATATGGGTGGAAGGTTTGATCCAAACTTCCAGGACCATACCACATACACCGTGCCTGCTGACAAGTGCGGGCTTGTCATAGGTAAAGGTGAGTGGCACTACATTGAGTGTCCATCAAGAACAAATCTTTAAAGTGTGGTCTTCACCTGTATATGTGGCCGAGTCCTTCCATAAACATTTTATATATTAATAAGTAGCAAAACATTGCTAGATTTGCTAACAACCTTTCCATATCAGTTTATGAGGTGAAAGTGCTTCATATACTGCTGAGGACCACACGGTAAAGATTTGTGTAGTTAGAAAATTTAATTACAATTTATTTTTTGACATTGGTACTTTGGTAATTTCTTAATATTAAAATTGGTTAATATACAAGGACAATGCCTGTTTGTGTAACATGACATGTGGTTCTTCAGAACAATATTGAAAATTTTTGGGGAAAAATATAGGAGCACATACTTTTTTTTCTGTAATAAATTCCAGGTGATTTCATAAAACATGGCTTGTGTCGTGAACAAGTAATTAGGCTTCGTTTATGAAATAATTCAATTTTTGAATGTAAAAAATATGTATATGATACATATCAGATTTTTAGAAAGACTTGGGGTGGGGCATGGTTAAAAAAATGTGGGAAATGCTGCTGTAGCGATAAACTGGATCAGTAGGGGAGGGGCAAGAATTCCTATTATTATGACAGCAAACTATATGATCCACACCTGTCCAGAGATAACATATGCAGAATATATTCCATAAAAGTTTACACATACACCATAGAGACCAAATCAAAATTTTCAAGCTTACCTTTGTGACATGGGCGTGGGGAATGATATTTAGGTTGTAGGGGCCAAATTTTTACGACAGATTAGCAATGTACTTAATTGTTAAAAATGTTAAAAATTGTTAAAAATTATATACCATTGACTCAACTTACCTCTCACAGACACCTAAAATGAAATATTAATTACCGTTTCTATGTTTATTCTCTGTAAAAGAATACAGCTAAGATTCACTGACACAAACTCAGTCTCTTATTGTCAGAATTGGATAGACCTTGCAACATTAAAATTATTTGCTAAGTGTACATTCCAAAAACAAGAATAGTTTCTAACAAGATCTATATTAGCAATTTAATAGGACAGTTCTGCTTTCATTCTCTTAGAATGTATCTATAGCTGCAGCTTCATGTTTTTACATTTTACTGTTTTGTAGCTCATTCTGTTGTATTGCGGTTTTTTTTGGTCAGCACATCCTGACACCGGATCTTCTGACCTGGGACATTATTTAATATTATACATACAACAGTCTATACATTGACAAATTATCTATTTGTCAGTTCTTATCGAGTGTGACGTAGTGACAGGTCAGGCTGCACTGCTTTCACAAGAGTGATTGCAATTTTAGTTATGAGAGCAAGTTGATTTCTGCTGTTGCACACAAAATCCTCTTGGTGGTGATTGTGATATTGAGTTTTAACATATATTCTTAGTACTCTGAACAGAGTGTGATGTTGCAGTTCATTATGGTGGATTACCATGTTATTTGTTCAATTTTCAACTCCTTGGCACAGGATAGGATGTAGTCTGGATGTATTGCATCATGATTTTCATTTTGCTGCACCTGTCTGTGATACTGGGTTCAAGATACTATCTAGAAGCAGAATAGTCACATACAGCATGCATGACAGGTGTATTTGTCTCAACAATACACAGCAATGTTGGTTCTTTACTGATTTATATGTACTAAACTAGTCTAGTTACCCACAGTCACCACTTCGTCTTGAGTGATATTACCCCAATAAATTATGTTATATAATTTTGAGGTAAACTGGAATGTAATAAAGCAACAGATGTACTGTCATGTGACCTTCAGGTGTTATGATTATTAGAGTATATATTGTCAGGTGGAGAGACAATTCGAGAGATTAATCGACAGTCAGGTGCACATGTGGAGTTGGATCGCAACACACCTCAAAATTCCAGCGAGAAGCTTTTTAACATACGCGGCAACCCTGGCCAGATACAACATGCCATCCAACTTATACAGGAAAAAACAGGGCAACAAGGTGGACCCAATGACCAACGACTGGTGAGTTTCCATTGTGTTTGCCTAAATTTTATCTTCTTCTATGTAATCTAGTTTGTCTTTAGTTTGTAATTAATTCTATCATGAGTTCACACATTTATACATTGATTGACTGCTGATCATTTTATTTAGTTTAATCATTTTAGATTCATTGTTGGGTGTGACAGTCTCACTATAAATTCAGATGAACTTAGTGCTGTTTGAACACAAAAATGTTTTATGATAATGTGATTTGTTAAAAGTACGAAAAATACAATTGAAATGCAGCATCCTGTTATGGATATACGATAACTTATTTATGTATATTAATTGCATAATTTGTTCCTAGATTTTACCTATACTTCCTACATGCATTTTTATTGAAGGTAAACTAAACCTATCTTATAACTCATAGACATGTAGCATATATGTTGCCTCAAAGTAATTTAGAACTGAGTAATATACCACCCAGCTTTAGCAGTTACAGAACCTTGGATGGTTTTTACCCTGGTGCAGGCAATTGCTATTATTGTGTATTGTCTGATATCTGATTTTCTACATTACTAATGATATATCTTGACTTCTCAAAGGGACATGGACCAGGTGGTGGTCCTGGTGGAATGATGGGAGGACCAGGTGGACCCAATGGTCCACCAGGTGGTCCAGGACCTCAAGGAGGACCAGGCGGTCCAGGACCACAGGGACCAGGCTATGACCAATATGGTGGTCAGTTTGGTCAACCAAAGTATGTTAACTGTTAATTAGTCAATTATTATATGCATTAATCAATTACACAAACGATAGATGTTACTTTTTTGTTCATTTCTATAATGTGTACTTTTATTCTTCATGGAGAATTAAATGTTATTTCTGTATTGGATATTTGTGAATATTGAATTACGCAGAACATTAGAGCCTAGTGCATGTTGATATTGTGCTCTGGGTGTCGAGTTTCTGCCACAAGATCAGCAAGGATTCGCTAACACTGACAGAGACTAGCAGCCTCACATTGTCAGGGTTTGATAGTAGACCTTGCAACATAGTTTGCACTGTTCCATTAACAAAAGTTTAACATTAGTAATCTGCATTAAAATTGCATTGTTTTTCTGTCACATATAAATTGATGGGTATTAGGTAAACACTAACCTTTTGTTGTTTTTAAAGCTTTTTGTGTAATCGAGTTGTTTGTGTATGTAAGAAAATGATGAATAATGAAAAAATAATTGTTGACATGTTACTCATTCCTGTTTGATATAGGCCTAATATATATTCATAATCAAAACATGTTTATATCTGTGAAAGTAAATGAAACATGTTGATTTTACTGACATTATCAGTCAGTTCTAGTGATCCTACAACTAAAATATATTTTAATGTTTGAATGTGGCTTAAGAAAGTGCCTAGGTCTATTCATTTCATAATCAAAGTGTGTTTACATTATCATATGTGAACACAAACGAAAAATCTCAGTATCACTGATGGTTATCAAATGTGATTGTACATTTAGCCATTACAGACGCCCAGCAAAGAACTTTGTCCTAATCCTCTTATCTGGAACGGAATAATATTGGCATCTGTAAAACCAAGAAATACTACATCGGTATCCAAAAATATTTGTCAAAAATTACTCATTTCAAACGATTTTGTCAGAATGCAGACAATAAGATCCAAAACAACCATGATATTGTGCTTTTAAAACACTAAACTAGAAAGGAAGTTCAATATATCTACTTTCGATAAATTGGTTACTCCCGAATTAATTATATTAGTTGACAGCAATGGATGACTTGTTGCGCAATACACATTGAGCCTGCTAAAGGTTAATATGTGGTTTATTTGATTATCTTCAGGTGTAGTTCAAAACATCTAATGCAAAGTAAATATCTATAAATAAATTTTAGTGCAAAGTAAATTTCATCTATGAATAGCGATGTGATTTTTCGGAAAGTGCACATTTAGGAGGCATAGAGCAGTACAGAGAAGCAGGAATAAAGTAGCCTAAAAATATACTGCAAGACTAGGATCAGTGAGGCAAGAATTACCTCTAAGTCAAAAGTTTTGGATCAGCCTTGGAAAACACCGGTAACTTTGTCCCAAAGACCAAGCAAGACTTCCTGATTGTTGAAGTTTGTTCAACCATGTGGTTTCTGCATGAAAAAACTTTGAAATGATGATCTTCAGTGTTCCTACTGGCCTACTGGGTCTCTTTTGTAGCAGGACCATGGTCCTACTAGTTTATAACATATAGTCCAGAGAATGGAAGTGTGTTATATCAGTTGTGTTTAGTTTTATGTGCACCACTCACTGGCCCAACATATCCGTCTTCATAGTTTTAAGTACCTAATACTTATTATATTTGTGTGGACGCAGAACATTAGAGCCCAGTGCATGTTTTCATTGTGTCCTGGGTGTCGAGTTTCTGCCACATGATAAGCAAGGATTCGCTAACACTGACAGAGACTAGCAGTCTCTCATTGTCAGGGTTTGATAGTAGACCTTGCAACATAGTTTGCACTGTTCCATTAACAAAAGTTTAACATTAGTAATCTGCATTAAAATTGCATTGTTTTTCTGTCACATATAAATTGATGGGTATTAGGACAACACAATAACCTTTTGTTGTTTTTAAAGCTTTTTATATAATGTAGCTTTTTGTGTATGTAAGAAAATGGTGAAGATGAATAATGAAAAAATAATTGTTGACATGTTACTCATTCTTGTTTGATATAGTCAATTCTAGATATAGGCCTAATATATATTCATAATTAAAACATGTTCATATATCTGTGAATGCAAATGAAACGTTGATTTTACTGACATCAGTCAGTTCTAGTGATCCTACAACTAAAATATATTTAATGTTTGAATGTGGCTTAAGAAAGTGCCTAGGTCTATTCATTTCATAATCAAAGTGTTTTTACATTATCATATGTGAACACAAACGAAAACATCTCAGTATCACTGATGGTTGTCAGATGTGATTGTACATTTTGCCATTACAGACGCCCAGCAAAGAACTTTGTCTTAATCCTCTATCTGGAACGGAATAATATTGGCATCTGTAAAACCAAGAAATACTACATCGGTATACAAAAATATTTTTCAAAAATTACTCATTTCAAACGATTTTGTCAGAATGCAGACAATATGATCCAAAACTACCATGATATTGTACTTTTAAAACACTAAACTAGAAAGGAAGTTCAATATGTCTACTTTCGATAAATTGGTTACCCCCGAATGAATTATATTAGTTGACAGAGCAATGGATGACTCGTTGCGCAATACACCTTGAGCCTGTAAAATAGTCACAGAAAGCATGCTAAAGGTTAATATGTGGTTTATTTGATTATCTTCAGGTGTAGTTCAAAACATCTAATGCAAAGTAAATATCTATAAATAAATTTTAGTGCAAAGTAAATGTCATCTATGAATAGCGATGTGATTTTCTCGGAAAGTGCACATTTAGGAGGCATAGAGCAGTACAGAGAAGCAGGAATAAAGTAGCCTAAAAATATACTGAAAGACTAGGATCAGTGAGGCAAGAATTACCTCTAAGTCAAAAGTTTTGGATCAGCCCTGGAAAACACTGGTAACTTTGTCCCAAAGACCAAGCAAGACTTCCTGATTGTTGAAGTTTGTTCAACCATGTGGTTTCTGCATGAAAAAACTTTGAAATGATCTTCAGTGTTCCTACTGGCCTACTGGGTCTCTTTTGTAGCAGGACCATGGTCCTACTAGTTTATAACATATAGTCCAGAGAATGGAAGTGTGTTATATCAGTTGTGTTTAGTTTTATGTGCACCACTTACTGGCCCAACATATCCGTCTTCATAGTTTTAAGTACCTAATACTTATTATATTTGTGTGAACGCAGAACATTAGAGCCCAGTGCATGTTTTCATTGTGTCCTGGGTGTCGAGTTTCTGCCACATGATAAGCAAGGATTCGCTAACACTGACAGAGACTAGCAGTCTCTCATTGTCAGGGTTTGATAGTAGACCTTGCAACAAGTGTTTTATAAAGTTGACACATGGCGATTTTATTAATTGTTTAATATATATATGTATTTGTACAAAATATTTTTGGTATATATTAATAGTGTTTCATTTACAGCCAACAGCAACAACCACAGCAGCAGTATGGGGGACAGCCCCAAGGATGGAATGCATATGGCAACCAGTATCCACAGCAGCAGAGCATGCCTAGTAAGTAAATCATTGTGTTAGTAATTTGTGTTTGCTCTCTTCTGTGTGTGTTCTCAAATTCTGCAGATTTCCACGATTTACTGGATAGCTGGATATATTGTGTTTTAATTTACCGCTTGGTATAGTGTGATATCTGCACCTATTGTCCTGACATCCATATGTAACTTGACTGAAGAAAAAATACTATACATTTGTGTCAGATGTTATAAAATTATTATTTTCAGGATTGTATTTTTCATTTTTCTTGTGTAATTTTATAGATTCCCTTTCTTGGGGATTATCGCTTACATTTAACTAAACAAATGAAGCTTGTCTGTAGATTGTACTTCCTTCATGGCTGTGGTGGGATTTCATCCAGTCATGCTTTCTGCTGACATGGCTAACTTTACATTTTAGTGTATCTTCACTAATTATGGAGTTTCGCTGGGTTCCTGTAAACTATGCTACCTAGCTGTGTCATTATTTCTCATTTTGTCATCTGTTGTCGTCTACTTGTGTGTCATGACTGTTTTTCTGATCTTCTCACTCCTAAAGGCATGGGCTTATTATGCAATGCAGATTTGCTATTTACTATTCCATAGTAATCACATCAATTAATTATGATTGCATATGTGGAACAGGAATACAGATCCTTGAACAATAATTTTTCATACTGGAAATTTCATACTGGCAACTGGTCTGAAGATCTAGAAAGAGTCCTGAACGGAGATGGTTGCATATAAACATGTTTGTTAGCATCTATTCTCAACTCGTCGGATATCTTGTAGCAGGATAATAGTAATACAGGATATAGTACAAAATTGTGTTGCTATTTTATTTGTTCCAGGAGTTGTGCCATTGGTGCAACACATCTGACTGGTGATATTCATGACATAGAATAGCAATACCTTTTCTTTTAGAATGTAATTACTCACATTTGTTTCTTTCACTAGACAAACAACAACCAAATGATGCCAATGCTGCTGCATGGGCAGCTTACTATTACGCCACATACGGCCAAGGTCAACCTGGACAACAGCCAGCAGCACCACAACAGCAGCCTGCACCTCAGCAACATCCAATGCAGCCTCAACAGCCTGTGTCTTATGCTCAACCCAGTGAGTTGAGAAGCACTCATAGTAGGTTTAGATAGGGATATTCGCTACCCAGAACACAGCTGTGTTTTGGGTAATGGATATTAATTTGTGTTAACTGTGGGATGTCTAACAGTCAACTCTTGGTTATCTGTCCCATATGGGGTTCCTAGTTTTGGGTGATTAATAATATAGGAAATCATTCACCTATTTTGAATGCAAATTTTCAAAATCTTTTTTGTTTTTGAAATTGATTTTTGAAGTATAATAAAATGTTCTTTTTAACCTTCATAATGAAAGAACTCCCATTGTGAGTCAAATTTTCTCCTTCCCGTCATTCATCAATTAAGCGTTGACTACCTAATGTTTTATGTGACAATAATTTGAATACGCTTTGTTTTTCAGGGCAGAATTTAATACATTAATCTGGTTGTGAATGGTCTCAAGAGAAATCCTGTGCTGTATTGTGTTGTCTCAAACTAATGTTTTAATATAAATGAAATTAAACACAGTAAAAATGAGTGGTTTCAGCTATATTAAACACCAAAATAACACTATTCAACATGATTATTATTTCAACACTGCTACCAAAGCCAAACATGGACTATGACAGCACAAGGCAAACGTAAACTTGTGACAACTGAAGCAGCATGCTAACACAGAATCCTAGGACTATTACTAAGAGACAATGAGGACATTAGAGAAATAACTGACACCACCTAAATCTAGGAATATATTAACACTTTGCTGACCAATTTCGACGATAGTTGAATTTCCGGTACTGGACCTTGGAGACCAAATTTGACGATCGTTGAATTTGCTATGATGCATCAGAAAAATGGGAATACCCATTGCAATAATGTGCTAAAAATAGTGTTTTTGGGAAATTATGTTGTCAAAATGGCGGCATGTCGTGAATAACGATATAGACTTTTTATCAAGAAATATCTGAGTTTTCGAAGGAAATATTGTATGATATATAGAAATTAATGTAAATCTAGGCCAAGCATTATGATAAGTAGCATTTTGCACTTGAAATAACTCTGGAGCTTTCAAATTCATTCAGAAAGTGCAAACGGCAGCACATAGAAAGTTTAAAGGCTTTCTTGCATTAGATTGATTTTATATGAATTTTTAAAGACGGCGATGTCAATGTATAAAATGTTGCGTGCACCCTTGGTAATGACGAACAAATACGCTCTGGATCGCTAGTCAGCAAAGTGTTAAGAGAGAACAGATCATATAGTTTCCAGCAGATTACCATCAGACATATCACTGCAAGCAATGCTACACAGATGCAGTGAAGGCTGACCACGGAAATGATGGATCACCGAAATAAAAGAGGCGACAAATTTCACAGTATATTCAACACGCATGAGAGCCATCTCCAGAAAACTCTTCAACCCCTTACACAGAAACGCAACAAAATGGAAAGACATTAATGTATTTTTTGTATAACAGATTTGGTTTGCTTCTTTTTTTGTGAACCCTTTGAGCGCTCCCTATATAGCAGTTGATTTTGGATGCAGCTGTTACTTAACTGCACGTGTGGCATATCATTTTATTATTTATTTCGGAATATTGGCCTTTTGGAAGTCCTCCGTGCAGAGCTGTGAAATTTGTCTGCATACTGAGTTGTTTATTTGGGCCATGGTTTGTACCTTGTTTGTCTGATAGGTTATTGCCAGGTATAATTGTATCCCCTATAGAGAGATTCAATGGAATGACTTCTCGCACATGCTTCCCTTGTCTCCTCAGCCATTAACCCACAGACTGGCCAGCTAGACTACAGTCAAGCGTGGATTGAGTATTACAAATCCCAGGGCATGTACAATGAGGCACAGATGGTCATGCAGCAGGTACAGAGTCAAAATGCGGCCGCCCAAGGAATGCAACCTGGTCAACAGTGAGGTCAAGTCTTGGACCAGCTTCAGTTGAGTGAGTATATTTTACATCTTTCTTATATCTGTTTTACATCTTATGACGGGGTGCAAAGGGAACGCATTGCTCTAGGCGGACCCAGGGTTAGCAGATTACCAAGATCTCGAATGTACCTCCACGCGGTGCACCCTGGAAACAGAGAAATACAGCAGCTCAAACTGATTCTGGCCAAATCATTTGGGGATCGTGTCCGAGAATGTGGAGGTAGCAGATAGAAAGAGATTTGACTGCACAAGAGACAGACAATATCCCCGACACCACCAGGATCACCACATATAGCGACACTGTCGACATACAGTGAAGCTAGTCAGTCCAGTCTGAACATTGGAGGGGCGGCCAATGTAAAATGCACGTAAAGGTAGATGCATGGCGAGACAAATAGATTTCATACCGAGAACAATGAAAGGGCAGAACAGCGCTAGAGGGCAGCGCGAACTGCAAATAGAAAGTGAAAAGTCCCTAGGAAAGGGGAACTACAAGTTCCGTCAGCTCGAGACGAGCATCTAGTTACCCGTGTTCCTTACAGACAGAGACCCAGACCCATCCATTGGTGGCTGGTAAAGCAAGAAGACCTAATCCAACTCTAATGTCGAGCCTTCCTAAACCGGAAATGTGCTCGCGAAGAGAAAGGGTTCTGTTCCCGATGGGCTTAGGCAAGAAAGGGACAACGATTTAGCCCTGGCCCAACTCTACTGTCAGGTTTTCCTACACCGGAAATACACTTGAAGAGAGAAAGGGTTCAGTACTCGATTCGCTCAGGCGCTATTGGGACAAGGACACTCAGCTCTAGAACGCCTTGCTCTCAAACGCGTGGTGTGAGACTCGGACAAGGGGTACACAATGTCAGTGAATGACACCTCGGCTAAGAGGGCGAAAGATCCAGGGCCCAACTCCTCTGAGTTCTTCCCCTTAAGGAGGAACCAGGCTCACGGATGAGAAACGGTTCAGTACCCAATGGGCTCAGGCACAGCACGTCCAATTACACGAGGCGAGTTCATAGACAGTGGTACACCTCGTGTGAGTCAGACGAGAGCAAAAATCGTCTGAAGAGTCGCCACTACGCTTGCCTGGAGACAGATATAGAGGCTGTCACAGGCTAAGGGTAGCCCACACGAATTGTCATGGCATGCCGATATCGGATGTGCAATTCTATTTGTAAATATTTGAAATATTGTTGAGCAGAACATTAGAGCATCCTGTAATTGTTCCCTGGGTGTTGAGTTTCTGCAACAGAATGCAGCAAGGATTCACTAACACTGATAGACATTGGCCATAAGTCTTTTATTATCAGGGTTTGACAGTAGACCTTGCAACATGTATCATTTAGAACAATCCATACATTAGTGCTTGATTTATGTTACGTAAGCTGTGTCCATGTTTTCTATGGATGCTTCATCAATGCTAGTGTTGGTTTTTGTATACATCTCGCAAGAAAATGATAATGGGTGGAGTCTGGTAGTTGCAGCAGACGTGTTTTAAAAAAACAACAGATTAATGGAAAATGAAGCATTTTTACAATAGCCAATCCGGAAGTAATGAAATATTCTGATAAATATTGCTTCATGGTCACTACCATCACTGGAACAAGAATATGGTCTCTGAAACAAACTTCCCGAACTTTAATGCAAGACATAGCCACACTGACCAACAGCATCCGCATAGTATTCTGTTTGCTTGCATTATGAAGTGGGTCAGTTCTTCTGATTGGTTGTTGGACACATAACACATTTATTGATTGTTAAGTGCCGAATGTTTTTAAATGATTTTTTAAAAATGTTTATTTTAAAATGTTTTAAATATTATTTTTACATGTCATTAGCTGTTTAAAATGCCTGTTGTCGCAGTTATTTGGGAGTGGGTGTTTTGACCCACTTCACTCTTACAGTGAACAGAATACTTGAATGTGATTAAAAATAGCCTGGATAATATTTTGTAATTGGATTGTCCTTGTATATGATTGTCATATTGTGTTCTTTCTTTCATGCACTTTAATACTAATCATATTGTGATTTCCCCAGAGGTGTGAGCCCCCCAGTTTTGAATTGGAAGTGAAAGCATGTTTGACTGAGAACCTGCATCATTCATTACGCATCATTTCTCCAGATGTTCATGTATAAGAATCAATGTTCTATTTCTCATTTTGTATTTTTTATTAAAGTCAAGAAAGTACAGTTTGTTCTGTTTTTATTGTTGTTTCTGTGTCATGAACAGACGTGGATGTGCTGAACCTGTTGTTGACGGTACTTTAATGAATACTGTGTATTTTATAGCGTAATGTTTGTCATGCTAACTTGTACAGATATAGATTCTATCAACAATGTTGCTTCTTGTATGTACATTCATCTCATACACTTACATCACAACTTCAAATGTTAACTACATGTCCGAATGTAATAACTCATTTCTGCATATATTAAATTAATAATTAGCAATTATGAGCACCAGCCATTTTTATTTGCTTGTCAGCATTTTAACAAATATTCCTTTTAAAATTTTAATTTATCACTTGTTCTCATTTGTGAATTGGTACGTTACTTTGTATTTGAAAATGGAACATTTATTGTACAGATGTAGATTGTTTTATGAACAATAAATATGGTTGACCAATAGAAACGAGTTGAATTTAAAATATTCTCTGTGTTTTTTCTAAGCTGCATTTAAATTTTGATTGTCACCTGTAAAATATGGTTGGTATGTGCATATTGCTCTCACATATAGTTTAGTTTGAAAGTCTAGCATCATTTTTCTGCAGTCTTCGTTCTGTCTATAATGTGAGTTTAATTATTTTTTGTAACAGTAACACGTAAAATTTGTGTTCTGTTCTCAGGTCTTTTAATATATCCTATCTTGACAAAGCTGATATTTTGATTTCGATACTTTTATACTGATTATGAACATTTTTTAAATAAAAAAATGTTGTTTATTCTCAAAATTCCTGCAATACATGATGTCCAAAGAATGAAATATGTGTCATGGTTTGTAAATTGGCTGCCATACCTGCATCTGTGGACTGATTTCAAATTTTCAGTTTAAATCTGTCTGCTAAAAATATTTCACTTCAAAATAAAGCTGGCAGCTAAGTTAAAAAGATGTGGGGTATTGTGATGTGTACTGTTTAGGAATAACTGCATTAGATTTCTCTTTGAAAGGAACAGTATTCTGTCCACAAATATGGGATAATGGTTATAATTCACCTGACAAATCTTCTCAAAGGCAACAAACTGCAGGACCTCATACACAGATATCAATTGGAATACCAGGAGCAAATACTTCAGGACCGAGCGACTTAACTTGTGATAGTATCATAGACCTTTTTGATAAAGAATTAGTAACTATTCATATACACAATTTGAGTACAACCAAGTTTGAACTATTAGTGTACACATTTCATATCTGCTGAAAGAGCATCTGTAGTTCTGCCATGTCTGTTCATATAAAGTCAGTTATTTGAGAATTTTTCAGTTATTCAATGCGAACTGGAAATTGCATTGTCATTTATAGTTTGCTTTTAATCCGCACTTTTAAGTCCAACAACTTCCACCATGGTTGCTGGGTCAGTCTAACCTATTGAATTACCTTCTACTGTCCCAGTTAACCCTAAAACATCCTTAAACAAAATGCAGATCAGTCTCGCCTTTGAGTTTTATGACGTCAATCCTGATACCACATTAGGATTGCGCCCCTTTAGACATTATGGTCACTTCTTTGCCCCATCCCCTTTCTTGTCCAGACAAAACAGGCATCTTACTTTCAAGACTTTTGCATGTCATTTTGGATCATTTCTGAATATGATAAATCTGATTTCCCAACATCCTTTAATACTGGTAGATTATTATTCATGGTAGGTCACAATGATACTAAGCTTTGGTTCTCTTTCAGATCTCTGAAAACACAGATAATTAAATTAATAAAGAGATACATTTTTCTTAACTCTTGCCAATTAACAGGATGTAGGTCTGTGGTGACTGATACGAGGTTCAAATCCCGCCACAGGCAATTGTTGCATCCAGACTTCAAAAAACAATGGCAAACTATTGAATCATATAAAATCAAACTAGCAAACTATAAAATCAATCTAGCCAAAAAATGATGGTTGTGTTCTGAATAGGATATGCTACCAATTTTAATTTCAAGCCTTTAGAGGTCTTTTATTAAATCTTGTCTTTGAGGCAAACATATCAGACTTCTGCATGACATTTCTAGGCTGAATTTTTACCAGATGTAGCCATCTTATGTGGGCAACGGTATAACTTTTTTTTCTCCAATTTCGTAGGCATGATAGGATCACATTGTGTGAAAATGTGCTTTAAGAAGCCATTATGGCAGCACGTCTTTAAATGCATTCGTGTCATGATTTTGTTCCTTTTTGTGACACACTATAGAGCATCTTTGGGAATCTTGGTTGTATCTTTATCTTCGGTATCTCCCACAGCCGACCCAATTACAGCTTCAAGATACAGCTGTAAGATGTATTCTCTGATGCATATCATTTTCATGACATGTGATTAACAGTTCAGATTTCCACAATTTTTCCAGATTTTGCCTGTTGTAGTATGCATGGGGTAATTTGGTGAGGTATCTACTGTCTTGTCATGGTGGCAGTATTCATGTTTGGTCCACAATTATTTGTTTAGTCATGATTCTAATTCCATAGCTGCTGATACTACATATCTGGTCGTCATTACACTATCACAATGTTGACTCCCAGTAGGGGTTAGTGGCTGTTGATATCTGCCTTTCTCACCTTCCCTCCCACCTAAGAAAACTATTAGTTATAGCTAAAAAAATAAATCACATCAGTAAAACAGTTTTTGATAAACGACATAGAAATAAGATACAGAAAATTGAAATTTATATTACACACCCTCAGAAAACTTAACCACATATATGGGGATAGTTTGGAACCTGCATGGGAAGATGATAGAATAAGCTAAGGTCTCATGCGGACAGAAGCGTCAATACAATTTTTTGAGTGCAACAAGCAGTTCTATCTTCCACTGAACATAAGACAGCCAGGTAATTATTCTGCCATCTGTAGAAACTGAATACAGTACAACTTTCTATTGACAGAATTAGAACTAGCTGTAAGAGATGGGCATACACAATGTTGATTTACCATGCTTTAACATTGAAACCCCTGAACTATGCTACACAGACAACACTGATTCTTTCAAATGATATAACGGGATTGGAACAACTAATCAAGAACACAAAGAAATATAGCAAAT
Organism: Meghimatium bilineatum; assembly: GCA_034231615.1. NCBI lineage: Eukaryota > Metazoa > Mollusca > Gastropoda > Stylommatophora > Philomycidae > Meghimatium > Meghimatium bilineatum. Next base: position 19,933,756 of record CM067321.1, read on the forward strand.
CACAAAACATTTAAACACAAAAATCAAATGATACAACAGCCAAAAATCAGAATAGACAATATTGAGATAGAATGTGTGGATAAATTTGAATACTTAGGAGCAAACAACGGTGCAAACCGCATGGCAGAAATAAGGAAGAGATTGGCAATGGCATATTGTAAAATAATGCGGTAAAAAACATTGAAAAATAGAAACAAAATTGCTAATGCTACGAACTTATTTTTTCCTGTTGCAACATACGGCTGTGAAACGTACGTAAAACGACGGCAAAGGTCAATGCCTTTTGAGATGAAATGCTACAGAAGGATACTTAGAATATAATAAAAGGAGAAACTTAGATATTATAAACACATTGAAGATTTCAGTGTTCGTTATTAAAAGCAAAAAGAAATATATCTGGTCATATAAAGAGACCCCAACCAGCATCGTAGAGAAACTATGGCACAGCAGAAACGCTAAAACAGACAGCAGCCTATATCATAGAATCAGGAGTCCCAATCTGAGTGATGATCGCCGAAGAAGATATAAACACAACTGTTTAGAAAGACAAATAATGGAGGGCAGAGTACATGGGAACAGGAGAAAGGGCATACCAAGACGGACTGAGGATATTAAAGATAATATGAATACATCGTTGGAAAATGCAAGCTGCATCGCCCAAGAGAGTTCATTGGGAAGAGAACATTCTGGAGAGAATGTCACATGACACAAGCTCTAAGGGGGGGGCATCAAAACAACGGTGTCACATCCTCAACAGAACATTTTTACCAGCCAGAATGACACAAGTAACAGCTCTTGCAAACATCAACCTCCCAGTGATTAACTTAGTTTCAGGAGACTGCTATGTGGTCTGCATCTCAATTTTACACAAAGTTCATCTAGAAGATTTTGATGGTGAAGACATTAAGGATCCAACAAAATAAAAATGATTACTCATTCTTCTAAGGATCCAACAAAATAAAAATGATTACTCATTCTTCTAACTACTATGGACAAGTTAACCCATGTTTTATCTATCTATGCTAAAAGAATGATTTCACTGAAAATGACCAGTAGCAGTATGTGTGAACCATTCCAGTCATGCAGTATATAGTGTCAATAAAAAGCCAGTACAGTGAAGTCTCTTATTTTTGTAGGAAGAGGATTCAGTTATTGGGGGCAGAATTTAGCGCAGCTGGGATCTGTTACGGTTACTAGGAAGAAGACGTTAACATAGATTTCAGTAGTGCACTTTTGGGTACCAGGATGCCTTCCACCTTAATTTTTACTCCATAACTAAACTTCTTGTCCACCATGGACACAGAGATGTGAATAACAAAAGTCCTGAGAATAGATAAAATATGTAGCTGCGTTCATGTCTCAAATCATTTACCAGTATGTTTCTTATTCTTCATTATGTACACTTTGCATATTAACATCTTCAAATTTTCAAATATCTATACTTATAAGTACCGTATTCATAGATATTATTCTAACTTATGATGCAATGTTTGTGAATGTTTATTGTTGCATAGATCAATAACCTAAATATTATATAATGCGTGTCCATTAGCAAATGTGCCACATTCCAAGCATATCCTTCCCCACTGTTTAAAATTTTGTCAATAGAAATGTGATATGAATTAGGATGTCATTTGAAATTGACTGCTCTTGATATTTCCATCTTTTTAACTCACAAATATGTTCTTTATGGAATGCTGATGTACTAGTAGTAATATTTGATTGCCGTAAATATTTATAGGTACCATTATAGGGTGTATGTTGTTAATTTTTGGTCTATATTATTGACGCACTGACACCGTGAACATTTTTGGCCTGCTATTATATATTCTAATGTAAAACATTTAATATTTTAATGAAATTAATTTGAATCTGTAATGTGTATCGGTAAACATAGGTAACTTTACCGGAATTAATGTCCAAAAGACAGTTTTCCAACCCGGTTCAAGTGGTGATCTTAGTGGGGAGCATTCTTTCATGCCCAGATGCCTTCAGCTTACTGCAATCCCTATTGAAAATTGTTTCAACGCAGTAATGGTAAATACCTAGATGATGCCACAGCTATATAAATGTGTGTTATCTTTAAATTATTCCATGAATTTCATCGGTCTGATAAGAGTATTATAAACAAACAAGGGGATAGAGATAACATTAACATTAGGACTTCGCTTTGAGATGCACCACAATTCGTCCCCTTTTCACAACTAATTACTACGATTCAGTGCAAGCACCAAAAATCTAGTTGCAAACCACATGCATTTCATTGATAAAGAGAATTTCTATTGGAGCTCGGTTGGAACACAGTTTTGAGTATTAATTCCTGTAAAGCATGAAAATATCTTGAGTATAGCAATGTGTGTATTATAATTCTTTGGTTTGTATATGTGCCATGTTCATAAAGCATTGAAGATTATCACATCATGTGTTGTTAAAGATTTGTTACATTGTTCGCATGTATTTGTCGCACGTAAATTCTGTTTTACAATTGTATGTTTTTAATGCCTGATAGTTTATTTTATATTCCTCTACTAATTTCATGTTGAACTGTCCATCAATTTTCATGCTAAATACATCACTTCTCAAAAAAAATACTGTCCACGATTGTGTATGATATGTCATTATCAGGATGTTTACATTCTTGTCACTTTTTTTTTAAAGCAGCAATTTTTAATGTATAATGTTAATTATACATTATAATTATACAATGATAATTAATGCTTGAAATTGTAAAGAATAACAATGCACAGTGAATTATTAGAAGTATGATGACATTGAGTTTGTGTACACAAGAAAAGCTGGTCATGATATACACACACTATATCTGTTTTAATGGCTTTCAGATTGTTGATTTCACAAGAAAGCCTATTGCAATTTCGAATTTCTATTCTACTATATGAATAATATCGGAAGAGTTTCTCCCTCAAAAACCAGATTATTCTTCCTTCTCAAATTCCTGCAAATTAGCAGGATGTAGCCTGGAGAAATTGATGCATTTTATCATGATTTGTGGCACTGCTGCGATATCTGCATTTTTTGGAGTGGCACATCCGACTTGAGCATGGCTTTGAGTCACTTTGACCATTTATGGGATGGGACAGCCATCTTCACCTTACTCCTAGTCACCAGTTAGGGCATGCGTGGAAGGTAAACAGTGTTGCTATTCTTTGCTCCCCGGCACCACATGGGTGAAAGACCAGATAATGGAATAGCTTTATATGAAACAAAATGACTCACAAACAGATGCATATACCACTCGTTGGCTTTGGATGAAAGTGTGTGAGCCAATAAACAGTTATACCAGCAACCAACCAATTTCTTTTTAAGTCCATGTATACATTTATTTTGAATGAGAGATCCACCCTCTACATATTCATCTTGTCTCTAACACACTAAATGTTTTCTGACCATTTTCCAATTCTTGGTGCTGATGTTGTCATTTTAATTTTGTTAATTTATGATGTGATTATAATATGTACGCAAATTGAAATAATAGACATAACGTGGCAGTATTAAAATTTATTTTCACGTAAGTTACCCTCGTAGAAATGATGCCTTATATACTAGTAGTGTCTATGTAGTTTATTCCTCATTTATGAGAGTGCAAATTTTACAGGCGGAGCATTTTTTTGTAACAGCTAAAACATATCATGTTTTGAACAAGTTCCATATTGTGATTCATTGAGGTGTCTATGATCCATATTGTGATTGATTCAGGTGTCCATGATGTGTATCTCATTGAAGACTAATTGTCAGAGTACTCATGTAATTACTTTTATATATTTTGTGGGTGTTCGTTACTTCTCATTGCCACTTAACATAATGATGTGTCAATAGTGATTGCTTGTTATTGTCAAATGTTTCTCCTCTCTTGTTAGTCTCTCTGAGATTTTTAGACCTCTTGTGTATTTTTTTATCCGGAGATTAAAAATTTTATTAAGATTATCATGTTTTTGTTTCCAAAATTTCCATACACATTTCTAAAACTCCTGCTGGTTAGCAGAATGTAGTTCGGAGAATTGTATTTTTGATGCTGAGGTCAATGAGCACATGCTAGCATAGTCACGATGTTGAGGCATGTTCGTGGATTGATCTGACATGGTGTCCAAGAGATGTTTCTCTGTCAGATTTTCAAAAGTGTGAGTCATGGTCGCTCTCAAGATTGAAGAAGATTAATATAAATATTGGAAATGTCCCTAAAGGGAAACATAATAGATATACAATGAGACTGAGAAATCAACATCAAACTATGAACTTTGCACATAGATGGATTTATTTAGACAGATATGGCAGGAGATAGTGTTACTGTTCAACATATGGGCGGCTTGGTTGTAATATCTGTTCCTTTCAACTGACACAGTCAACTTAGCATAGGCAACTAAAAAACTGCTGGCCCACAGCCCGTGGTATTCCTGACAGATACAAGGTCAGTGGTTCAAGCTCTCCAGTCTAGAATACTTACAAAAACTACTTAATGAACTGTCTTACCAGTATAGAGTAACCATGCAGTGGATACCCTCTCACTGTGGAATACCAGGAAATGAAAAAGTAGACCAACTGGCTAAGGAAGGTGCTTCCGAAGACCAACCAGATGTACCAATCACCTACCATCAGAAAAAACAGTTGAAATCAATAAGAAAGCCACAAACACCAGCACAAGATTATCATATTTTTAATAGGTAATTCTACGCCTCAGAACGGGACACAACTGACTCTGCAGTCACATGTACAATATTGACAACACTGCCATGTGTAGATGTGGACAGGCAGCACAGAGTGCCAAACATATACTTCAAGAATGTTCTGAGTGAAACACTGAGGCAGATATATTGGCCAGAGGAAACAACACTGGGCTCCATGGCCCACTGTGTGAACTACAAAAGACTGAGTTTTATTTAGGAGACATAATTACAAATATAAACTTGCTTCAAGTGATTGAAAGAACTTTTAGTATAGCTTGCATTTTACGTACTCGATAAAGTGACTAACTCAAGCCTCTTTAGTGTACACATGGATCCGGAATTCAAACCCTGAACACATACTTCAAGACTGCCCTAAATGCATAAACCGGACACTGAATCTAACCATAATGTGGATACTTAGGACAGAAACTATGGGGTAGCTGCTTTGACCGTGAGAAGATTGGACATTGCCCTGGCAACATGATCTAGCATGACCACAGAATTGAATATAAAATAAGCTTTAGTCACCTCGTAGTATATATATGACAAGTCACAGATTTACAATGCTTTGCTTCCCTATCAGAGCCTGGCAACACATGGGCATATATTTCAGTACTTAGATTTTGGCTTATGTAATTCAGCTTACTGTTCTGTTTCTTCTTCTGCATCCATTCTAGAGTGGAATGTGTTGTGTCATAGTTTACAGCTTAGCTGCGAGCATTGCATTTTGACCTGACAACATGGTCTATAGGTCACTTTGACCCTCCATAGGATGGGACTACTAACTCCACCACCCAAGCCTCCTTAGTCGCCTCTTACGAAGTGCCCTGGCAAGTAATGTCACCATTCTTTGCTCTATTTTTAAGCCTGTATTCTGCTTAGTAGGGGCCCTTAGAAAGAGACAGGTGAAACATTTGTAGATCACTTATTGACTATAGAGATTACTTGAAAATATCTAGAATGAAAGTCTGTATGCATTTTGAGTGAAAATATGTTCCTGACTGATCTCAATGTAGCATTTTTCAGATTTGTACATTGATGCATTGTTAGAAATTTTGTGTTGTGTTAATTTTTACCAAATTTCTCTGGGCTTGATTCTCATATATCAATATATTATTGGCGGTATCATAACTGACATTAATTGACCTGTGTAAAATGTGTAATTTGTATTTGTTGTGAGAATTTTGTAATTAAACTTATTCAACTTTCTGACTTGATTTGTCTGTATGTTGCCACTTCTTTTTCCTCTGCATTCATTCTCAAATTCATTCTAATTAGAAGATTGTAGTCTAGAGAATGCAATATATTGTCATGTTTTATAACTTGGTTGCAATGTGTACACTTTAGGCTAATTGCATGCAACATCAACATTGATCACTTAACCCCTATGGGGATTGGATACCCAGCTCAATCCCCACACCTTCTTAGTCATCTCCTACAACAGGATTACTTGCTATTGTTTGGTCCTGGATACACATGACATGTTTTACCACTGAAGTTGGATGCATTTAATAGTAAGGCACGAGTTGTTGTGGGCTGTAAATGGAGCAAAGAATAGTATCATTGCCACTTGTCATACATATTCTGAAAGACCACTGGGGAGAGAGACTATCCAAATCTTTGATGTCTCAAGTTAGGACGTCTGGAAGAGATTGACTATCCCAACCTTTGTTGTCTCATTTCCGGATGTCTGGAAGAGATTGACTATCCCAACCTTTGATGTCTCATGTCCGGATGTCTGGAAGAGATTGACTATCCCAATCTTTGATGAGGCCTGATGATGACTCATGCAGACCTGGAGGCGATTGAGCCCTTTTATCTGCAACATTCCTAAAGATCTCAAGAAGTCCTAGTATAGTAGAAGACTGCTCAGCTCGTGACTTTTTACCCTACAGTCACATAAAATATGTCATCTGTGACTAGCTAAAGCTATGGAAAATATTTCAATAAAAAAAATATCAAAAGAAACATCAACTGGTGCTGAATGAAGCTTCATTACCTGACATAGGGATCAATAGTCGAAAACGTGTACTCTCTCATGGTTCTACCATCCCCCTCAGCAGCATTATATTTAAACAATTTGTTCAACTATGACATTTTTAGAAAAAATATATCAAGATTGGGAAGATTTCAGTGATTGATTGCTGCACATGACACACATGCTGTGTTAACGTGTGATCATGATAATGTAGCCAACATGACCTCAGGAGAAAGTTATAATCTATATAAGCATGATTCATTTTTTCATTTCACACAGCAGTGGGAATCATGAATCTTATGTGCACAGAGAAAGGGGCTGTCTTTCTGCTTAAAGCTAGAAGAATACTCTTGTGAAGTTCGCAGCCTTGACTATCATATGATCTATTGCATAGATGACAGAATCAGGCGGAAGTGCAATGTGACGAGTGACTTACGGTTGTAATAAAAAGCTGCTGGCATGCAAAATTGATTGTTGTCCCTTGTGCTGTGTATTCTTGGTTGTTCCCCCATATTGAGTTATATTTCTCGCTGAAAAAGGATGTGTCTGGCCATGGACACAAATAAAATGACAACATATTTCCATTCTCGGGACTACATTTATCTGGAAATCTTGTTGGACCATTGGAGGGACATACATAAAACCTTGTAGGTCTGCTACAAGAGAACTTTGTGAATGAATGCTGAAGATTTATATTTTGTTCCACATTACTACCGGTATTTGTTTTGTTCAATTTGTATGCTTGCAGTACAGAAAGAAATTTGCTTTTTATTAATCTGGATGCAGATTCATTATATTATGTAATCATTTAACAGCATGAATGCTTTTCAGTATGGATAGATAATTTTCTAACAATATGTAAACTTGCTTGTTATTTGCTTAAATTGTTTTGTGTTTTAATTACCAAGTCGAGTTTTACCACCATTTATCACAATTCTCAGTATTGGTCATTACTAGCGTGTTACTGATTCAAACCATTGTTTTTATTTCTTTTACTGGATTCTTAATTAACTAACATTGTTCCTGATTTTGTGGTTTGTTTAAAGTGTACTTTCAAAGGTAAATTTGTATGTTAAACATTTATTGCATTTTAGTGGATTTTTTGTGTGTACGTTTATTTGTGATAGTTTTTTATAGTTATTTTCTAGAAAGGTCGGCCATGTACTGCCGAGATGTTAGAGAATAATAGAAATGGATGTGACCAAGTGAGAAAAGAGTGTCCTTTTCTGGAATGATATGAAGAAGTAGATAAATTGGTTCTATTCCCTTCAAACTCGTTCCCCTGTGACTATACAATTCTTTTGAGTTTGTTTTCAAACTCCTGCAGATTAGCAGGATGTACCACAGAGAAAGGAATTTGTTGTCATGGTTTACAGCTTGGTTGCAATATCCACACCTTTTGGTCTGAGATCCAAACTCAGCATTGATTTTGGATCACATGACCCTCTAAGGGATGGGACAGATGATTACACCACCATAACATCCATGTCTCCTTAGGTCGTTCGTCCTGCTGAAGACTGATGTGTCAGGTCATTGATGCAAATAAAACTGAGACAAAACATTTCCAATCTCTGGACTACACCCTGCTGAAAATCTAGTAGGCACATGGTCATGCTACAAGAGAGATTAAGTGGGAATTCGAGAAAAAAAACGCTGAAGTCGTCATTCATGGCAGGTATCACGTCACTTTTCTTTGCACAACTTTCATGTCAGTGCATGAGTAGTATAAATAATAAACAGCAATACAAATTAATTATTATGTCAAACTTTGATGCTACTATAGCTGAAAACATTAGACCCTGTTACAAACTTTTGGTGCTACTCCCTGTTACAAACTTTTGGTGCTACTCCCTGTTACAAACTTTTGGTGCTACTCCCTGTTACAAACTTTTGGTGCTACTCCCTGTTACAAACTTTTGGTGCTACTCCCTGTTACAAACTTTTGGTGCTACTAGATGCAAACAGTAGACCCTGTTACAAACTTTTGATGCTACTAGCTGAAGACCGTATTGATTGTTGCAAACTTTTGATGCTACTAGCTGAAGACCGTATTGATTGTTGCAAACTTTTGATGATACTAGCTGAAGACTTTTGATGCTACTAGCTGAAAACCGTATTGATTGTTGCAAACTTTTGATGCTACTAGCTGAAGACAGTATTGATTGTTGCAAACTTTTGATGCTACTAGCTGAAGACAGTATTGATTGTTGCAAACTTTTGATGCTACTAGCTGAAGACTTTTGATGCTACTAGCTGAAAACCGTATTGATTGTTGCAAACTTTTGATGCTACTAGCTGAAGACAGTATTGATTGTTGCAAACTTTTGATGCTACTAGCTGAAGACAGTATTGATTGCTGCAAACTTTTGATGATACTAGCTGAAGACAGTATTGATTGTTGCAAACTTTTGATGCTACTAGCTGAAGACTTTTGATGCTACTAGCTGAAGACAGTATTGATTGTTGCAAACTTTTGATGCTACTAGCTGAAGACAGTATTGATTGTTGCAAACTTTTGATGCTACTAGCTGAAGACAGTATTGATTGTTGCAAACTTTTGATGCTACTAGCTGAAGACAGTATTGATTGTTGCAAACTTTTGATGCTACTAGCTGAAGACAGTATTGATTGTTGCAAACTTTTGATGCTACTAGCTGAAGACTTTTGATGCTACTAGCTGAAGACCGTATTGATTGTTGCAAACTTTTGATGCTACTAGCTGAAGACAGTATTGATTGTTGCAAACTTTTGATGCTACTAGCTGAAGACAGTATTGATTGTTGCAAACTTTTGATGCTACTAGCTGAAGACTTTTGATGCTACTAGCTGAAAACCGTATTGATTGTTGCAAACTTTTGATGCTACTAGCTGAAGACAGTATTGATTGTTGCAAACTTTTGATGCTACTAGCTGAAGACAGTATTGATTGCTGCAAACTTTTGATGATACTAGCTGATGACAGTATTGATTGCTGCAAACTTTTGATGATACTAGCTGAAGACTTTTGATGCTACTAGCTGAAGACCGTATTGATTGTTGCAAACTTTTGATGCTACTAGTTGAAGACAGTATTGATTGTTGCAAACTTTTGATGCTACTAGTTGAAGACGGTGTTGATTATTGCAAACTTTTGATGTTACAACTTGAAAACAGTATTGATTATTGCAAACTTTTGATGCCACTAGCTGAAGACGGTGTTGATTGTTGCAAACTTTTGATGTTACAACTTGAAAACAGTATTGATTGTTGCAAACTTTTGATGCCACTAGCTGAAGACGGTATTGATTGTTGCAAACATTTGATGCTACTAGCTGAATACAGTGTTGATTATTGCACACTTTTGATGTTGCAACTTGAAAACAGTATTGATTGTTGCAAACTTTTGATGCCACTAGCTGACGACGGTGTTAATTGTTGCAAACTTTTAGTGTTTGACATTGAAGACAAGCCATATTCTACTTCTGCGTTTGCTCACTGATAACCAACATGAAAGTGTGTGTCATTTACGCATTGGAGCGTGAATAACGTTTGCTGCTGGTGTCACAGTGGAACAGAAATATTTTGCGCATTCCGGCCTAGCACATCCGTTTTCGACATGCTCTTGCTTCAGGTGAGCTCTAACCTATGACAGTCTTCATATTTGTCGCAATAAATACTATTTTAATGTAATATTGTTACTAGATAATCTAACTACTAAATAGTAAAACTAATGTAAAATAGAAATAAGTGCGTCATGTCGTACCTTAAAATAATAGAATACAACCACCACCTATTACACCAACGTCGAGATGAGGGAAAGATTAAATACACTACGAAAAATATGGGAATTAAAAGAAATAGTAAAGGGCAATGAATGGATGGAGTTACACACTGAGAAAAAAAATCACCAACGTAATAATATAACTAGATAAAGCGTGTCGGAAATGGACTGGTGGTAGGGCCCAGGTTACCCGAAATCTCAGGAGATAATATAGTTATATACACAGACAGTTCTGTCAAAAGAATTATAAATAAAAACGGTTGGGGTTTTGTTGCCTTCAGAAGCGGCGTGATGATGGTTGAGAAATCATCATACTCCACTGTCACATCGAGCAAGAGGATGGAGAGTTACAGCAGCACTACATCTGTTAACTGATACATCAACACACTCGGTAATAATCAAAGCATGATGTACAAGATGGACAAATGCATGTTCAGAAAAGAATGGTTTGGTTTATTGAGTTTAAAGATGCGTTTAAAGAGGATGAGAGCGTACACATACAAAGAATGTCAGAAATGGAAGTGTCTAGAGTTGAAGGTAGGAAAAGTAGGTTTATATTTGGATAGTAAGTCAACACCTGACTGAGACTTGAGTCTACATACACTGGGATGGCTGCTGGAGCGGAGCACTTATGGTGTCCCGCGTGCTGTGATGCTACTTTCTAATAAAGAATCAAGAACATCCTATACGTTACAGTCCAACGGGGGCCTTAGTCTAAGAACAAATACAAACAGGACGCACAATTATTCAATTATTAAAAATGCACGAAGACTCTCACCATCCCATCGCCGCGCATCAGAAATGACAAAAATATGCACGGAGATGGAGTGGAAAATAGGTTTGTCTTATCTATCTTGCCTCAAGCATGTGTATCATCTAACAAATAAACGGAGGGAGTTGTTGAGGCGAGTCTCTTTGATGCACGCTACATCTACAGTGTGTACGATTTCAAGGACTATATGTTTTTTATACCCTCTGCATTCCACTACATTATTGTGGTCTTCCTCTGGGTGGTGGCCAGTATTCAATAACCTTTCCTTGACACCTGGCTTCACATGTGTGGCAGAGAAACCACCACCTCGCTTGTGGAAGCTCTTTCTATGCACAGAACTAGACTGCCTACACGGCGGAGTTTCACAGACAGGACATTACATCTTTCATCAGCTTTATTATCCAACGTTAGGGAGATATGCGTGACATCGAGTTATGCGATACAGTCTGCGTCTTCTGCCTACTGTTCTTTCTGCTGTACTTTCATAGTCTTGGTTTGATCAAACCAAACTTCAAGGTTGCAACATTTTTGTTTTCGGAGTAGTTTCCCTCGCCATTGATAACGTCTGTATCTTGTCTTCGATGCAACAGGTGGTATGTAATCATACGAGTAGTTTTACCTTCTCATAGACGAACTAACCATATTTGTGCCCAGCCTCGTCTGCTCAAAGTAGCATAAGGAAGAAATTACATGCTTGTGTCATACTCCATGAATTTTTGGTTAGCCATTTGCTTACAGAAAATCGCTATAAATTATTTTGCCATGTAATTCAGGTGGGGATCACAGAGATACATTCCCTTTGGTCACAGCTACTTTTAGGGCAGACCTTTCTTCTTTTCTCTGTGGCCGAGTGTTTTCTGTGGTCGTCATCATATCCCTCCACGATTCTCCTCAGGGTCATGTTTCCGAGTTCCGCCCACGAGCAAAGATTGTTTTTCTTCCTGGACGTCATGAGTTGGATATACTTTTCTGACGGAGGGTGTTGACATTTGAGGTTATAGGAGACGTATGAAGCTGATGGATATCGAGGAACCATTATGCCGCATCACCTACCATTTTAGAGCGTATGTAATGACTTAGTGTCTCGGGGATGAGTGGTGTTTGGGATCCATTTAGCCCATGCTTGGGATCATTTGATCCATGCGTGGGATTTGTGTTTTGTAATGCAGAACGTACTACACTCGCTGGTGGATATTGCACTTGCACCTTGGAAATGTTCCAAACACTTCCCACCAGGCACTCAGTCGCCACCATAAAAACATTGTACAAATAGGGGTGTCATATGTAGGTGTTGTTATGTGTTGTTAGTGCACGAGAGATTATACACTAAAAGATTACTGCCAGTGCAAGCAGTAGCCTCCTCGTCGAACACTACACGTGAATGAAGGTGGGAGCTCACATCAACTATCCTTTTCCTGTAGACGGGACGTCCGACCCAGACATGCAGTAGCAAATACTTTTTTTAAAAATAGGTGACAGGTTGTCAGTCTGGTAAGTGGTAATAAAGTCACAGGTAAAAAAGGAGAAACAAATATCACAATATGACAAGGTTAAAAAGTCACAATTAATTTATGGTGGTAGGTAATAACGTCACAGAAACGATTTTCTTTAGGAAAAACAGTCACTGGAAAGTTACACGTTTGAATATGAAAGATCGTGAAATATAATTAGTAAATTCTGCCATTTGTGCATTTTTAAAACAGTTTACACAATATCTTCTCGTTACATTTTTATTTGGACAAATATTCCAACGACGCCAAGATTTACCGTAGGGAAAAAAAAGTAACAAGAAAGAAAGTTACACTTATGGCTAGGAAAAATAATGAAACATAAATATTAAAATGCATTTTATACATATTTACACAGATACTCACTGAAAGCCTTTGAAATAGACCACGATACATGGGAAGAATTTGCACAAAATAGATCTACATGGCGTTCTAAAATAAAAAAAATAGCGCATCATCTTGTGAAAAGAAAAGAAATGCAGCAGCACAACAGCGGAGAGCAGCTAGAAAGTCACGGATAGACCAAGATCCGTCTACAGACGTCATTCCATGTCCAAACTGTCCAAGGACATTTACAGCTCGAATAGGGCTCATTAGCCATCTACGAACTCATAATCAAGGTCATAACTAAAATTGAATTTTCAAAATTGGATGTAACAAATGGTCATCATCACTTGTGATGGACGAACAACAACAACAACACATATTTACAACAGATTACACAATAGCATAACTGTGAATATTATATATAATTCAGCACATTTACTATCAAATATAGGCTTGCTGTGAAAAATAAAATAAGTGGAGCATCATTGAGCAAAAGTACAAGTTTGGCTTTTTATTACAGATGACCGTGGTAGAATGTAGAATGGCTGGAAGCAATAGCTAAAGATAGGACAAGATGGAGGAAGTTTGTTGAGAATAGGGACTATATGCTACACGGGGAGTAGTATAGATAGATACACAGTCCTAGCTTAATTTTGATAATTTAAACGAATGTTCCAGCTAACACCACGAAGAAATTCATTCACATTCTTATAGTCTTCACGCCCAGCATCACACACGAATTAGTTCTTGGAAATGAACATATTGTTGATAAATTACTTTTGTGTGTGATAATACCAACAGTATCCTGTTTTTTTTTGTGTGTGGAAAAGGAGGGGGGGGGGGGGGTAATAGTGCTAACTGTTTCTGTTTCTCGTTGGAACCATTATATGACACGCCACACAGCGACATTTGGTAGTAACCAACGACATTGAAGAAATTGTTATTTCACCCTTCGCAGATGTTGTTAGTACGGTCATTAGTACATTAAGAATAACAGTGGCCACGTTTTAGAGAAATAAATACGTACATTATTTAAGGAAACGAAATATCAATAAAGACAAATTTCATAGTACTGACTACTGGCAGATCCCGCGAAATGTGAGCCCCCCCCCCCCCCCTGTCATCCCGGGGAAAGGCTGCTCAGTGCGTAGCGCGCAGATGGATGCAGACCTGCTGACTTTTTAATCTGAGTTCATTAAGGTCACGAAACATGAATGAAATTGCGCATAATATGAAAAAGTTGAAATCTGGCCACTACTGCCCGCAATGAACCCGAGTATTTTTGTTCCAGGTGACATCATATACATTTCAAATATTCCTACTGAAACATTGTTGGAACGCGGCGCATTAGAGACAGCATGAGAGTCGAAACTGATTGCAGAATCACTCTAAAAGAGCCACTGACATAATTGCAATCGAAATACGTGAGCAACACAGGTGGATCGTGTGATATATAATGGTTAATATAGATATTGCATAGGCCCTACCTTCGTTAAGGTCTTCTAGTGGCAAAAAAAGTTAGAGCATCAATCATGCCACAAAACAAGCGAAACTCAGCATTGGAATACTTGGTTGCCAATCCCAGTCCTTGGATCATACTCCAAGCGGGGGTTAAAAACAACCGTTGTTCTCTACGCCGCGGGCAAACACCTCTTCAGCTCTTAATGCGCCATCCTCAAAGTCAGTCACTACGATCTGCAGACTAATGAAATAGTTTAGGTCTACATGCTGATCAACAATTGCATGAAAGCGTTCTTCATATATAGCACTAGTCTTGTTTGGAAGACGACAGTACACAAATATAATAGCTGTATTTGTGAAAGGCACACGTATTTGTTGCCTCTTTGATCTCAATGATCCATCGTTTTCGCGGTCGGCCTCTAGGTCTGCCTTCACTGTATTTGTGTAGCATAGCGTGCTGTGGTACGCTGTCTGGTAGTAGTCTGCTGATGTGTGCAAACCATTTCATATGTTGTCTTTTAATATATTCCAAATTTGGGGTGGTGTCTGTTCATTGTATAGTCTAAAATCCTCTCCCCTCACTTTGTCTCTCAGCGATATTACTAGGATTCTGCGCAAACATGCAATTTCAGCTGTCACAAGTTTACGTTTATTTTGTGCTGTCGTTGTGCATGTTTGGCATTGGTAGCACAACGTTGGCATAATAACAGTTTTGAATAGTGTTATTTTTGGTGTTTAAATCTACATGTTTTGTTAATGAAGATTGGTGTTATTTGCCACAGGGCTTGATATGCTTTACCACACCTATTGTGTATTTCTTGACTGCTCTTGCCGTCTGTTTTTATATTGCTTCCTATGCATGTAAATTATGTCACTTGTTTAAATCTGCGGTTTCCAATATAGGGGCCTATATATAGGGCATATAGGCCTATATTGGTGTTTCTTTCTGTTCTTCCTACTTCATTTATTGTTAAATATGTTGTTCACTCTTGGCAAGTACATCCATAGGGCCTATATGCACTGTTAAGGTTCTCACGTTCTTGACCATTCTAGCTATTACTTTATTTTGATTTTACCCTTCACTATTTTGTCGAAATAAATAATTGTCACCGTATTGGCGGAATCCAAACGGGGAGCAAAAGAATAGTGACAGTTACCTTCTGTGCATGTCGCAAGAGTCGACTAAAGAAGTTTGGGGTGGAGTTGGCTGTTCCATTCAATATAGACCAGTGTGATCCAGATCCGTGCTGAAGTACAATGTGTTAGACCGAAAGGTACATCTGTCTCTATAGCAGATAGGGACCTATCTCTCGTATATCATGTTTTCATGTGAAGGAGTGCAGGGAGGCTTTCTATAAGCAGATATGGAAAGCTGTAAAAAAGACACAATGCATCCTGTTCTTCGGACCACATCCTGCCAATCTGCACGAGTTTGAGAACGTATGCAGAAGTAGAAGTAATTGATTTTGTTTATCTTTCCAATGTCTTGCCGTTGGCGGTGATTGTCAACATTTTCGTTTTATCATCATTGACTGCCACGCAGTAGGCTCTAGATGTCTAATCACTGCACTCAACAATGTCTTTCAGCTCATATTTACTGCGATCAGACCTTATCTGTAATCGTTATGGTGATCGATCTTCCTCCGATGCTGACAGATTCATTATGATCTCCAAGGGTTTCTGTAATATTACCTTCAAACTTCAAAGTATAACAGTGATACTAAGAGGAAAAATAAACATTTTTGTCTCACTAATTATTTTTGGAACGATTCACCTAACAGTTCATTCGTGACAACTGCACTCCTGGAATTGCATGTGACATTTGACAGTACTTATATCGGTTATGAATGAGCTGTTAATAACAGGTCATAAATTAAAGACAGCGCATTTCTATTTGGCGTCGGGAATGTCATTTATGTACGGAAATCCTCCTTGAGTGTTACAAGATGGCGCGATCATAACATTCTATGAGCGTTCAGTGTGACAAATTGAAAATAACATTGGAATTGGTGAATCTACTTGTTTATGCACAATAATATATAATATATATAATACAATAGTATACTATAATACAATAATGTGGGTAAAGAGCAATAGCTCGATATATTTTATTGCGAATACGTTATAATATAGTGGTAAGTGAGTTGAGGTACACATGATACAAAACATAGTACTAGGTATTAGCACTAAATTTTCAAATTGGGTTTATAACATTATAAACACCACAGTTAGATAGCCCTTGAAATTTGCAATTCAACGATACCTCAACCAAGTCTGTAGGTCGATTCTGTGAAAAGTTATGAATTTTTTTTGTCGAAATTTCAGGAAAAGATAATTACATGGGAACATATAATAAAATATGAACGGACTGATGATGAAAGTTGTGACCAAGAATTGAAGCAGAACTAGCATTTTATGAAATATTTCAGTTATTTATGATAATATATGCATAAAACTATACATTTTTGTGTTCGGGAAGGCAAGACGCATCTGTTGAATATACTGTACCAATTGTCAGGCATAATTGGGGCTAATTAATATTCAAAATGGTGGCTAATTTGCATAATTTACTTGTAATTTAATTGTCTAATTATTAATTATTTCACTTATTTATGATAAAACACCATACAAACTATACATTTTTGTGTTCGGGAAGGCAAGACGCATCTGTTGAATATACTGTACCAATTGCCAGGCATAATTGGGGCTAATTAATAAGAAAATTCTGGAGGTAAGGTAGGACATAGCGAATGCCAACTGACTAGAGTACAGGAACTGTATGGCGAATAACTAAGTGGGAGGTTTGGAACAGAGGATGAAAAAATGCAGAGGTGGAGAATACAAGAGGAAAAAAGAAAAGAAGAAAAAAAGAAGAAAATATGTGGTGGATAGACGGAAGCCCCGAGACGGAGATACGCCAGCAAGAAAGTAAAGTGTGGGTGGGAGGGATGAGGGAACCCAGATGCCTAAAGCCTTATGCATTAGGTCTCCAGTCATAACATCACTGTCACTATCAGAATTAAATAGAATATCCAATAATGCATCTTAAAAATTATCTTTACGGTAATTCTAATTTATACCTAGACCTACTAATAATGTTTGAATAGAAGCTATCTGAGTTCGATTACAGTGACAGTGAGACACAAACACTTGTCATCGTCATGGTAACATGGGCTGCAAGCATTCTGACGCGCTGACATGTTTTTTTATCTGTACCCTTGAATAATTTAATACAATACTGTTTGAAGACATTTCAATAAACACTAGTACATAGTGTCACATTAAATTAACTAAAGGATGATAAGATGTAGAAATTCATTAAACTGTAACTTAAATTTTTAACATTATACACGAATATCGATAATTAACGGCGCGGCAACATTGAACAGCCGAAAACGAACTCTAAAGTTAGTAGCGTGGTCGGTCGATCACCATAGCATTTTTAAAATTTAATAATAATTAATAGGTACTTCTAGAAATGTTAAAATTTGGTACATAAAGATAGAAATGGTTGCTGAATATGTTAGACATGGTTTCACATATTACTTTTAATCAAAATTTAGAAATATACGTGTGCAAAGACAAAAAACACCTACCTCATCTTGTTTAATTGCTTGGTGTTAATTGTAGATAAGGTATCTCCAACATTTATAATCTTAATACACTGCAGAATTGGATGATAAAAAGTATACAGTTCACTTTTATATGATCTAAAGCTGCGTGGCGTCACTAAATGACAATTCCATTGGATAGTACACACGTGGTCCATGAAAAAATGAAAATGTCGGCACATGGCATTTTTATCAAGGGACATTACTCTAAATATCTTTTTGCGGAAATATTTCGATTAGTGCTAATGCCTACATAGTACATACTAGTGCACTAGTGCAGTGACATATACATCTCACTAATAAATGACACTACTCCGTGCCAGAAAAACTAATGTAGAGGTGTTAAAAGAGTTAAATGCGAAACGAATTTTAATCAACAATATAAGAAAAAGGCAATCTTATTTTTTTTGGCCACTTCATGAGACAGGCAGGCTTAGAGAACATAATCACAACAGGCAAGATTAAAGGCACCAGAGACAGAGGGCGACAACGTGAGAAAATATTAGACAGTTTGACAACCTGGCACGGCAAAGAAACAACAACGACTTTGTTGATACATAATTATGATAATACTGTGGACAGAGCTGTGGAGAGCCATGACCGCCTATGCCACCCGGCATGGCACCTGATGATGACTCCGTACACATTTTTGATTTGAAACTAGCATCACAGTACATGGGGCACTACCATAAGTCAAAGTGCCTCACTCTCCGTTCCAGCAGTCATCCCAGTGTATGTAGACGAGTACCGGTCAGGTGTTGATTACGTGATCTTCGGGACTTTAAAAAAAATAAATTTCTTCTGTCTTCCTCATTCTCAATCCTAGTTTGATTCTCCACTGTGACCTTTGTTCTACTTGCGATTATGTCCTGATCTTTGCAGCGTAATTAGTAGATTGAAAAGACATATTAATTTCGTATTAGTATTTGCATTAGGGATGGGGGTAAGGGTTAGGATCAGTTATAAATGAAAAAATAAATTAGTTATCAAAATTATAAGTGTGCTTGATGTTGTGTTGGGAGATGTAATGTCACGGTATCCATTACTTTCAACAATTTCATTGGTGTTACAGGGAAATCCGTGACAACAGTGCTATTTATAGCACAACAGTGACTTAAACTAGGATTTAACCGATACTCCTATTTCTGATATTCTCTGTATGTGTACCGTGTATGTTCTCAACATCATTGACCCTCCTATTTCTGATATTCTCTGTATGTGTACCGTGTACGTTCTCAACATCATTGACCCTCCTATTTCTGATATTCTCTGTATGTGTACCGTGTATGTTCTCAACATCATTGACCCTCCTATTTCTGATATTCTCTGTATGTGTACCGTGTACGTTCTCAACATCATTGACCCTCCTATTTCTGATATTCTCTGTATGTGAACCGTGTACTTTCTCAATGTCATTGACATCAATGAATTGGTGTCGTGTCTTAACTGAACAGTAGTGGTAGTGTTTGTTTCGTCTGACACAGCAGGGATACACCACAGGGATGAAGACAAGATTCCAGATATCACTGTCCTTGGCAGATCTGGTATCCCCAGCATTGACACTATCCTGATGCAGACACAGATTCGTTGGGCTGGTCATTTGGTACGTATGCCATACTATCGCCTGCTAAAGATACTTCTCTATGGTGAGCTGGAGAAGGGTAAATGATCTCAAGGTGGCCAAAAGAAGCACTACAAGGACTCGTTTGAAATAGTTTGAAAGCGTTTGAAATAGACCAAGACACATGGGAAGAACTTGCACAAAATAGATCTACATGGTGCTCTACAGTCAAAAAGAGTACATCATCTTGTGAAAAGAGGAGAAATGCAGATAACAGCGGAGAATAGCTAGAAAGTCACGGATAGACCAAAATCTGCCTACTGTCGTCATTACATGTCCGAACTGTCCAAGAACATTTACAGCTCGAGTAGGGCTCATTAGCCATCTACGAACTATTATGCATGGTCATAATTCTAACTGAATTTTCAAAAGTGGATGTAAAAATGGTCATCATCACTTGTGATGGACGAACACACACACACCACAACACTAGTTTCCGTTCACCCGAATACTAAGAGATAATGATATATTTTATATCTAAAATTCCGCCGAAGACGGATGTGTCGGGCCACTGGCGCAAATAAAACGGCGACACAACGCATTTCCATTCTCTGGACTACATCCTGCTGGAAATCTATTAGGACCATGGTCCTGCTGTAAGGGAGATCCAGCGGGAGTTTGAGAATGAACGAAGAAGAAGAAGAGATATCTAAAATATCTTATCATGAACATTTTCGAAATGAGGGAATGATATACTGGAAGGATATATGATAGTGTGTGCTATAGAATTTGGAATTATCCCAGGGGCGAGCAGAACAGGGTGATTGAGTGCAGTCTAGAAATTTAAAAAAGAAGTAAACTACTAAAAACCTCATAATAATTTATTTTTCGTAATTAGTGTGAAGTCTAGCTAGTACAAACTAGGGAGCAGACAAGCAAACTCTCCACCAACTGTATATAGACTATGTGAGATCACTAATATATTAATTATAACCTTTCTCTTCAGACCATTGTGAGCAACACTACCATCTCATCTCTGAATCTGGTGCAGAACCACACTGAGACTAATTTGTGGAGGGATGAGATCAGCACTCACAGTAATATGTGAGACAGATGCAAATGTAGAGCCACTAGATATCAGACGGAAAGAGCACAGATGGAAGCCATAGAAAGATATAGGTCTTAGGAGACAAAAGAATGACCACCCAAATAAAGTACTTAATGATATTTGGAAGCAGACAGAATGACTACAGCTATCTCCACTGAATATAGCAGAATGATAAACATCATCTACTAAAAGATAGAGAACTGGAAAACAAACACATTAGATCACTCCCCTTTGAAGAATTTGTACCAACCATCTAAACAAAATTTATACCTGTAGATTAAATATCCAAAAAGAGTCACCTCAAAGCAACAACAGCTTAAGACCTTGTCGTATGGGATTAGTCACATTCTCAGAAACAACACCAGGGAAATCTGGTTGAACAGAAGGGCAAATGGGCTTATTGATCAAAGTGTATTTAGCAAAATGACACTACCAAAGGACAATGACAACATAAACAAACTCTGTAGGAGAAACCAATCCCTTATCTTTCAGTTTTCAACTAGACATATTGCAGTCAATACCTATTTCAACTGTATCAGACCACAGCAACAACCCATATGTAGACACTGCATCTCCTTAATGATTGCCCTTCACTCTCCACTGTTAGGAAAATACTTTTAGACATCTTTAACAGTCGCCAACTCATTGTTTCAATCACTAAGTCAACTTCAGAAGACCTGCACATTTTAAAAATGGCATTTAACCTTCAAACTATATTTATTTCATTGTGCCATTCCATTCTGACTGACTTGGAGTGGTCTCAACACACAGTCACACAAACTACACTGTAGGTAGTTACTGTAGGCTTCAGGCTACTAAATCTGGCTGGCTGTAAGTGTAACTTTAACATAGTCATATATCAACACAGTATCAATAGTAAATATATTGGTTACCAGGTATAGATCTTGTCTACCTGTACCCATCACTGGCATACAATCATACAAACTATAATGTCTTCCCATATCTTAATTTTTAAAATGTTTATTTCTGTCCCCTGCTCATCACTCTGATGTCTAGACTACACTATTGTGTTCATTACCCCATGTAACAATAATCTCAGAAAATGGTAAACAAGGATTGAAGTCAATGCTGGATCTTGCTATGAGAAAATAGAAATATAGTATCTAGGCCTACTATTTTTATTTATCCTCATTCCATTCTGGAATTACACTATTATAAAGTTTGCCTTTTCCATGTCATTGAGACGTATTTGGAAATATGGTTTAGGCCTGTGTATATGTATGGCATACCCGGAAACCAACTGAAAGAGATGGAACTTCCATGGGCATGCCCGGAGTGTACCGCAGTCAATTCAGAAAATCACTAATCCTTAAGGGATGATTTGGTTAGCATCATGTCCTCTGCATAAATTCTTGATAGTCATTGACAGGGATGGAGAGGGGAAGGGAGAAAAAAAAAAACGTGAACAAAATTGTTCTGGACAGTCCATTTTCTCAGGATTGGTCAACTTTGCGATTTAAAAAATATTTCCAATTTAATACAGGTAAACAAGGAAAGAGAACGTAAGGACCTAGAACAACTTAGAGAAGAAGGGCAATACAAGATCTCTATTACATTATAATATTAGTGCAACATGGAAAAACCTGGTGGGAAAATCAAAAGTCGAGATGGACTGGAGAGAATTTATCCATGTCCTTTGCTATGAGACCAGGGGATTGATTGAATGATTAACGATGCATTGTATGGACCCTCTTTAGCTCAGATCACATGACAAAACACTACACTTAGCAAGAGTGGACGCAAACAAATATACAAAACTATTGTCCCATATAATTTATTGCATCTGTGTATTGCTGGGACCAAATGGGAGTTAAGAATAGCAACACTGTCACATGCCATGCATGTTGTAAGAGGCCATTAAGTTTTTCTTTTTGACGGTGGGTTTGACTGCGTCCTATCCCATAAGGTTAAAAAGTCATCTGGAAGTTGAATGTATCAGGACAGAATGTTCAGTCAAACTGTAATTCGATAATGAACGCAGACTAAGAAGAATATTGGTAGGTTGGTTGCTGGTATAACAGTCCATGGGCTCATGCACAGTGACCCCAAAAATTAGTGCTGAGAAGTCTGTGGAGTTTCGACCTACTCCAGGCCAGAAAATAACTATCACACCACTAGGAAGGTAAGTTCTAACAATGCACTGTTCTGAGCCACTGCAGCCAAGATAGGGTTCACTGTTCTCATTACCCACTACCAATTGCCTATTGGTTATGCCGAACTTCTCAATGGTTCCAGGCATGTAACCAAATGTTCAAGGCAAAAGATTTGTCAAGTTGCCTTTATGATGAGCATCAGCCATAGGAAAACAGTGTAGCCAGTCTCCTCTCTCCAGTGCTGCACAGTACATCTCTAGCTTCCTCCCAACCACAGAGGGTGCATGCATAGATACAAATAAAAAAGCATTAGAAAAATGATGAAAAGCGTAATTGTATAGATGACATGCTACAAAGCTTCTATTAGAGAGCCTCAATATAACGGCATGTCATCTACTTAGGTTTTCTGTTGAATGGGTGGCTTGTCTAGTGGGCCATTGGTGGGATCCACAATTATTTCACATGCAGAGAAGAATATACTTTTTTGGTGTGGAAATAAATTTTCGACTATATATTTATATTTTAGTTGTAATGACTTAATTTTTTTGACTGTATTCACAGTTTAACAGATTGTACATGAACAATTGAATGGACATGGAGAGCTCTGGCAAATCTTCGAATATAGATTCTCTGAAAGGGGAATATGAGAGCAATAAGGAGTGGCGACTACGAAAAAAATTTCTGGAATTGAACTCTGACACACTAAGTCTTGACCGACTTGTTTGTTTGTCAAGATGTTTTGTAAACATGGCCATGTATGGGTGTTCGTATTCTAAAGCTGTCATGCAGGAGGTTCGTGACAGGAGTGACGGAATTTTGAATGAAGTGAAATCTGAAAAAATTGTAGAAGCCAAGCGAAAATATGCTTTGTCGTTTGTGAAATCTAGTGATATGGGAACATCACAAGAGGAAAAAAGTTCAAGTGCTGCAAGTGGAAACTCAAAGATGCTTCAAACGGCTATGTTGTCTTCATCACAGAACGCATCTGAGGTGGTTTTTGAAAATGAAGTGGAAGGTAACAGAACAACTGGAAATTTGGAATCTAACTCACAGACTTTCATCAGTCCTAGTATCCTAGACCTTGGCGGATACTGGGCCAGTATAGGAAACACAACAGGTAAGGAAAAAGTAGCATTCACACAAGTTGTTTCTAAATCTGATCATGAGGTAATTGGTTGGTTGGTTAGTTGCTGATCCAGCGGTCCATGGACTCATGCCCTTGGACCAAATCATGAGGTAATTACATCACTCATAATGTCATAGGAGTATGAAGTGTAAGGGACTTCATAATACTGAGATTTATAATTGAAGGCAAGGTGGTTCTCACTGCACAAACAACCAAGAGTTAAATTATCCAGTGGAAAGTAAGAAAGCATACATGAAAGGTTGAACCTTGCTAAAGCTAAGATTGGATCAAAGGACACGAACCCATAGACCATTGGATCAGCAACCACAGCTAAGATAATCCAGTTATATTTTAATAATGTAGAAAAACTAGATTTTGTTGGTGTTTTATTTTAGTTTTTAAAAGATGTTTCTGACTAAGTTCAAGGACTGTCAATCTTCCGATATATACTATTGGTGATCGGAATGGTACTTCAGTAATAGAATAATCATATCGAAAGTGTTACGAAAAATAACTCATCGGGAATACCATATCATTCATGTATGACAATGCCTACAAATTAAAGGTTTTTAATTTAGTTTGTGGGTGAAAACTAATATTTCAGAATGTTTTGCTGGTGTGTTCAATATGTTGAAAATATTGTAAATTTACATTCAACATTATAATAAATATGATTTTAAACTTGAAATAACTCTGGGACTTTTAAAATTCATTCAGGCAACGCAAATATTCATTGTTGCACATTGAAAATTTCAAAGCTCTCTGTGATGATTTTGATTTTGTAGGTATTTTTTTAAAGAAGGCACAAATCTAAAAAAAATAAAACTTTTGTCACCTCCATTAGTAATGCGAGATCTGGTTTGCTTGTTAGTAAAGTGTTAGATACTTTTCTTCCACCATAGATGGATGTGTCGATTGACGCAATCAGGAAATTGGCGCAAATAAAACGGTGACACAACGCATTTCCATTCTCTGGACTACATCCTGCTGGAAATCTAATGGACTATGGTTCTTCTACAAGGGAAATCCAGCGGAAGTTTGAAAATGAGCGCTGAAGAAGATACTTCTCTATTTGAGTTCATCTAGCTAAAGTGTTGGTATTATCAAGTAGTTAGTGTTGGTATAGTCAAGCTGTTAAGAGTCCTAGTATAGTTGAGTAGTTAGTGTTAATGTAATCAGGTGATTACAGTCAGGTAATTTAGAATGGTTATTGCACTGGTTTGTTTGTTTAAATCCCCCAGAATGATAAAACTATTGTTTCCTCTGTGTTATGTGGAGGTTTTCTCCGGTGCTCTCATATCCAGAAGACTCCTACCAACACTCATCATTATATAGTACTATCAGAAGAAGCATTGGTTCTTGTGTACAAGAAAATCATGAAACTGAAAAATGTGCTTTCGGTAAATTAGTGAATGCTGGGAAATCATATATATTCCTATTTGTGCTGTGTTACAGTCGTATACATCACTGAAAGTGCTGTGTTACAGTCGTATACATCACTGAAAGTGCCGTGTTATAGTCGTACGCATCACTGAAAGTGCTGTGTTACAGCCGTACGAATCACTGAAAGTGCTGTGTTACAGTCGTACGCATCACTGAAAGTGCAGTGTTACAGTCGTATGCATCACTGAAAGTGCTGTGTTACAGTCGTACGAATCACTGAAAGTGCTGTGTTACAGTCGTACGCATCACTGAAAGTGCAGTGTTACAGTCGTACACATCACTGAAAGTGCAGTGTTACAGTCGTACGCATCACTGAAAGTGCTGTGTTACAGCCGTACGAATCACTGAAAGTGCAGTGTTATAGTCATACGCATCACTGAAAGTGCAGTGTTACAGTCGTACGCATCACTGAAAGTGCAGTGTTATAGTCGTACGCATCACTGAAAGTGATGTGTTACAGTCGTACGCATCACTGAAAGTGCAGTGTTACAGTCGTACGCATCACTGAAAGTGCAGTGTTACAGTCGTACGCATCACTGAAAGTGCAGTGTTACAGTCGTACGCATCACTGAAAGTGCAGTGTTACAGTCGTACGCATCACTGAAAGTGCCATGTTATAGTCGTACACATCACTGACAGTGCCGTGTTACACTCGTACGCATCACTGAAAGTGCAGTGTTACAGTCGTACGCATCACTGAAAGTGCAGTGTTACAGTCGTACGCATCACAGAAAGTGCTGTGTTATTCCTGCTGCAGATGTCACCAAGCGTGATAAATATAAGTGACAACAAATTATTAGAACATATTTAAAGTGAAAATGCTTACATAGGATTTCCTCACCAATTAAATTAAATTGTGCACTCAATTCAGCTTTGTTCAAATGATCAATGCAGGCCACAGCATTGTTATTCTTATTAACATGAATACCATCATCAGAAAATTGCTGGCTTTGGATCAGACGTGTCATGCATGGGAAAATAGTTCTATCGCTAGAACTGCTCTGAGATGGATACCTGAAGGTAGGAGAAAACATGGACGGCTCAAAAGAGTATGGATGAGAACAGTGGAACAACAATTGAAAGAGTTAAACAACAACAACTGGAGCATAATAGATAAAATTATTAAGGACAGAGAGGTATGAAATATTTTTGTTTCTGCCTTAAGCTACATGATGATCTTACATTCACTAATTGTATATTTGATCCACAGAGAATGTTCTAGAGAAAGTATGTGTGGAAGAAACTGTTCAACAAGTTTCTGATAAATTGGACTCTCCAAAACTTAAAAGAGCAGCAGTCAATTCTACAGTCAATGCACAGAGTCAGATGACAGCACCCGCCCAATCCAAGACACAGAGTACAAAGACAGCAATAATAAACCCTAGAATCGAGACCCAGGTACCAAAGACAATTACCATCAAGTCTAACAATGAAACGTACAATTCAAAGACAGCAGTGATAAACTCTAGAATTGACACTCAAAATACAAATATAGCACTTTCCAAGGAGGAGTGTTTAGCTGCCTACCAGAAAGAGAGCAATCCATTTCTTAAGAAAATAAGAAAGCTAGCATTTGAAACTCAGAACCTGAAATCAACTTGTCAGAACGCTAAAGAAACACTAAATGCTGCCGCTAATCGTGTCCCGGTTATCATAAACTTCAACATTGAGGATATCCCTAGCAAAACCTCCAGCATCTTCGTGTGTCATGTGTATATAGAAGGTATCGAGGTAGCTTCTGAGAAAGGCTCAAACATGAAACAGGCCAAGACTAATGCTTACGAGGCAGCTCAAAAAATAATTATGATGCCAGGACTAGAAATTGTTGAATCCGAAACAAATATTAAGTTCTTAAAGGGGTGTTCCTTATCAAAAAATCAAAATTCCTTACAGCCTACACCTGCTCAGACTAAGGTCTGTCTTTCTGGTTCAATTGAAAGTTCTTTGCCTGCAACAAGGCTACCCATAGGTGTCGTCCCAGTATACAAGGAGTCTAATATGAATGGAGGTTTGAAACGTAAACAGAACCAACAGAAGTTGTTGAAAGAGTTTATCATTGTTGAGCACCCTCTCACTGGAGGAGGACCAGCTAGTGTCCTGAGAAGGAGTGCAGACTTCAGTCATATGCTTTTGGAGTTTGACTTTTACCCACAAGGAGAGGCTACTCGATGTGTTGTTAAAATTGAGGGAGAAATTGTGGCAGATCAAGTTAGTGACACAAGACAGCAAGCCAAAACAACAGCTTCAGAACGATGTTTAGAAGCACTCAAGAAGCAGTGTTGGGTTCTAAAAATGAAACAGGCAGTAGATTCAAACACAACTATTTCCAAAGATGAGGTTCAGAAGGAGATTAAATTCCAGTCAGATAAAATAGGTCGGGATAATATTGGAAATAAATTACTTCAGAAAATGGGTTGGTCGGGGGGTGGTATTGGTAAGGATGGTAAAGGAATTGCAGAACCTGTCTCAATGATGGCTGTTTTAAACAGGGAAGGGTTGGGTCTTGGTGAAGTGACAGGAATTACAAATGACTTCAGAAAACATATTCGGGAAGTTATTCAGAATTATGCTGCCTCAGAGAGTCAGGAAGATTTAGTATTTTCTTCAGAATTTAGCAATGAAGAAAGAAAGATAATTCATGAAATTTGCAGGAAGCTTAATCTTCGTAGCACCAGTCGTGGTAGTGGTGAAGGAAGGTATTTGTGCGTGTCTCGAAAGAGATCAGCAAATCAACTGTTTCAACATGTCATGTCATGTGGTGGAGAAACTGTTAAATACAAGCTCCTCCCTCCTGGTACAGATTAGACAATCAGCTGTTTCATCATGTCTTGTGGTGGAGAAACTGTTAAATACAAGCTCCTCCCTCCTGGTACAGATTAGACAATCAGCTGTTTCATCATGTCTTGTGGTGGAGAAACTGTTAAATACAAGCTCCTCCCTCCTGGTACAGATTAGACAATCAGCTGTTTCATCATGTCTTGTGGTGGAGAAACTGTTAAATACAAGCTCCTCCCTCCTGGTACAGATTAGACAATCAGCTGTTTCATCATGTCTTGTGGTGGAGAAACTTCAATGTGAACTCCTCCCTCCTGATAAGAAGGTATGTCCCATGGCGCTAACCTGCCATCCAGGATGAAGATAACTCTTCATGTACTAAACTGCAGCAACTATTAGGTGGGGTGGCCAGTTCCCTTCCTTGCTGTCTTTACCTCCCCTAATTCATGCATCAGATACTCATTTACAGCTGAGTCGACTGGGGGAGTGGTCATGTCAAGTGAGAAATCACAACCCAGATATTTTTTTCGTGGCGTGGTTTCAAACCTGGCATGCTGGAACTCAATGAGTAACATGAAGAAAGAAAGAAGATTAATCAATAAACTGTTTCATTATGTCTTGTTGTTTGTGGAGTAACTGTTTCATTATGTCTTGTTGTTTGGTGGAGTAACATGAAGAAAGAAAGAAGATTAATCAATAAACTGTTTCATTATGTCTTGTTGTTTGGTGGAGTAACATGAAGAAAGAAAGAAGATTAATCAATAAACTGTTTCATTATGTCTTGTTGTTTGGTGGAGTAACATGAAGAAAGAAAGAAGATTAATCAATCAACTGTTTCATTATGTCTTGTTGTTTGGTGGAGTAACAAGAAGAAAGAAAGAAGATTAATCAATAAACTGTTTCATTATGTCTTGTTGTTTGGTGGAGTAACATGAAGAAAGAAAGAAAATTAATTAATCAACTGTTTCATTATGTCTTGTTGTTTGGTGGAGTAACTGTTTCATTATGTCTTGTTGTTTGGTGGAGTAACACGAAGAAAGAAAGAAGATTAATCAATTAACTGTTTCATTATGTCTTGTTGTTTGGTGGAGTAACTGTTTCATTATGTCTTGTTGTTTGGTGGAGTAACATGAAGAAAGAAAGAAGATTAATCAATAAACTGTTTCATTATGTCTTGTTGTTTGGTGGAGTAACTGTTTCATTATGTCTTGTTGTTTGGCGGAGTAACATGAAGAAAGAAGATGAATTAATCATTTCAATATACAGTGGAATCCCTCTATAGTGTACTCCTTCATAACAAATTTCTGTATATAACAACACTTTTATCCGCCGAAGACGGATGTGTTGGGCCATTGGCGCAAATAAAACGGCAACACAACGCATTTCCATTTTCTGGACTACATCCAACTGGAAATCTTGTAGGATCATTGTCCTGTTACAAGAGAAATCCAGTGGGAATTTGAGAATGAACGCTGAAGAAGAAGAAGACAACACTTTTATAAATCCCCAATTATATTTATCCTATATTGTGTGTACTGTGTATAGCGAATTTCTGTTATTACATACATATTTTGTCAGTCTGCTCGAGGTTGTTATAATGGGATTCGACTGTATCATGTTGTGTTATAGAGAAATTCTTAAATACAAGTTCATCCCTCCTAGTCAGATTATCAAGCAACAGTTGTTCATCATCTTTCCTGTTTGGTCAGTAACCACTTAGATTTCTTGTTGTCACATGTGTGGTGCTAGGACCTGAAAGGGAAGCAAAAATGTATTTCTCATCACCGTGTTGTGGTGAAACCCACAAACAGAACAAAGATGATTTCTCATCACCGTGTTGTGGTGGAACCCACAAGGGGAGTAAAGATGATCGCTCATCACCTTGCTGTGGTGGAACCCACAAGGGGATCAAAGATGATTTCTCATCACCTTGCTGTGGTGGAACCCACAAGGGGATCAAAGATGATTTCTTGTTGCCCATGTTCTGGTGGGATCCACAAGGGGAGCACAGATATTATTCTACTGTAAGTTTATACTATAGCTGAAATATTCACATCATTCATTCCAGCACATCTTGGGGTCACAGACACGCCAGTTTACATGAGACTCCTGATTTTCAGTCCTGTGTCTCCGCATAATAGCTAATGTTTCTTCACCCATTGATCAAGACGAAAATCAAAAGACAGATAATATCTATGATTTTTATACCATCACTCCGCTACCAACGTCAAACATGGTCTTTAACAGTCTTGCAGCAGAGAAAATTCACTATATATGAAATGAAGTGTTTGAGTAAATCTGCAATGGTTATTAAACTAGATACAATAAGAAGTGAAGAATTTAGGAAAAGAATTGGTACAATATCATGTGTTGAGCATATCGAAAGACAGCAAGTAAAGTGGTTGGATCACTTTATGAGAATAAACCCAAACCAAATACCAATAAGAGCATATAACAAAAGAATATCAGGACATAAGGCCGAAGGTGGACCAAGAAAATGGTGGATAGAAAACATCAAGATAGCCTTGAACAGACATGGACGTAATACAACCAAGGCGACACATCTGACCATGGAACAACTTAAACTCCTACGCTTACCGGCAAGCGTGAATACAATCAACCATCATTCACCTGGAGATAGACAATAGACGTAAAATTGTTCAGTGAGTAATGAGTACTATAGCAAATTCTTTTTTTATGTTCCATGCCATGTGGCGTTGGTTATCATGTTTTTACACATCCTTCTATTTTGTGTGCTGTCAATCATTTCCGATACCGATGTTCTCTCATACTACAATGCTAGCTTGTTCAGCATCTTCTCTTTGGTCTTCCATATCCCTCTTGCTCTTCAACAAGCCTGTTGTTACAATGTGCTCCATCTTCTCATGATGTAACAAATTATAGAAAAAATAATTTGCATAGAAATCACGTGTGATACAAATATTTATGTAGATAGTTATGGATTACACTCTACTGGTCTGCAGGGTAATGCATTAAAAAATGCGTTGTTTTCTGTGTTCATTCTCAAACTCCTGCATTTGAGCAGGATGTATTCCAGAGAAGGGAATGAGCTGTGTCACCGTACAGTTTAGCTGCGATATTGCACCTCTCAGCCTGACACATCTGATTTTAGGGTCATTTTAATATCGTGGATGTTCCACATGTAGAAAACCCGCACAGATGCCTCTTACGATACACTTTGCAAATCACATCATTGTGAGAACTGATTGTTCCCCTTTCCGATACCGGCAACTTTATGATCACAATATATATACACACAAACGCCCGTGTAATGTCGGGGTCCGAAAGGGGAGCAAAGAATAGCAACACTGTTTACCTTCCACGCATGTCGTAAAAGACGACTAAGGAGGTTATGGGATGGAGTCGGCTGTCCTATCCCATATAGGGTCAGTGACCCAAAGCCATGCTGAAGTCGGATGTGTCAGGCCGAAAGGCGCAGATATCACAGCAGTAAACCATGACACAACGCATTCCGTTCTCCGGACTACATCCTGCTAATCTTCAGGAGTTTTGAGAACGAATGCAGAAGAAGAATATGACCTTGCCATTAGAGGTGAGAAACAGAGCTCAGCAGTGCTATATAAGTCCTATACTAACATATGGGTGCGAGTCTTGGACAATAAACAAACTGGAAAGTGAGAAATTAGAGGCAATAGAGATGTGGTTCTACAGAAGAATGCTGAGATATCATGGACTGCCAGTGAAACAGACCTTAATCAATACTTTCGTTGCTGCATGTTTTCCTTCCTGTAAAGGAGTGCAGTGAGGGTTTTTATGGGCCAAAGACAATCTTCATTTCTCACAACGTGAGAAAATAGTTTGACATGACACGGCAGGGAAACATCAACGATATTGATACATAATGCTGAAGATAGAGGGCTATGAAGAGTGATGATCGCCTACACCATCCGGCATGACCCCTGATGATGATAATATAATATAATTTAATCTTCTTCGTTCATTCTCAAACTTCTGCAGATTAGCAGGATGTAGTCCGGAGAACGGAATGCGTTGTGTCATGGTTTACAGCATTGCTGCGATATCTGCGTCATTCAACCTGTCACATCCGACTTCAGAATGGCTTATGAGTCTCTCTAACGTTATATGAGATGGGACAGCTAACTCCACCCCCTAGCTTCCATAGTCGTCTTTTACAATATGTGTAGAAGCCAAAATGTTGCTATTCTCCCCGTTCGGGAAACACGGGCAAACAACTTACTAAATGTAAATACTGTATTTGCTTATAAAATCGCGACACCCCCAAAATTCTTGATTGATCTTACGCCCTGAGTTTGTTGATAACGACCTGTTGATAACCAGTTTTTTTTTTATCTTATGAAAAGCTGATCACATCATTGTGATCACATCATTTTCGTCTTGATCAATGGGTTGTATCCTGCCCTATTTTTATTGTGTTTCTGCTGAGTTTCTTTTTGATATCTGATGTTACCAGCGTTTCGAATAATACAGAGATGTTTGTTTGTTTTTCGTTCGCTCCATTGTAAAACCATCACAGATATCCGTGCGATTTCCGCCGGGAGCGTGATTACGTTGTGCCACAATTATGCGCCTTGTAGTCCTAGCACATCCGATTTCGACATGAATACAGAGATAAAACTTTGAATTTCATTACATAATGAATTTCGTCATGTGGCACACAATACAAAAAGAAGAAATCTATTTATACATCTCTCCTCATTTTTGTCTGACTTAAGTTTTTATTGTGTCAAGAATGTGTGACATGTAGCGATACGAAATTCATATGACATTCACATTTACCAGAGGCGTATGTATGTCTTCGGAACATGCGGGCATGCATACCGTGGAAGAAAAAAAAGATATTCGCCTCGTTTTTGTAGGCGCTTTAATTACATTTATTGGTAAATCAACATGAGAGAGATAGATATGGGGAGGTGGTAGACCTTATTTGTTGCTGCTAGTTTCCTGGACTGGGGTGGTGGAGTGGGGTGATATGTGAAAACCATAATATTTTATCTGGGGGTTAGATATACCTCTTATGCATCTCTGTCATTGGTAACCTTTTCCCGATACATTTGTGCGTTTTGTATTTTATATATCTAGATGTCTGTGTGTGTAGTCAACATTTGGGTAACATTTTATATCTAGATGTCTGTGTGTGTAGTCAACATTTGGGTAACATTTTATATCTAGATGTCTGTGTGTGTAGTCAACATTTGGGTAACATTTTATATCTAGATGTCTGTGTGTGTAGTCAACATTTGGGTAACATTTTATATCTAGATGTCTGTGTGTGTAGTCAACATTTGGGTAACATTTTATATCTAGATGTCTGTGTGTGTAGTCAACATTTTTTAGGTAGCATTTTCTTAGCATTATCTGTACATTCTAATTCTTCTAAAGGCTTAAGGTAATATTCACAAATCACTTATGTTGCCAAACACAGGACTTCCATTTATTTTTCATTATTCTTCATCTGCGTTCATCCACAAGATCATGCAGATTTTCGGTATGTAGTCCGGAGAACGGAATGCGTCGTGTCATGGCTTACAGCTTTAGCTGTAAGATGTGTCTTGACACATCTTACTTTTGCGTGATTTCTTGGACACTTTGACCGTATATGGCAGATGACAGCCAACTCCACCCAAAAACTTTCTTAATCGGCTCTTATGACATGTATGGGAGGTAAACATTGTTACTATTCTTTGGGGACCATCAACACACGAACTGGACTCCCAATTGGTATTAGCGAGGAATTTTTAGATTTCTATAATTCCAATAAAACTTTAAATTCATTTAGTGAATTCTTAAATTGCGAAGTTTTTGACGCCAAGAACCACAAGTCGTTGCTAAAATATCAAAATACTATAAAATACATTCTTGAATGTATTTTATTTTGGAGAGTGGGGCGGTTTTGGACATGTCAGCATCGTTACATAATCACGAGGATGTTGAAAGAAATATTTTCCTTGTGGTCATTTAATTAACAGTTACAAAGTCGCAGAAACTTTAACAACATTCTTTAAAGGGTATGTTTTGTCACTAGTGTGACCCCGCCCTTGCTTCGTAATTGTGAGGCAATCAACACCGGTACACATATCACTATTTACTAAGATTACGTCTAGATTTTGTACTTGCTGTTTAAATAAATACATAATTTATCTCAATATTTGCCATGTTTATTAAAGTACCACGAATGAAGAAACGTAACAAAAAATTGTTGTTATTAATAAAGTCAAGTTGTTTGATGATCTGCTTCTGTTTGATGATGAAGATGAGGATGGTGATAACGATGACGAGGATTTAAAGCTGGTGAATATAACGATGATGACGATAGCGATATAATGATGACGATGATGATTGTGACAATGATGATGACGATTATGATGGTGATGATAACGTTAATGACGATGTTATAAGGATAATTATGATGATGATAGTGACGATGAAGATTATGATGATGATGGTAATTATAATGATGATTGTGCTGTTTATGATGCTGACCATCATGTTGAAGTCGGATGTGTCAGGCCGAAATGCGCGAATAATGCAGCAGAGCTGTAAACAATGGCACAAATCATCCGGTTGTCTGGACAACAACCTGCTAATCTGCAGGCGTTTGAGAACGAACACATAAGAAGAAGATGATGAAGATGGGACGATGTTATTGTTGAAGATGCTAGTCATGATAATGCTGATGATAGAACCCCGAGTGATACAAGTTTGATACGCCTACCTACTACACCAGGCGGTGAAATTTAACTTTTAGCTTCAGATTTGTATTACTTCGACATTTCCTTTTGAAGGAGAATTTTACACAGATTTATGAATTCACAGATACTGTTTTACTCATTGTGGTAATACCATGCGTTTAGCAGGCATCTTCTCAGAAGAGCTTTGCCGTAACCTTCTTTCAATCTCGAGGCATGTTGCAAATAAAACAGTTGATTCCCAGCAATCTTTTTCATATCGGAGATAATGGGACGGGGTAACGATCCTCACGTCCAACCTACGTTGGACTAACCAACCTCACGTATCACGTTACCTGATACGTCCATGACCGTCTACATTATAAGACCTACGGGCTAATAGGAAATTCAGCCTTCTTAATGACTCATTTGGGTATTTCCTTGATTTTCATTGGTCGTTATGATTACACTTTGTGTGATAGCCAATTAAAATAAGAGTAGTCTAATGCAGGGGTCGACAAACTACGGCCCGAGGGCCGCATGCGGCCCGCCATTGGATATTTTGCGGCCCTCAAACACAGTTTTAAATACACGAACGATCGTAACAAATGATTTTTTCCCCATTAATATTACGCAGAAATCCATTAGAACTTTTTAAATCTTACAAGCATTTCATACATCTCATTAGAAATTAATTATATCAATAAAGTTGTAACTTTTGTGACTGTATGAGTATGGTGTTTTTTAAATCTTCATTAAAACTATTGATATGAACCCATATTGTAACTGTATGCAACATAATATTTTTCAAATATTGTTAAAATATTTGCAAAACCTTTTATCCATATTAGAAAATATACTGTTATAGTGTAAGTCAGAAATGTAATTTATTTCAGAAGTTATCTACATTATGTAAAACTACATTTCTTTACAATAAAAATATTTAACTGATTACTTACCGAGAATTTTAAACAAAAACACACATAATATTATATGCGGCCCTCCAATAGCTTTACAATTTTCAATGCGGCCCTCTGCACAAAAAGTTTGCCCACCCCTGGTGTAATGTCATTGTAGAAGGCTTGATTAGTTAGTAGGTCCTATATTACAGACATTAATGCCTGCGACACGCATAGCAGATGATTGTGTTATTATTCTTTGCACCATCTGTCAGAGCCAAGTAATACACAGGATCCACATGCCCGTTAGGTAATTTGGAAAGAGGTTAATGTTTATTACTCACGTGGAAGACAGGTCATCAAGTAGAACTCCATTACCTGTCTTACACGTGAGTATTATTTTCAATTATTTTTTACTAGCAGTACTATATTCTATTGATTAATGTTTATTACCTGTGGTGTTGATATGCCGGCTAGCAATATTAATAAATATTTGAACTTTCGTTAGCCATACTTTTGTTAGAGTGGTGCGCATGGCCGTGCGGTTAGAACACTGTTCTCTGATCCTTAAGGTCCCGAGTTCACCCCATGATTGGGACATGATTTTTTTTTCTTTCGGAGGTACAATCAAATCCTTCATGTACATGTCGTAACGTCTGATATGGCACTGCGGCCTTTATTTCCACAGCTCATAGAAACCGCCATGCACTCCTTCACAGGAAAACTTGCAGTAACGAAAGTTTTTTAAAGTTAGCCATACTTGAAGTCAAACAGACATATACGTGTTGCCGGGGTATGAAAGGAAAGCAAAGAACAGCAACACCACTGTTTGCCTCTAAATCATTTTGCAAGAGGCGATAAAGGAGATTTGACTGTCCCATCGCACATAGTGTAAAAGTCACACACAAGCCATGCGGAAGTCGGATGTGTCAGGAGGAAAGGCCCATATGTCACAGCTGAGCTGTAAGCCATGACACAACGTAGTCAATTCTTCGGACTACGTCTTGATAATCTGCAGGAGTTTGAGAACGAACGCAGAAGAAGAAACTGGCAGTTGCGAGATGATACCAAAAATATGTTTCTACGAGAATACCAAAATAGTGGAGTTATATAAACAGCTATATGTTTCTACGAGAATACCAAAATAGTGGAGTTATATAAACAGCTATATGTTTCTACGAGAATACCAAAATAGTGGAGTTATATAAACAGCTATATGTTTCTACGAGAATACCAAAATAGTGGAGTTATATAAACAGCTATATGTTTCTACGAGAATACCAAAATAGTGGAGTTATATAAACAGCTATATGTTTCTACGAGAAGTCGAAAATAAAGTAGAGATATATTGGGCATTCACTTAGAATAAATAACAATAGACAGTCATGCAAATATTAAAATGAGCACTAGATGACAAAATAATGAGAGTAAGATCAAGAGCAAATCTTCGCAGCACAACCACAAAAAAGGGTCTCAGCAACATGCAAGAAAAATATGCAGCAACATTGCATCGAACTGTAGAGCACTAGTTTCCGTCTAGGCCCCACAATCGGCGCTGGAGAAACTTAGAAGTAATATTTGGGCTAAAATAAATTAAGATGCAAAATTGGTAGCGTTCAGGGCGTAGCCATAAACACAGAATTTTGTGGCTGTAGTATATTTATATGCAATATACATACTTCAGTAGTTTTACGTTGCCTCCTGAACGGTCAGGAAGCACAATTGCTTGCGACGGGGTTCGAACCCGGTACCTTGGCCGTCACAGACGTGCAACTGTACCACGCCGACACAGAGCCGGACCTTAGGCTGCCACTTTTAAATAAATTATAATTTGGACTTTCTTCCCAATCAGCTCCATCAAGTGATGCATTTACAGAGGATGCCTTTTTGTTCTGCTGAGTGTAGAAATATCGGTGTTAATAGTTATATTAATCTCGACTGCTGATCCAGTGACCAACGAACTCATGCCTAGACCAATTTCGCAGAAATAGTCTCCTCAGTAGTAGGGATTGTTTTCCTGAAAAAAACCCAGAAATTCTTGTATGTTTGTATGTTTGATCTACTTTTTGATGATGAACTTTTTGTGAAAAATTTCTAGTGTGTGTGTGTATGGGGGAGGGGAGGAGAGGTTGGGGGATTTGCTTTTTACTCGCCTTTTGGAGAAGTTCGTAGTGCTAAAAGTCACATTTCGATTTTCTAAGAGGGGGAGGGGGGAGTGTTTTAAAACTCCTCCTCCACCTCTTATCTAATTGGTATGCCTTTGACTAAGTTCCATATGCATTTGTTTGTTATCTGTTGTTTTGTTCCGTATAAGGTGTTCCATTTGTTTCTCCTCGTAGGAAGAAACATTTTCCTGACCTTATCCAGCGCTGGGCATTCAAAAAAGAAGGTGGTCGACCATTTTGCAGGGATGGCTGCACAGCTGACAGACTGGAGTGTGTTGTGGTTGAATTATATTAAGGTGATTGTTTACAGTAACCAACAATGTCAATAGGTACATTAATCTTCAATGTCAATAGTTACATTAATCTTCAATGTCAATAGTTACATTAAGCTTCAATGTCAATAGGTACATTAATCTTCAATGTCAATAGTTACATTAATCTTCAATGTCAATAGTTACATTAATCTTCGGGGTGCAAAGGGAACGCATTGCTTTAGGCAGACCCAGGGTTAGCAGATAACCAAGATCCCAAATGTACCTCCACGCGGTGCACCCTGGAAATAGAAATACAGCAGCTCGAGCTGATTCTGGCCAAATCATTTGGGGATCGTGTTAGAGAATGTGGAGGTAGCAGATGGAAAGAGATTTGCCTGCACAAGAGACAGACAATATCTCCGACACCACCAGCATCACCACATATAGCGACACTGTCGACATACAGTGAAGCTAGTCAGTCCAGTCCGAACATTGGAGGGGCGGCCAATGTAAAATGCACGTAAAGGTAGATGCATGGCGAGAGACAAATAGATTTCATACCGAGTACAATGAAACAATGAAAGGGCAGAACTGCGCTAGAGGGCAGCGCGAACTGCAAATAGAAAGTGAAAAGTCCCTAGGAAAAGGGAACTACAAGCTGCGTCAGCTCGAGTCGAGCTTCTAGTTACCTGTTCCCGATGGGCTTTGGCTAGAAAGGGACAACGATGGTAGTCCTGGTCCAACTCTACTGTCAAGGTTTCCTATACCTGAAGTACACTTGCAGAGAGAAAGGGTTCCGTACCCGATGGGCTCGGGCACAAAAGGGACAACGATTTAGCCCTGGCCCAACTCTACTGTCAGGTTTTCCTACACCGGAAATACACTTGAAGAGAGAAAGGGTTCAGTACCTGATGGGCTCAGGCGCTATTTGGACAAGGACGCTCAGCTCTAGAACGCCTTGCTCTCAAACACGTGGTGTGAGACTCGAACTCGGACAAGGGGTACACGATGTCAGTGAATGACACCTCGGCTAAGAGGGCGAAAGAGCCAGTGTCCAACTCCTCTGTTGAGTTCTTCCCCTTAAGGAACCAGGCTCACGGATGAGAAACGGTTCAGTACCCAATGGGCACAGGCACAGCACGTCCAATTACACGAGGCGAGTTCATAGACAGTGGAACACCTCATGCGAGTCAGACGAGAGCAAAAATCGTCTGGGCGAAGAGTCGCCACTACGCGTGCCTGGAGACAGATATAGAGGCTGTCACAGGCTAAGGGTAGCCCACCCGAATTGTCAAGGCATACCGAAATCGGATGTGCTAGGCCTACAAGGCGCATAACGGTGGCACAACGTAATCACGCTCCCGGTGGAAATCGCACGGATATCCGTGATGGTTGCAATGGAGCGAACGCAAAACAAACAAACATTAATCTTCAATATCAATAGCTGCATTAATCTTTAAAAAAATGGCTCAAATAGTGTAGAGGATTAACTCCATTGTACTCAGGTTGCTCATATGCACTCAATCTATTTCAACAGAGCTGAACGCTGCAGGTAAATTGTTCGACTCAAAGGACATACCCCTGTAGCGTGTAGTGATAATCACAAAGACCTCGGATTAACGCTCTTGTATCGTAAACACGACGTCACGGCTACATTTTGAACACACGACCTCGTGAGCAGAAGACAAATGGCCTAGCCACTGCACCACAAAGATTGCCTTAATTAATCGTGGTGCAGTGCAAGTAGACGCCACCACATGTTTAATTATTTCCCTTGTCTATATTTGTAAATTTCATTTTCATCCTTTAATGTGTGAGAAACATAGAAAAATATACTGTGTAATATGACCTTGTCATTAGAGGTGAGAAAGAGAGTTCTGCAGTGCTATATAAACCCTACACTAACATATGGGTGCGAGTCTTGGACAATGAACAAACTGGAAAGTGAGAAATTAGAGGCAACACAGATGTGGTTCTACAGAAGAATGCTTAGAATACCATGGACTACCAGAAAAACTAATGTAGAGGTGTTGAAAGAGTCAAAGGTGAAACGGACCTTAATCAACAATATAAGGAAAAGGCAATCTTCTTTTTTAGCCACTTCATGAGACAGGCAGGTTTATAGAACATAGTCACAATAGGCAAAATTGAAGGCAACAGAGACAGAGGGCGGCAACGTGAGAAAATATTTGACAGTTTGACAGCCTTGCACGGCAAGGAAAAAAACAACGACCTTGATACATAATACCGTGGAAAGAGAGCCGCGGAGAGTCATGACCATCTACGCCAGCCGGCATGGCACCTGATGATGATGATGAATGTTTGAGATATATATTTATTTAGAATTGGGGTTAGGGTTAGTTATGTACAACACAACTATCCTAACCCTAACCCTAAAATAAAGTAATATTTAAACTATGAAATGATGAACATGACATTTACAAACATAGACAAGAGAAATAAATCGACTATGTGGTGGCGTCTACTTGTACTGTACCTTAATCTTTATTAATTCATATATATTGAGGCTGCGATCGGAGAACATATAGACTTGTTCAATGTACACTGATGATAACCTACAGCCAAACATAAAAGACGACTTAATTAAGTAGGGTGGGACATGGGGGTAGCTACCTAATCCAATGATTTCCGTTGTGAAAAGGATTTGCTGAAGATCCATGCCTGGACTGATGGGAATCAATTCTTGCATTTGCAACACGTCTAAAGGCTGAAAGAAGGACACCGTTTTAGAAGAAGAAGAAGAGGTAGGCAGAGATGTAAATGGGAGAGCAATATAACGAAATGGACAGGTTACAGTTAAACAGAGTATACCAACAAAGGAAGAGACAGAGGATGTTGAAAGTTCGTATTAGCCAAGTCTCGTTGCAGAGACGAAACTTGACACTGATGACATTATATTATTTCAGTATTATATTAATATTTCACAAACTATGTTGGAGAAAATTATAATTTGTAGATTATTTTTAATATGTTTCTTAAATACTCCAGTTATTATTTGATCTTTTGGGTGCTGTTTTGGACGTAAATATGAAACCTGAATCGGCAACACTGGTTACTTATCTTCGACATGAATCCCATGACACACATAGTACGTCCTCGCTAAAGTCTGCTAACGTTGTAAACCACCAAGTTAGCGTTGTTTAGTACGCAGGCATTCCTTCAATTGAACAGCTAGCGAGAGTGTGGGTAAATAAATTCACCAATACTTTCCATCAAAACTTTGTAAGTATATGTGTTTATATGAAAGTTAAACTTTTTTGGTTGTGTATGAGTGATTTCGTTGATGTTTACAGAGATTAGATTTTTATTACTAGCAAGATTTTAAAGGAGGCGTTTAGTAAATAATGTAAGTAAAGTAAAGTAACCGATAGCATTTATTAATGCCGTAGGGGTGTGAGATGTTAGCGATCTCACATTTCACAGGCTCTGCAATAATGTATGCGTGTTTGTGTATGTTATATTTGTGAGATTCTCTATGGTTGTTTCAAATTAGTACGGCCTGATATAACCAAAATATACTTCTGTCATAGGTTGAAAAGGTCGTGCCTCAGCTAAGAGGCTTTAATCCCCCATTTAACAAACAAACCGCCCGTGCGTTGCCGGGGTACGAAAGCGGAGCAAAGAATAGCAACACTGTTTACCTACCACGCATGCCGTAAGAGGCGACTAAGGAGGTTATGGGATGGAGTTGGCTGTCCCATCCCATATAGAGTCAGTGACCCAAAACCATACTGAAGTAGGATGTGTCAAACCGAAAGGCGCAGATATCGCAGCAATGCTATAAACCATAACGCATTCCGTTCTCCGGACTACATCGTGCTAATCTGCAGGAGTTTAAGAACGAACGCAGAAGAAGAAGAACAAACAAACAAGGTTGTTTCAAATGCATCACGTTAGAAGGATTATTCTCAATCATGTCTTATATTAGTCGATCATCATGGTTTTAAACACACTCCTTTCTCTACCACGTAGGAGCAATCTTAGTTGTGCCACGTTGAATACCGACTTCAATCAATGTCAGAATAGATCGATCACCAATGTCATTAATCATGATGTAGATAACAACAGGTGGTCATTGAGTGACTTGAGCACAACCTTCTTGTTCATCGTCAATAACTCACTAATGGGACGTAACACTTGTATATAGCCGAGGCCAGAAGAGGAGTAAAGAATAGCGAGACTTTTTCCTGCTATGCATGTAGTAAGAGAGGTGACTAAGAAGGCTTAGGGGAGGTGTTGTCTTTTCTATTCCTAGATAAGGTCATAGTGACCCAGAAGCCATACTGAAGTTGGGTGTTTCAGACCGAAAGGCACAAATACCGCAGCCAAACCATAAACCATTACCAATGCATTCCGTTCCCTCGATTACATCAGGTTAATCTGTAGTAGTATGAGAACAATCGCAGAAGAATAGGTGGATCATGTTCTCGTATTCTCGTATTGTAACACATGTGTGCTGTTCGTGATGTAACACATGTGTGCTGTTCGTGTTGTAACACACGTGTGCTG
This sequence comes from Meghimatium bilineatum, assembly GCA_034231615.1. Classification (NCBI taxonomy): domain Eukaryota; kingdom Metazoa; phylum Mollusca; class Gastropoda; order Stylommatophora; family Philomycidae; genus Meghimatium; species Meghimatium bilineatum. Next base: position 19,976,516 of record CM067321.1, read on the forward strand.
TTCGTGATGTAACACATGTGTGCTGTTCGTGATGTAACACACGTGTGCTGTTCGTGTTGTAAGTATGTAAGTATATAGAAGAATAGGGAGAACATCATGGAAGGAGAAGAAAACAAACAACGAGGTTCTAAAAACATTTAACATGAAAAAATAATTACTAAGAGAAATAAAGATCAGGCAAATAAAAGGTATGACACCTTATTGAAGATCTTACTTGAAGGTAAAGTAAAAGGGAAGCGAACAAGAGGTAGACAGAGATACAAGTGGGAGAGTAACATCACAAGATGGACAGGTTAGTCTAGCAGAGTGCACCACCAAGACAAGAGACAGGGGATGTTGGAGGTCTGTTGCAGCCAACCTTCGCTGCGGATACGGCACTTGATTATAATGAGCTGACTATTCCGGTTCATTTATAATTCTGCCTTTGATTCCTATATGCCGCTCGTTTCCACATCACGCATCACTAGCCATAGTTAAGGAAGAAGACTTACGTCACATACGGCAACTTTCAACTGGTCTAACTCAGTGAGTACAATCAAAATATATTTTTTAAAAATATTTGCAATATACAAGATACAAATTTTTTAAATTGGAGTAAGACAAGCAGCCATGTAGATAGATATATGGAACCCCCAATATCGCAGCGCAGCTGTAAACAGGAACATTGACATATTTAATGAGAATGAAAGAGACTGACATAGATATTAGGAAAGAAATAAAGACTATCTCAAATCAAGCCTACATCGATTGACAGCAAACCCGGAGGTGGCGTCACATGAGAATGATACAAACTCAACCAACTCTTCCTGCACAGATCAAGGGATAAAAGTTCCAGTGTCGGGTAACAACCCTAAACAGGAAATATGTGACTGGGGTAACACAACGCAAAAATCAAAATAAACGAAAATATGTATAAGTGTTACCAAACAAGTATAAAACAACGAGACACAGTGGCAGACAACGTTTCGAATAACAAAGCCTTTATCAGGACAAGCAAGGACCACAGTAAACAAATATAACATAGAAAACTATTACATAGTTTGTAGCTATGCACCCCGGTTGTGATTATTTGCACCCCGGTTGGCCACTTGTGGTCAGGACGTCCGAGGTCCAGCACATCCGTTTTCGCCATTCCTTTATTTCGGGTTTGGTCCCTAGTCCGTGACAGCCTGTGTATCTGTCGCCGGCCACGCTGGTGTGTAGTGCCTCTTCGCCAAGACGCTTGTCGAGCGCGTCTATCTGGCACGAGGTGCTCCAAGTCTATAAACCCATCTCGTGCAATTGTACGAACTCTGCATGTGTCCATCTGGTACTGAACCTTTTCTCATCCGCGAGCCTGGTTCCGTATGAGGAAGAACTCGCCAGAAGAGTTGAACCATGGCTCGTTCGCCCTCCTACCCGAGGCGTCGTTCACGGACATCGCGAACCCCTCGCACAAGTTTGAGTCTCACACCACGCGTTTGAGAGCAAGGCGTTCTCGAACTGAGCGACCTTGTCCCAATAGCACCTGAGCCCATCAGGTACTGAACCCTTTCTCTCTGCAAGTGTATTTCCGGTTTAGGAAAGCTTGACAATAGAGTTGGACCTGGGCTAAATCGTTGTCCTTTTTGTGCCTGAGCCCATCAGGTACTGAACCCTTTCTCTCTGCAAGTGTATTTCCAGTATAGGAAATCATGACAGTAGAGTTGGACCAGGACTGCGATCGTTGTCCCCTTCTTGCCTATGCCCATCGGGTTCGGAACCCTTTCTCTTCGTGAGCATATTTCCAGTATAGGAAGGCTCGACATTAGAGTTGGTTTAGGTCTTCTTGCTTTTCCGCGCGCCCACGATTGGGTCTGGGTCTCTGCTTATAAGGATCACATGTAACTAGAAGCTCGTCTCGAACTGACGGAGCTTGTAGTTCCCCTTTCCTAGGAACTTTTCACTTTCTATTTGCAGTTCGCGCTGCCCTCTGGCGCTGTTCTGCCCTTTCATTGTGTCATTGTACTCATTATGACATATTTTTGTTTCTCTCCATGCAACCACCTTTACGTGCCTTTTACATTGGCCGCCCCTCCAATGTTCTGACTGGACTAACAAGCAACACTGTATGTCGACAGTGTCGCTGCATGTGGTGATGCAAATGGTGTCGGAGATATTGTCTGTCTCATTTGCAGTCAAATCTATTTCTATCTGCTTCCTCCACATTCTCGGACACGATCCCCAAATGATTTGGCCAGAATCAGCTCGAGCTGCTGTTTTCTGTTACCAGGGTGCACCGCGAGGAGGTACATTTGGGGTTTTGGTTATCTGCTAACCCTGGGTCCGCCTAGAGCATTGCGTTCCCTTTGCACCCCGCCCCATAGCTTTTGCCTAAAGTCTATATCCTCTGGTCAGGTCTGCTGTCTCTACTCTTTGTATGTTGGGAAGTCCTGAAGTATGTGTTCCGGAGTCTGGGTTCCGGATTCACATGGACATTCATCTGTGTATGAGATCCTCAATCGGTAAAAGTGACACAGCAGTCTGCAGTGACCTGTTGTAAGGCGAAATATTGTGATATCTTTTGATATCTTTGGAGATGTATTACATGATGTTTGTATTCCACTTCCATTTGTTTCTTCCACTTTTCTGTGTATGAGTTCTGGATTATTGTTTGTGCTTCTTCGTAAGACAGTGGATGTCTGTGTTGGCCCATTTCGGGTCCTGCTTTTGACAGGGCATCCGCTTTCTCATTTCCCATGATCCCACAGTGTGATGGTATCCATTGAAGGGCAATAGATGATGATTTTTGGATCTGTGTTAGCTCATGTCTGATGTTGTGTAGAAGGCTTTCATTTCTGTTGCTCTGGATTGATTCCAGTAGGGATCTGCAATCTGTGAGTGGTTCTAAGTTTATTTCCCAGTTGAGGTGGAAATGTGTTTCAAATCGCAACGGCTCCCAGGTCGAGCCAGCGTTAATAGGGTACCGAATTAATATGGGAAGTAAATACTGTGAGGGAGAGGAGATGGTTACCGCCCTCATATAACAGGGTCACTGAAATGTGAGATCGCTAACAACTCAGACCCCTATGTCATTAATATATGTTATGGGTTAACTTTACTTTAATTTTAGATCGCAACGTTCCATTAATGGCCAATATAGTTATGTTTTATTAGTTTCTGTTCAATTTGTTGATGTTGTCTTTCTAAGATTTGTTGTATCCATTTAATTCTATGCAGTGAAGTCTGAGACTTATTTAGCAGACATAACTTAATGAAACTTTGAGGTAGGCTAACTTGGTACTGAGGGAGACTACCTCCCATTTCCCCCAATTCCTCTGCTTTTTTTGTGTCAGGGATGCCACAATGTAGTAATAATTTAGTTTTTCTAGATAATATGGAGATATTTTATCTGAATTTGTGAATGAGTTTGTCCTGTTTCGCCTATTAAATTGTTTGAATCACTAAAGATTGAGGGGTGCAAAGGGAACGCATTGCTCTAGGCGGACCCAGGGTTAGCAGATAACCAAGATCCCAAATGTACCTCCACGCGGTGCACCCTGGAAACAGAAATACAGCAGCTCGAGCTGATTCTGGCCAAATCATTTGGGGATCGTGTCCGAAAACGTGGAGGTAGCAGATGGAAAGAGATTTGCCTGCACACGGACAGACATATCTCCGACACCACCAGCATCACCACATATAGCGACATTGTCGACATACAGTGAAGCTAGTCAGTCCAGTCCGAACATTGGAGGGGCGGCCAATGTAAAATGCACGTAAAGGTAGATACATGGCGAGAGACATAGATTTCATACCGAGTACAATGAAACAATGAAAGGGCAGAACAGCGCTAGAGGGCAGCGCTAACTGCAAATAGAAAGTGAAAAGTCCCTAGGAAAGGGGAGCTACAAGCTCCGTCAGCTCGAGACGGGCTTCTAGTTACCTGAGTTCCTTACAGGCAGAGACCCAGACCCATCCACTGGCGTTTGGTAAAGCAAGAAGACCTAACCTAACTCTAATGTCGAGCCTTCCTAAACCGGAAATATGCTCGCGAAGAGAAAGGGTTCTGTACCCAATGGGCTTAGGCAAGAAAGGGACAACGATGGTAGTCCTGGCCCAACTCTACTGTCAATGTTTCCTATACCGGAAGTACACTTGCAGAGAGAAAGGGTTCCGTACCCGATTCGCTCAGGCACAAAAGGGACAATGATTTAGCCCTGGCCCAACTCTACTGTCAAGTTTTCCTACACCGGAAATACACTTGAAGAGAGAAAGGGTTCAGTACCTGATGGGCTCAGGCGCTATTGGGACAAGGACGCTCAGCTCGAGAACGCCTTGCTCTCAAACGCGTGGTGTGAGACTCGAACTTGGACAAGGGGTACACGATGTCGGTGAATGACACCTCGGCTAAGAGGGCGAAAGAGCCAGGGTCCAACTCCTCTGTTGAGTTCTTCCCCTTAAGGAACCAGGCTCACGGATGAGAAACGGTTCAGTACCCAATGGGCACAGGCACAGCACGTCCAATTACACGAGGCAAGCTCATAGACAGTGGAACACCTCGTTCGAGTCAGACTAAGAGCAAGAAAATCGTCTTGGCGAAGAGTCTCCACTACGCGTGCCTGGAGACAGATATAGAGGCTGTCACAGGCTAAGGGTAGCCCACCCGAATTGTCAAGGCATGCCGAAATCGGATGTGCTAGGCCTACAAGGCGCATAACGGTGGCACAACGTAATAACGCTCCCGGCGGAAATCGCACGGATATCCGTGATGGTTACAATGGAGCGAACGAAAAACAAACAAACAAACTAAAGATTGCGATTTTTCGGGGTATATTTTATTGTAGTCTGGTTATCCTATATTTATTTCGTTTATGTCATCGAAGCTGCACTCCTCCACCAAAAGTACCGCTCATAGCACGTAACTTCTTAGCTACAAGGGATAATTTCCAGGGACCTCAGAAAAACCACGTCAGTAACACAACATCGAGAGGTGGATTCGAATCTAAGACCTATTGCTCAAAATGAACGGCCTAACCTCATTATAATACCTTATTATACACAAGGGTGCTATGTGGTCTGTGCCAAATAAAAGTTCTATTGGAAAAATCTGCATGTTCTTCTCTTAGCTTTCGATGTATTCACCCACAACATCAGCATATATTGATAGAATATACCAGCACCGTTTAACAGAAGTAGATGGCTTGATACAAGCGTTTCTCAACATGGCTGATATAACTACAGTAATGGGGTGATATGAGGAGAGGAGTGCGTTGATATTTAAGGAAAAATTGAACCAATCAAACGGTACATAAATGATTAAGGATGAACCAATCAAACGGTACATAAATGATTAAGGATGAACCAATCAAACGATACATAAATTATTAAGGACGAACCAATCAAACGGTACATACATTATTAAGGATGAACCAATCAAACGGTACATAAATTATTAAGGATGAACCAATCAAACGGTACATAAATTATTAAGGATGAACCAATCAAACGGTACATAAATTATTAAGAATGCTTTTTACTTTGTAATTACAGGAAAGTAATATCATGCACTTCTATTGATAAGAATCAAGTTCTAGTTGTACCCAGGACCCCACTATGTTTATTCAGATCATGACATGACTGGATTACCAAAACCGCCGTCTCCATTATGTTTTTTTGTATTATTAAAAGCTCAGATATAAATAAATTGGACTAAGGTCCGCTATCGAAAGCAGCGTATCTTACCATGAGAGATACTTTTTTTACTTAACCAACAAAAGATATTTAAAGAGTGTCCGCGACGAAACATTTTTAGAATCGCTGGGTATAATTTATTGACTGCTTAGCAAAACACGACACGTTTTTTAAAAAATGATTGAAGTAGTCTGTGTGATTAATATATTGTTTGATTATGTAGGAAATTGCCATTATTCAATCAATCAATCAAGTATCATGCCGAATAGCGTAGGTGATCATGTTTCTCCACGACTCTCTTTCTCTTGTGTTGTCAATAAGCTCGGTTGGTGAACTCCTACCGTGCCACAATACTAGTCCTTCTAGCAGCTTCTCTCTTTTTCGTCCCGTCTCTTATCCCCTTGATCTTTCCAGTATTTATTAAGTGTTCAAGCTCTGTTCTTCTCAGCACATGCCCTAGAAACTTTGTCTGCCCCTAATGTTTTATATGACTGATCTTTTTACTCCAGCATCAATGAGAACCTCTGCATTCGTTTTCTTGTCTGTCCATGGTATTTTCATCATTCTTCTCAGAAACAACTCTGTAGCCTCCAGTTAGTTTTGAATTTTGTTGCTTACAGTCCATGCTTCACATCCATAAAAGAGAATTGGTTCGATCTCAGCACTCGAATTCCAGTCTTCATTGATAGCGTTCCATTGCACAAAATATTTCCCATTTTTTAGAATGCTGATTTGGCTTGTACTGTTTGGCTCTTTATCTCACTTGAGCATCTACCTTCTGATGTTAGCAGGGTGCCAAGATATTTCACTTTTTCACCTTTTGTTAAATTTGTGTCATTAATTATTATGTTGCATCTTGGTGGTGTTTGTTTCTTCGAGACAACCATTATTTCTGGTTTTTTCCCTTGTTTAAACTGAGGCCTTTGTTTTCACTTTTTTCACTACTTTATCCAACAGGGCTTGTAGTTCTTGCTTGCTTCCTGCGATCATTACTGTGTCGTCAGCACATCTCAAAATATTTATATTGTATCCTCCCACTGTTATTCCTGGCATATCTTCTATATTTCGCATAATGTATCTGTATACAGGGAGAAAAGATCCGGTGTCATTACACAACAGTGCCTGACACACATTTCTATCTTTTATACCTGACTGGCCTTATTACATCTTGCGAAGAAGAAATAAACACAAGATGTAATAAGTCCAGTCAGGTCATTGGTCAATTAACACCTTTACTAAGAACAAAGATATTACACTAGAAACAAAGAAAGCGCTTTTCAACACCATTTTTTTTTACCAACGTTGTGTTATCAGTGTCAAACTTGGACATTAGATTCTAGAACAATTCATAAGATTAGCACCACTGAAATGAAATGTGTGAGACGTATGATTGGAGTTAGCTTGAGAGACAAAATCAGGAATGAAGAACTAAGGAAACAATTAGGGATCATGTCAACAATAGAATACATCCAGAAACAACAAGTTAAATGGTTCAGCCACATAACCAGACAGAAAGAGCAAAGTATTATTAAAAAACACTTAACAAACGATAAGAAAACAGGAGACCTATTGGACGCCCTCGTAAAAGGTGGATATATAGTGTATTAGAGACACTCGGAAATATAACAGCAGAGGAGGCGAATAGAAGGGCAAAAGACCGTACGCTCACTCTCCTCTCAACACTGAAAGGTACACGAGGACAGAAAGAAGAAGAAGTAGAACCGTATTTCTAAGTACTTAACCTTAAGCTTGCCAAATCACACAACAAAGGTAAGGTAATACCTCGAAACTAGAGCAAAGGTCACAACGAAGAATTAAAAGCAACTTGCACCTAGAGATCAAATTGAAATTATATAAAACTATTGAGTCTCTAGGAGAATGATACAATATGATACTGACTTGTTGCTACAAAATAGAGAGAGTAGACTTCTTCTTCTTCTTCTGCGTTCGTTCTCAAACTCCTGCAGATTAGCAGGATATAGTCCGGAGAACGGAATGCTTTCTGTCATGGTTTACAGCATTGCTGCGATATCTGCGCCTTTCGGCCTGACACATTCGACTTCAGCATGGCTTTGTGTCACTGACCCTATATGGGATGGGACAGCCAACTCCATCCCATAACCTCCTTAGTCGCCTTTTACAACATTCGTGGAAGGTAAACAGTGTTGCTATTCTTTGCTCCCCTTTCGGGCTCCGGCAACACACGGTCGGAGAGAGTAGACATAACTGACAGTTTATAATGAGATTTGGACGTAAACAACTGAACTATTACACAGAACAAATATGTCATATCGTACATGTAGTTGGAAAGGTCAAAGGTTCAATCAGAGTTCAAAGTAGTTAATCGAAGAAGACACAGATGATTGTTGTGTGTAACTCTAGATAGTTTAAGTTATGATTACGACATAAGTAGAAAAATGGTCAAGTCTAGAAAGTAGTACAAACAGGATTCATACTATGGATTCATACTACATACATAATCCATAATACATATATCAATGTGACCGTCGATGTTATTACTGTTTGTTTTCTGTTATGTTTTAATTTTGTTTCAATTGTTGTCTTTATAAAGTTCTTTTGATCGAAACGTTGATTTGTGTGTGTTATATTAAAATGCTGTATTCCCATACAAGTAGTATTTAGTGAAAATTTAAAGGAAATATGCTCTTGGTAGACCACATCTGATGTGCAAACTTTGTAAATCCTCAATAAAAATTATCTCTTTCGACACTACAAATTCAGGATTGTTGTACGATAATTACACTGTCTAGAAATAAACTCTGCACACAGCGGCGGAGTCGATTAGGAAAATACGCTGCAAATATGTAGAGAAAAGAAATAGCTAAATACACAAACACAAATATTATATGGATGTGATTTGATCGCATATAATGTCCGTACACAAATGCTATATGGTTGTAATTTGATCGCATAGAATCTTCATTCACGAGAAACACTGCTCAATTAGTTACTTTTTGCTTAATGATCGTCTGCAAAACGAAAAAGATCATACATACCGTGTTAGTAGCAGAAGCAAGGATAGTTGGTGTACTACTACAGTAGTAGTGCTAGTAGTGATAGCAGCAGAGGCTGCGCTTCAATGGGTGACAGTAGTAGCAGTAGTAGAAATAAGGAAGAGATTGGCAATGGCATATTGCAAAATAACACGGCTGAAAAACATATGGAAAAACAACAAAATAGAAACGAAAGTGCTGATGTTACGAACTTTTATTTTTCCGGTTGCAACATACGGCTGTGAAACATGGACTCTAAGTAAAACAGCGGCAAAGAAGATCAACGCCTTCGAGCTGAAATGCTACAGAAAGATACTTAGAATATCATGGAAGGACAAAATCAGAAACTCAGTAATTATAAACACACTGAATATTCCAGAGTGTTGGTTACTAAACACAATAACAAAAAGAAAACTACGCCTGTTTGGTCATATAAAGAGACATAACTGTTTAGAAAGACAAATAATGGAGGGAAGAGTACCTGGGAAGAGGAGAAGGGGCAGACCAAGAAGACGATGGACTGACGACATTAAAGATAATATGAATACATCGCTAGAAAATGCAAGCCACATCGCCCAAGACAGAGAGAGGTTCAGAGAGTTCATTGGGAAGACAACGTTCTGGAAGGAATACGTCACATGACACAGTAGCAGTAGTAGTATTAGTAATGGTTGTAGTAGTTACATCAGTGTGGTGTAGACCGATGTTGTTATAGTTTGTGGCTCTTTCGGTCTATCTAGACGACAGTACTACCGACTTATATGAGAAATATTAAGCTACAATCTATAGACAGTCTCCCACAGTATGTATAAGAAGTGTCATGACCACTCGTGCTATCGTGTATTATTTATGTCTTCTCAAATTGACACTTGAATTATATGATAATACTTTCTCCTTCCAATAATATTCTTGATCTTTCCCCTGTGTGAAACACGATCCATGACGTGTTCCCATGATTTGATATCATGCATACTCCGTATTGCATGCATCTTTGTATGATGCATTACTTGGTATTACATAACATCTTTGTATCGAAGTAGAGATCAACTCCGAAATATTTCTTGAAATTATAATACCTAATAAAAAAGATCATTCGATAATCTGCCTTCTTTCACTTCTTTATTGTTTCTGTCTATTTGAATCTATGCAGAATGAGCATAGATGTCTGTTCTATCTAATATATCAGCGTAGCGTTATTGATTTTACCATGGCACCTAACGCCAAGAATTCTAAGTAAGCACCGATGTCAAAACGTTTTAGCCTAGGAGTAGTAGTTGTTGTAGTTAGAGTACTGGAAATAGCAGGAGATAATGTTATATTTGTTGTTGTCTAGCGTAGTGGCAATAGCAGGAGATAATGTTATATTTATTGTTGTCTAGCGTAGTGGCAATAGCAGATCCATGATACATTTGTTGTTGTCTAGACTAGTAGCAATAGCAGAAAATCTTGTAATATTTGTTGTTGCATGGGCATTGGTGATATGTGGTGGTAAATGTTAAGAAAATTCCAGTTGTAGCAATACTTGTGTTAACAAAAATGTGGTAGATATGGTGATAATGGTAGCAGTAGTAGGATTAGAGGTAGTAGTAGTAGTAGTTTTAGTAGCAATAGTAGTAGTAGTAGTAGTAGCAATATTAGTAGTAGCAATAGTAGTAGTAGTAGCAATAGTAGTAGTAGTAGCAATAGTAGTAGTAGTAGCAATAGTAGTAGTAGTAGTAGTAATAGTAAAATTAGTAGTAGCAGTAGGGGTAATATTCTTAGTAGTAGTAGCAGTAGTAGTAGTAGTAATAGTAGTAAATAGTAGTAGTAGTAGTATCAATAATAGTTGTAGTATTAGATAGTAACAGTAATAGTAGTAGTTGTATTAGTAGCAGCAGTAACAGTAGCAGCACAAGTCGCAGTAGTAGTGGTAGAAGTAGGAATTGTTAATTTTGTTATTGCAATAGTGACGGTGGTTATGATGGTATTAGTGATGGTGGCAGTAGTGATAGTGCAAGTGGCTGAAGTGACAGAGGTAGTGGTGTTCGCAGTAGCGCTAGGTGTAATAGTGGTAATAGTGGCAGTGTCCGTAGTAGTAAATGTAATAGTAGCATACTTTATTGTAGAACAAGCAGCAGTAATAGTATGTCTCCAAGAACCTCATCTATATGCATGTTGAGCCAAGTCACGTCTTCAGATTAGATCGTTTCAAATTATGGAAATTTATACAATCCCCCTGATTACGGCTCCTTGGCATGTTCCCCCGAATAAAGATGCGATGCATAAAATATTGGAAAACTAGTTCCAATCGATGTCAGTGTTCTCTATGTGCCTAAATAAGTGCTTAGTTCCTTTCCAAAGGCTACAAAAAATAGTAGCAAAACACTTGTAAATTCTAAATGTTTATAGTGCTATTAAAGTCCTATTGAAAATAGAGACTTTAAAACGCAATATCTGTAACTCAAACATTAACACGGTCTCAGAAACATGGATAAAAACAAAAGGTACAACCAGAAAAATACAAACTTTCATCAATCGATGGATGCTTAAACTAGAAGGTTTTAAATGGTGTGGTTAGACGAATTAAGTTGATTCTTACTCGAAATTAACACTACCAACTGAAACAGTTCTTTGCTACTAATAGGTATTTGCTGACGACCACTGTTTACATCATAGTACGGACATTCTGTACCTTGTGCTCTCGTAGTGACACATTGTGCTCGCATCTTGAGTTCTAGCGATCATGAGTTATCTTTACAATTCCAAATTTTGTTGTACAAACCGAAACAAATAGTGTATTATCCAAGATTATGTTGGAAATGAATGGACTTGGGGTGTGTACGGTGTATTGAAAAAGATTATATGGCCAGTTTTCATGTTCACTTTTCCTCTCAATTTTTCTTTCATTTTCTGTATTGGCTCGATCATTGTTAAATCCTGGTATTCTGAGTAACATTCATCCTCAAGTATCTCATAAATATGATAAGTGATTATTTTTCTAAAATATACAGTGTACATAAATATTTATTTCCTAGTGTTATGGTGCTCACACACTCAGTATGTCATGTGGGGGTGCTCACACACTCAGTATTTCATGTGGGGGTGCTCACACACTCAGTATTTCATGTGGGGGTCCTCACACACTCAGTATTTCATGTGGGGGTGCTCACACACTCAGTATTATATGTGGGAGGGGCTCACACACTCAGTATTTCGTGTGGGGGTGCTCACACACTCAGTATTACATGTAGGAGAGGCTCACACACTCAGTATTTCATGTGGGGGTGCTTACACACTCAGTATTACATGTGGGAGGGGCTCACACACTCAGTATTACATGTGGGAGGGACTCACACACTCAGTATTACATGTGGGAGGGGCTCACACACTCAGTACTACAATTTGGCGAGGGGGGTGCTCATACACTCGGCATTACATGTGGGAGGTGCCCTCACACTCAGTATTACATGTGGGAGGTGCCCTCACACTCAGTATTACATGTGGGAGGTGCCCTCACACTCAGTATTACATGTGGGAGGTGCCCTCACACTCAGTATTACATGTGGGAGGTGCCCTCACACTCAGTATTACATGTGGGAGGTGCCCTCACACTCAGTATTACATGTGGGAGGTGCCCTCACACTCAGTATTACATGTGGGAGGTGCCCTCACACTCAGTATTACATGTGGGAGGTGCCCTCAGACTCAGTATTACATGTGGGAGGTGATTGCTTTCTGAAAGACTAGAGAACCTCAGCCAATAGAATAAAAATGTCCAAGCCCACATGAACATGCTACATAACAACTAACTTATACGTCACAATAAGATGAACATTGGTTAAACATAAACCATGACAATAAGCAGAACACCATCAGTAACAATATCTAGATTTTAAAATAGCAAATATTAAAACAAGTGCAAGAATTTTCAATACCTGGACAGCTTGTTCAGTTGAAAATGGACTACCAGAAACGCCACCTACACTATTTATTGATAGTGACCTACACTATTATTGATATTTTTTAGTGATGGTTAAAAGCTCTTACATAACATAATTATTGATGGTTAAAAGCTCTTACATAACATAATTGGACTAACGTCCGAGGGGCAAACCTCGTCATAAGATGTACTGTTTATTTACAATAAAACATTTCAAAATGAAGATTTGATTTCAAACAAAACAACAAATCTATTTATCAATTGTCAATTGTTAATTTATTGAGACTTGTAAAACTATTTATAAATAGGTATTAAGATCAACGAAAATTACAAAGTAATATGTTTTATAGTTCACAAAACAGACTGGTACGAAATATATCGTAAACAGTTTACTAAACACACTAAATGGATCATAACAACTGTATAAAAAAAATATAGGAGAAACAGAGAAAAATTACTAAATATAATAATATTGTAAATGGACTAGACTGCAGACAGTTAATATTTAAAAAAAACAAGGCACCAATAACAAATGGGGCACACCTTGCGTGTTGTATAGAAACCAATTTAAATTGTTAAAACATGACGAATGTAAACGAAATAAAACACCTACAGCTGGACCATATGGATGGAAAAAGCAACACATGCTTCCTATCTAAATAAATTATGTGTATTGAAACCAGATGGCTTAAGAGTGCCATACAGCGACATGCGAGGTAGCTTCAAAAAAGGTTGAATAAGAGCAAAGAAAAAGTTATGTTTGAATTGTTATTTATTCCTAGGGTATTGTCTACCATATTTCATTGCTGAAGGCAGAATGCTTAACAAGGAAATGTACGTTGATATCCTCCGTCGTCTAAAAGATGAAATCAGAATTAAACAACCAGAAAAATAGAGAATAAATAGTTGAATTATGCTGCATGACAATACGCCAACACATCGATCCCTACACGCGTGTGGTTGCGTCTGTGGGTCTCACCAATGGCCCACTAGACAAACCACCCATGCAACAGAAAACCTTAGATGACATGCCGTTATATTGAGGTTATCTTCTTATAGAAGCTTCATGGCACGTCATCTATACAATTATGCTCCTTGTGCTATTTTGTTGTTGAATTGTGTTTCATGTTTACTTGAATATGTGTATGCACTCTCTGTGGTTGGGAGGGATCCAGAGATGTACTTTGCATCACTGGGGAGGAGGAAACTGACAGCACTGTTTTTCCTATGGCTGAGACCCATCATAGAGGTACAGTGACTCAGGACGTGACAATCCTTTTGACTTGAACATTTGGTTACATGCCTAGAGCAATAGAGAAGTTCGGCATAACCAGTAGTCAATTGGTGGCGGGGAATGAGCACATTGAACACTGTCTTGGCTGCAGTGGCTCGGAGCAGTGCATAGGTTGAAACCTACCTTCCTGGATGTGTTATAGTTAGTCTCGGGGAGGGAAGAAAATCCACAGATTTCCCAGCAATATAATGCCATGTAATGGCATTGGGTCAAAGGGCATGAGCTCATAGACCGCTGGATCAGCAACCAGCCAACCATCGATCCTTACTGGTAAAGCCGCACAAAGAACAATGTAATTACTTTGGATCAGCCTCCATATTCTTCCGAGCTTGCACCGGCTGATTTTTTTCTGGTTCCTTCGACTGAAATCGACACTTGAAGGACAGCCATTCAATGATGTAAATGGCATTATCACCCATACGACAAGACAAGACAGCTGAGAAAAATGTCACAGAATGTGTTCAATGAATGTTTCCAGAAGCTGTATGGAAATTGACAAAAGTATGTATTTGCTGAATGAAACCACTTTGAAGAAAATGTAGTATAGATAATTCTATTGTTACTTATAACGTTTTGAATAAACATATTATAACAATTTTCAATGGCGTATCTAGCCCTATAGTTAGTAAAAAATGATTGAAGTGACTTGGATGTCATGGAGACTAAGGTGATGAATGTTATTGAGCTGCACATCAGTAGGATAAGATATTTGATGTTAATGTCATGGAGATATTGACAGAAATGTTAATGTCATGGAGATATTGACAGAAATGTTAATGTCATGGAGATATTGACAGAAATGTTAATGTCATGGAGATATTGACAGAAATGTTAATGTCATGGAGATATTGACAGAAATGTTAATGTCATGGAGATATTGACAGAAATGTTAATGTCATGGAGATATTGACAGAAATGTTAATGTCATGGAGATATTGACAGAAATGTTAATGTCATGGAGATATTGACAGAAATGTTAATGTCATGGAGATATTGACAGAAATGGTTATTTAGTTGCTGTTTTTGGGGGGTGTTTTTGTGTGGTTTTTGTGCTGGTTTTTGTCTCCTATATATATCATGTTCTACCACTATCTATAACATATGACCCATGTATTTCATGTTACAAAGTTTACAAACGTTGAAATATAACAAGGCGGGACATCGCATGGATAACAGATATTATTACACAACCGTAATCCAATCCTTTCTCTTGACTGTATCTTACTAATCAGCAGAATATTGAGAATAAACACAGAACAATAGCATCTCTACATAACGCATATTTTATAACAACTTTCCCTATTTAACGAAACTTATCCGAATGGACAGGGCAAGATATTTCCACAATCATCCGCATCGCTGAGGATAGAATTCGCTGGAGGACTCTGTGTGCTGAGGCATCCAATGTGGTACCCCTACGACCCTGAAGGGTTACGGGTTTATTGATTGATTGATTGATTGATCCAAATTCCAAATTATATTTATTCTTTATTGCCTATACTATATACAGCGAATTTCTATAATTACATAAATATTTCGTTAGTCCGGACCAAAGTTGTAATAAAGGGATTGGACTGTATAATAAAAAAAAATGCTATCTCTATACTTGCATTATGTTACGTCAGATATAGACACTGACAAAATATTAGAGAGAGAGAGAGAGAGAGAGAGAGTGAGAGAGAGAGAGAGAGAGAGAAAGCTTGCCACGTTTGAAATGAGAATTTTTTTTCCTTCTTTGAACCTCGTTTTCTTGTACCCTCCACCGTACCTTGAAGAACATCTCTTATCAAGGAATGTCTCAGCACATGTCTGTACTACCAGAGTTTACGATGTTTCACGATTGTCAACAGTGGTTCTTGTTGACACGCTACTACATTAATTCTATCATGCACAAATATATTAGTCTTATGTTCTCGATAACAGATACTCAAAACACGTCTATAACATTTGTTTTCAAACGCCTGGATTCTTCTAAGTCCGCAGTTAGTCCACTTCTCAGTCATATAGAAATATTGACAGAACCAACTATTTATACGTTACGCCACGGGTGGTGATCCTGCGTTTCCAAATAGTGGTTAATCTTGTCATAGCGACCATTGTCATTGCGTCTTTTCTTAAATTCAGCGGTTTATTTGCCATCACCAGTAATCTGGGCTCCCAGATAAGTAAACGTCCCTGCAGGCGTGTAATGTATGAATGTTACACTCTGGTGGATGTATTTTTTAGATGAGGATAGAAAACTAATGGAGTGAGCCGGTGTGCGTTAATGAGAACCTGCAGGCATACCTCGTCTCACGATGTCTGATCTGACACTCACAACTTCTAGAGCTAACAACTTGAACATGGAAAGTTGCAGAGGAAGAAGAAAATAAGGAAAATATATGCTGGAGTAACTGGGGGCGTTACAAAACCACAACATAACTATTTATCAAGCAACCCAGCGTGCCATGTAACATAGCGTCAATTATAAGTCGAGGAAGAAACTATAGTGGTCGTATTGGGCTATACAGTGACATGTAAGCCGTAGATGGGGGGGGGGGTGCCATCATAAAATCACTTAGGAAGCTGGAACGTGACTTTTAGTACTTCCAATCCCCCCTTTCTTCCAATCGTTTAACGATTTTCCACAAAAGGTCTCCATATATATCTAAAAAAAAAGTTACACACAAATATGGACGAATGTTACACATGAAGATGGACGAATGTTACACATGAAGATGGACGAATGTTACACATGAAGATGGGCGAATGTTACACATGAAGATGGGCGAATGTTACACATGAAGATGGGCGAATGTTACACATGAAGATGGGTGAATGTTACACATGAAGATGGGCGAATGTTACACATGAAGATGGGCGAATGTTACACATGAAGATGGGCGAATGTTACACATGAAGATGGGCGAATGTTACACATGAAGATGGGCGAATGTTACACATGAAGATGGGCGAATGTTACACATGAAGATGGGCGAATGTTACACATGAAGATGGGCGAATGTTACACATGAAGATGGGCGAATATTACACATGAAGATGGGCGAATGTTACACATGAAGATGGGTGAAAGACCTTTTATTTAGGCAACACCCCCCCCCCCTTTAACGAATAAGTACTATCGGCCTTAGCTATATGAAATATGTTGTCAAAAGTGACCAACATTGGTGCCTCCAAATGATTTCAGGTTTCCACGTGATTGGAAATATTCAATACAAAATAGTAGATATATTCTTCTTCTTCAGCGTTCATTCTCAAACTCCCGCTGGATCTCTCTTGTAGCAGGACCATAGATCTATTAGATTTCCAGCAGTATGTCGTCCAGAGAATGGTAATGCCCTGTGTCGCAGTTTTATTTGCGCCAATGGCCCGACACATCCGTCTTCGGTGGCAGAAGATATATTATGATCTACATACATACAGACCCATCAGCATAGAAGTTTTTGTGAAAATGTTGTAGTAGTAAGTATCTTTCCTTCTCACCAGACGATGGTATTATTGTTGTAATATACGAAATATAATCTACTATCTGTGGCGATGATAGATGTGACTCCGAGACTATAATTTGAGCCACAACAAGTCTTCCACAGTATCTCCAGATTTTATTCCGGGACCCAATAAGGCCAGGGATAGAGTATGCCTCTCCATAGCCCAATACCCAAAGGCTGAAATACAGAAACCACTTGTTTCCCCATACTCGATCCTTATCTCTCTGCTTGTCTTGTTAACTCCAAAGGAAAGATAATACCAATACATTTGAAACAAGGCAAGCTGCAGATGCCGGCATGTCCGCAGAACTATGCTCTATCTGTCCGACTTCCGGTGCTATTAACTTAATCCAGTTGCTAACCATGGATAACGGTCTGGTCTGTCGTCACACTATTTGGTTTTAGGTAGAACCTCCTTGTCCTATGATAAAGCTCGTATCCCCTACATGTGCTCCTAAAAATATTGTAGCAAGAGTACAATAGCTACCTTTTCTGTTGAGATTTGAATCTTCTGAATGTGGAAGAAAACTCAGTTTAAGAAAAACCACTTTTTGTACATAGGAAACAAGAACTTCATTGCGGGCAATTCATAAATACCAAGATCAACAAAACAGTCTAAAAATAAGCGTACGTATCAATAGACACAAGCAAAGTCATCATAATAAAACACATAAACAGTCTCGTAGGAGTGCAACTTTGGAAATAATAAAAGATTCATGTAAACCTCCCCCTCCTTATTCTCAATTTTTGTTCTTTGAGTGTGGAATATCGTAATCCGTATTAATCCTTAATATTAGCAACCCATACTCGTTTCCTCCAAATTCTGATAGGGCGGCCCATTTGGACAAATAAAATCCACACAAAAAAACATCTCCGTTATTCGAACTACATGCTACCGGACATCTAACTGAACATTTGTCCTGCTACATAAGAGATCCAGCAAATTTGAGAACGAACTTTATTTAAAAAAATGCATGCATTCCTTGAGACTTCTTCTGCTCTTAACTAGTTTTATTGACAAAAATTAAAGAAGTGATCGCGCGTTATTTCTGTGTTAAACATCCACATGATATTTATGTGGGAAATAAAGTTTGCTTGACGGCGCCCTACCTCTTCATGCCTCGCAAAGCAAGTTGTGTCGTACCTACTTGTCGTTTTTGATGTATACGTGTGCTATCCTTGATAAAACCTTTCAGTCGAAACATCGATTTGTACAATTAACGTACAAAAACAGAAGTTATGAAAATTAGCAATTTTGCAACACCAATGGATATAACAATAGATAACACCAAAGTGAAACAAGCCAAAGAATTTAAATATCTAGGCACAGGCACAGCACGTCCAATGGGCACAGGCACAGCACGTCCAATTACACGAGGCAAGTTCATAGACAGTGGAGCACCTCGTGCGAGACAGACGAGAGCAACAATCGTCTGGGCGAAGAGTCGCCACTACGCGTGTCTGGAGATAGATATAGAGGCTGTCACAGGCTAAGGGTAGCCCACCCGAATTGTCAAGGCATGCCGAAATCGGATGTGCTAGGCCTACAAGGTGCATAACGGTGGCACAACGTAACCACGCTCCCGGCAGAAATCGCACGGATATCCGTGATGGTTACAATGGAGCGAACGAAAAACAAACAAACCAACTACAGCTACACCAGGAAGATATCTAGATCACTCTAACTATCATGGTAGTCCCAATAATTTTTCTTCTTCTGCATTCGTTCACAAACTCTTGCAAATTAGCAGGATGTAGTCCAGAGAATGGAATGTGTTGTGTCATGGCTTAGAGCAATGCTGCGATAACTGTTTTCAGCCTCACACATGCGACATTAGCATGGCTGTGGGTCATGTTCTCCATCCCATAACCTTCTTAGTCGCCTCTTACGACATGTATGGAAGGTAAAGTGTTGCTATTCTGTGCTCCCCTCTCGGGTCCGGTAACACACATGCGATATGTCCAATAATTGAAGCACATCATTCGCACGTGTGTTGGCGGGCCCGAAAGGGGAGCAAAGAATAGCAACACTGTTTACCTTCGACGCATGTCGTAAAAGGCGGCTAGGAGGTTATAGTATGGAGTTGGCTGTCCCATCCCATATAGGGTCAGTAACCCAAAGCCATGCTGAAGTCGGATGTGTTAGGCCGAAAGGCGCAGAAATCGCAGCAATGCTGTAAACCATGACACAACACATTCCGTTCTCCGGACTACATCCTGCTAATCTGCAGGAGTTTGAGAATGAACGCAGAAGAAGAAGAAGAATATCTAGGCAGCATTTTTTCCGAAGATGGAAGACTAGACAGAGAAATAGAAACAAGGTACCAAAAAGCAAACACAGTGACCTACCAACTTTCACCATTACTTCTTCACCCAAAGATAAAGATGGAAATTTAAAAAAACAGATAATATATACAATTTTTATACTTACACTCTGCTACCAATGTCAAACATGGTCTTTAACAGCCTCGCAGC
The DNA here is from genome assembly GCA_034231615.1 of Meghimatium bilineatum. Lineage (NCBI taxonomy): Eukaryota > Metazoa > Mollusca > Gastropoda > Stylommatophora > Philomycidae > Meghimatium > Meghimatium bilineatum. Next base: position 19,996,358 of record CM067321.1, read on the forward strand.
AGAGAAAAATCATTACATGTGAAATGAAGTGTCTCTGAGAAAAGCTGTAATGGTTACTAAACTAGACTAAATAAGAAACGAAGCGATTAGGAAAAGAGTTGGTATAATATCACGTATTGAACATATTGAAAGACAGCAAGTAAAATGGTTCGGTCACCTTATGAGAATGAACTTAAACCAAATACCGGTAAGAGCATATAACAAAAGAATATCAGGGCGTAAAGAAAAGGTAGACCAAGAAAACGGTGGATAGAAAACATCAAGAACTATGGGCTAAATGCAATCGCGGCGACACATCTGGCATTGGAACGAAAGCTTAAGCTCCCACCTTTGAACTTAATGGCAAGTGTGAACCATCATTCACCTGGGGAGAGACAATAGATTAAAACGTATTCTCACCTGAATATGTGTTTATTTATGTACTTCTAAACCCAAATATATTCTTTGCTGTTTCATTTCATGTTGTCTTAATTGTTTGCACGAGATTCCAGCTTATCACTTTTACGTAGCCACAATGTATTATCTTATAATCATTTAATTATCTATCTATTATATTACAATCATTTGGTTCTCAATCTATCATCTTATAATCATTTGTTCTCAATATATCATCTTATAATCATTTGTTCTCAATATATCATCTTATAATCATTTGATTCGCAATCCATCATTTTACAATAATTTGGTTCTCAATCTATCATCTTATAATAATTTGGTTCCCAATCTATCATCTTACAATTATTTGGTTCTCCATCTATTATACTATAATCAGTCGGTTTCCAATCTGTCATCCTCCAATAATATACGTTTTCATACAGAAAAATGTAATAAATAACATAAAATCTCGATTTATTTTTCATTAACAGGACACTAATATATAATGTCAACACATATTCTAAGTCACTACGACCCCGCAGTGGAGCAGGTGAACAAAGCACTGGAGTTGGCTAAATCTTCAGGGGCTATCCCAGAACTAGTTCAAACCCTAGAAACTGCTATTGAGTTGATCAAGCTCCGAGAAGACTTTGCTTACACCACATCTTCTAAAGAAAGTCAAACGCTGAAGGGAATCCTTGAAGAAACGTACAGACATGACTGGCAGTCGGTGTACGATCAAGGCAAATCATATTGGAATCTTTCTCCTATAATGATGAGTGGACCTCTTGAAGGTACAACTTGAACAATAGAGAAATTATTCCATGATGATGATAGTGATGATTATGGTAGTGATGATTATGCTAGTGATGATTATGATGATGGTAGTGATGATTATGATGATGGTAGTGATAATTATGGTAGTGATGATTATGCTAGTGATGATTATGGTAGTGATGATTATGATGATGGTAGTGATGATTATGGTAGTGATGATTATGATGATGGTAGTGATGTTTGTTTGTTTGTTTGTTTTTCGTTCGCTCCATTGTAACCATCACGGATATCCGTGCGATTTCCGCCGGGAGCGTGATTACGTTGTGCCACCGTTATGCGCCTTGTAGGCCTAGCACATCCGATTTCGGCATGCCTTGACAATTCGGGTGGGCTACCCTTAGCCTGTGACAGCCTCTATATCTGTCTCCAGGCACGCGTAGCGGAGACTCTTCGCCCAGACGATGTTTTGCTCTCGTCTAACTCGAACGAGGTGTTCCACTGTCTATGAACTTGCCTCGTGTAATTGGACGTGCTGTGCCTGTGCCCATTGGGTACCGAACCGTTTCTCATCCGTGAGCCTGGTTCCTTAAGGGGAAGAACTCATCAGAGGAGTTGGACACTGGCTCTTTCGCCCTCTTAGCCGAGGTGTCATTCACCGACATCGTGTACCCCTTGTCCAAGTTCGAGTCTCACACCACGCGTTTGAGAGCAAGGCGTTCTCGAGCTGAGCGTCCTTGTCCCAATAGCGCCTGAGCCCATCAGGTACTGAACCCTTTCTCTCTTCAAGTGTATTTCCGGTGTAGGAAAACCTGACAGTAGAGTTGGGCCAGGGCTAAAACGTTGTCCCTTTTGTGCCTGAGCGAATCGAGTACGGAACGCTTTCTCTCTGCAAGTGTACTTCCGGTGTAGGAAACCTTGACAGTAGAGTTGGGCCACGACTACCATCGTTGTACCTTTCTTGCCTACACCCATCGGGTACAGAACCCTTTCTCTTTGCAAGCATATTTCCGGTTTAGGAAGGCTCGACATTAGAGTTGGGTTAGGTCTTTTGCTTTACCAAACGCCGATGGATGGGCCTGGGTCTCTGCCTGTTAGGAACTCTGGTAACTAGAAGCCCGTCTCGAGCTGACGGAGCTTGTAGTTCTTTTTCCTAGGGACTTCTCACTTTCTATTTGCAGTTCGCGCTGCCCTCTAGCGCTGTTCTGCCATTTCATTGTTTCATTGTACTCTGTATGAAACATATGTGTCTCTCGCCATGCATTTACTTTTACGTGCATTTTACATTGGCCGCCCCTCCAATGTTCGGACTGGACTGACTAGCTTCACTGTATGTCGACAGTGTTGCTATATGTGGTGATGCTGGTGGTGTCGGAGATATTGTCTGTCTCTTGTGCAGTCAAATCTCTTTCCATCTGCTACCTCCACATTCTCGGACACGATCCCCAAATGATTTGGCCAGAATCAGCACGAGCTGCTGTATTTCTGTTTCCAGGGTGCACCACGTGGAGGTACATTTGGGATCTTGGTTATCTGCTAACCCTGGGTCCGCCTAGAGCAATGCGTTCCCTTTGCACCCCGATGGTAGTGATAATTATGGTAGTGATGATGATGGTGATGATGGTAGTGATGATTATGATGATGGTAGTGATGATTATGATGATGGTAGTGATGATTATGATGATGGCAGTGATGATTATGATTATGGTAGTGATGATTATGGTAGTGATGATTATGGTAGTGATGATTATGGTAGTGATGATTATGGTAGTGATGATTATGATGATGATGGTGATGATGGTAGTGATGACTGATGATGATTATGGTAGTGATAATTATGATGATGATAGTGATGATTATGATTATGGTAGTGATGATTATGGTAGTGATGATTATGATGATGGTAGTGATGATTATGATTATGGTAGTGATGATTATGGTAGTGATGATTATGATGATGGTAGTGATGATTATGGTAGTGATGATTATGATGATAGCAGTGATAATTATGGTAGTGATGATTATGGTAGTGATGATTATGGTAGTGATGATTATGGTAGTGATGATTATGATGATGATGGTGATGATGGTAGTGATGATTATGATGATGATGATGGTAGTGATGATTATGGTAGTGATGATTATGATGATGGTAGTGATGATTATGATGATGATAGTGATGATTATGGTAGTGATGATTATGATGATGGTAGTGATGATTATGATTATGGTAGTGATGATTATGATGATGATAGTGATGATTATGATTATGGTAGTGATGATTATGGTAGTGATGATTATGGTAGTGATGATTATGGTAGTGATGATTATAGTAGTGATGATTATGATGATGATGGTGATGATGGTAGTGATGATTATGATGATGGTAGTGATTATTATGATGATGGTAGTGATGATGATGGTAGTGATGATTATGATGATGGTAGTGATGATTATGATGATGATAGTGATGATTATGATTATGGTAGTGATGATTATGATGATGATAGTGATGATTATGATTATGGTAGTGATGATTATGGTAGTGATGATTATGGTAGTGATGATTATAGTAGTGATGATTATGATGATGATGGTGATGATGGTAGTGATGATTATGATGTTGATGATGATGATGGTGATGATGATGATAATGATGATGATAGAATCTCAAAGGATTATGAGTGTGACGCTCGTGTGCTTTGTGCCATGCGGTGAAGTTTAACTTTCAGATCCAGGCGAGTGTTTCTCTGACATTCTATGTGAATGGAGAGGATTCTAGATTGCTTGTGCAAGTCCTAGATAACTGTTGAACTCAATGTGTGTATGGTGCAATAAATATCATGTACTCAACGTGACTGTATAGTACCATACCATGTACTCAATGTGACGGTATGCTGCAATACCATGTACTCAACGTGACTGTATAGTACCATACCATGTACTCAATGTGACTGTATGCTGCAATACCATGAACTGTGCATTTGTAATAATGTACTTGCAATCTGGAGGCGTACTGTAGATGCAAGAGTTGATATCAGCTCAGCAGTCTAGGAATATGTCTTCAGTAAACTGTATCACAGCAGATATCTTATTGCGTATAAGCAATCCATGCCCATTCTTAGCCGTTTCTTACGACACGCGTGGCAGGCGCAGTGTTATATTACTTTCCGGGCAGGTAACACAAGATGCGGAACTGGTTTCTATATGTATACACGGTTGATCCTAACGATAGATCTTCTAGTTTAGTCACTTCATTTAAAGTTCAACGTGTTTGTTTGGATCACCATGAAGTATGAGCCACATAAATCTGGTCTTATTGTCTTTTTGTGTAATATGGAGCTTTCTATAAAGGTTTATTTCTTTAACAAAAGACTCAAAATCTGCGCGGTTTGCAATTCTTGGAGAATCCTCTCATTCAGAGTGGATTAATTCAAGCATATTTGTATGGACGAAGCACGACCGGACTCCAATAAAGACCTGTGTGCAGAAAGCAGACATGACATGAAAGGCTGATATTTATATCCGTGCTTTTCGTTGGTCGGCCTTGGCTGTTTTTAGCGTGCGACTTAAATAGTCGTATTGTTTTTAAGAAAATAGTCAAAAACGTAACGAAGTCTTGTTTACTTTCTATACGGTGGTCGTTACTGCTGAATGTCTCGGATGAAGTAATGCGGGTCTTCCATAAGACGAGAGCCTCATTATCTAGGTATGCCACATACTTCACTTTAAAAAAAAAATTATGGTCGTGGATTCTAACTTGGCACAGTCGACCCAGCTGAAAATGGGTACCTGAAGATAAGTGAGTGGAGGTAAAGACAGCAATGAACGAACTGGCCACCACACCTAATAGTTGCTGCGGCTCACAATTTGTGTGGTAAGCTTGTATAGTTTGGGCTGTGAGCGTATAAACATTTTGTGTGGTGAGCGTGTACAGTTTGTGCTGTGAGCGTATAAACATTTTGTGTGGTGAGCGTGTACAGTTTGTGCTGTGAGCATATAAACATTTTGTGTGGTGAGCGTATAAACATTTTGTGTAGTGAGCGTGTACACAATTTGTGTGCTGAGTGTGTACAATTTGTCTGCTATGTTTACAGGTCAATTTATAAAGTCGATCGTCAGCATTCAAAAACCAAAACGGATTCTAGATATTGGATTGTTTACTGGATACAGTGCTCTGTCTATGGCAGAAGCTCTCCCAGGTATGGACATATCACCATATCATTTCATCATCGTCGTCATCATTATCACTTTTCACTTTTAAAATAATTTCTCACGATATCATTTTATTATAATTTTTAACATTATTATCATATTTCGAACTACAACGAACTAACACCAACTGGAGGGAATTCACATCGAACGAGAAAATCAGAAGAGACACATCGAAACTACATCACAGATGTTATTAGAAAACCCCGTTGGTCCTACATCGGACATGTCCTACGCTCAGACAATAACAAAATACATCACCAATCTCATGCATGGATACCAACAGGCAGAAGAGCCAGGGGTAGACCAAAGGAAACACTCAGAAGAACAATACTTAGATAAATTAAAACAAAGAATATTTATACTATTCAAGAACTGCACAGAATAGCTTTGAACAGACAGAATTAGATCTGACCTTTGCCCTATGCGCTAAATTCAGCGCCAAATGAAGATGAAAAAAATAGAATTATTTTCCCCGTTATTATCATTAAACATTCACTATCATCCTCCTCTAGTATGACCGAGACTTGAAAAATGTCATTCACAATAGAAAATCATTTTAAATAAAATCGCTTGTGTGTTGATAGGGTCCGAAAAGGGAAAACGGAATGAATATTGTCCTATTACATTTCATGCACGTCGTAGAAGGCGATTAAGGAGGTTTTGGAGGTGGAATTGATTATCCCATTCAATTGACGAGTAATGTGGCCCAAAAGCCAGGACGAGGACGAAAGTGTCAGGCCGAAAGGCGCAGATAACCAGCCACGCTATGAATCATGGCACAAAGCCTTTCAAAAATTAAATATAACACCTGAAATCACACGAATGACAATTTCAAAAAGTAAATGTTACACCTGAAATCACACGAATGACAGTTTCTTAAAGTCCCCCCCCCCCCCGAGTCTCTGAGGAGAACATATGTACGGCCCTATTGAAAGTTGAGTGAACTTGGCTCAAATCCCATTTTATACCTTGTGATATGGTACTGAAAGAAACGGGACATCTCACACAGAAAAGAGATTCTTACAAATTGTCAATGAGACAAACTTCTACAGAAGCCATATCATGTATAAAAATTAGACTTAGTTTAGTCTCGAACCCGAGTCTATTCTATCTATAAAAAACATTTGAAGCATATCAAATTCAGGACATAGCCTCAACCCAACATTTTTTGGCTGTAGCAATTTTCTAGGTAATATAAATATGTCCAGAAGTTTGCAATTGCTTTCTGAATTGTCCGAATGCACAATTGCCTGTGGCCGGATTAGAACCCGACAACCTGGCCGTCACAGACGTGCATCCAGGTGGATATTTCCACACCCATCGTTATACCTTCTTCATTAGAAGACCTCTCAATTCGTGCCGTTTTTGATTATTCTCGTGTTTGTTTGTTAAGTAGGGGTTTCGCCTCATTTGATCGAGGCCCGCTCTTTCAACCTAAGACTGGTGTCCATGTTGGTTATATCAAGGCGTTTGGGGACCTGTGGTGTTTGTGGCTTGTCTGCCTGGTTGGTGCTAGGATGTGGCTCTTTTACCCGGGTTCGCTACTGAGCCTCCTAGCGGCAGTCCTTATATGGACTATGGTGTGGCTCTGCCTGTCTCCCGTGTTATTGATGAGACGATAAGGTAGTAGTCCTTAAAAGGACTTTTTATTGATTTGGTTGATGTTATTTCTTGTTGCTGCTATTTACTGTGTTGTTCATTCGTTGTTTCGGTCTTGATCTTATGTTGTCTGTAGTTGTCTAGCCTGGTATTGGGCGTGCAGGAACGGCCACTAATTGTACCTGTGGAAAGATATTTAAAAAAAAAAAATAAAAAAAATAAAAAATTAAATATGGTTAAGTTGGTAGCCCTTATAAGGACTTTTTACTGTCTGGTTGTTGGGTGTAAAAATTCTCATGTTCTCGTTTATTCTTATTTATATACTTGGATGCTCATGCCAAAAATAGCAAAGGCCGACCAATAGATATGCACGGAAAATGGTCCACTAGGTCATGTTTACGTTTCAGTTGAGAGGTCTTCTGTTGAAGAAGGTTAAGGTTAAGCGTTGTGTGTGTTTGTGCAGGTACATGTACGTATGTGAGGGAAATTTCAAATCAAAGTATGTCGCCTTGTTGATGTTGTGTCACTACTTTTTAAGTTAGAGGTCGGCAACATTAAAGGAAGTGTGTCATGTGACGTATTCTCTCCAGAACGTTGTCTTCCCAATGAACTTCCTGAACCCTTCTCTGTCTTGAGGTATGCGGCTTGCATTTTCCAACGACGTATTCATGCTATCTTTAATGTCGCCAGTTAATCCTCTTCTTGATCTGCCTTTCCTCCTCCTCCCAGGTCCTCTGCCCCCCCCCATTATTTGTCTTTCTAAACAGTTGTCTCTTTATATGACCAAACAGGCGTAGTTTTCTTTTTGTTATTGTATTTAGTAACCAACACTCTGGAATCTTCAATGTGTTTATAATATCTGAGTTTCTGTTTTTTTTCCTTCCATGATATTTTAAGTATCTTTCTGTAGCATTTCATCTCAAACGCGTTGATCTTCTTTGCCACTGTTTTACTTAGGGTCCATGTTTCACAGCCGTATGTTGCAACCGGAAAAATAAAAGTTCGTAGCATTAGCAGCTTCGTTTCTATTTTGTTGATTTTCCATGTTTTTCAACCGTGTTATTTTACAATATACCACTGCCAATGTTTTCATGGTTAAAGAGCAGAAAGCACAAATACAGCAGCTGATCCATGACCTGGCTCCTGTAAAGACGTGTAGAGAAAGGTCAACATGACTTGAATGGCTGATTGTGATTATTTCCGTGCATTAATATTTCAGCCTCGGCCTTTTTTTGTGGCATACGAATCCAGGTATATAATCAGTGATCAGCGAAAATCGCAATAACAATAAAAAAAGGTAACGGATGAAGTCTTGTTTACTACTGTACGGAGATCTTCTTACAGCCGACTTTCTGGATAAAAGATTTCCTCTGCTACCGCACCGCAAGAGTAAAAGTAGATGGTAAACTAAGCAAACGTGTTACTCTCCAACAAGGAGAACCTCAAGGAGGAGTGATCTCTCCTACCCTCTTCTTAGTATTCATCAATGATATGGGAGAGAAACTGTCACATCATATTTCAAAGGCCCTTCATGCAGATGACTTTGCTACCTGGAGTGCGGCAGGAAACCTATCCACTGCAAAAAACTGAATGCAGACAGTACTTGACACCTTAAGTGAATGGGCATCTGACTAGGGAGTCCAGATCAACCTCTCCAAAACGGTGACAACCATCTTCTCACTTTCAAACCACCAAGAAAAAGCAAATCTTAAAATAAATGGAAGTGAGCTAGACATGTGGAGAACCCTACATATCTAGGGGTCACACTAGACAAGCGACTCACCTGGAAACCACACCTAATAACCACCGAGCAAAAAGCAACCAGGAGGCTATCCTTGATGAAGAAACTTGCAGGAACAAGCTGGGAAGCAAATGGAAATATTCTCCGAAAAGTCTACATGGGTACAGTCAGACCTGTAGTAGAATATGGAATGACAGCCTGGGCATCAGCATCAAAAACAAATACTGATCGACTATCTAAAGTACAAAATGCAGGACTTCGACTTATCTCTGGAGGGATGAAAACCACTCCAATCCATGCAATGGAAAAACATGTAAACATCCGCCCACTGGATGACAGAAGAGAAGAAAGAGTGCTTGTTCAAAGGGAAAAAATTAAGCGCATGCCAAACCATCCGATGTATGCCCAAATTTCTAGATCAACCACAAGCAGGTTGAAGAGAACCAGCTTCTGTCACATCTCTAAAGATATCCATGAACAACATAAAGAAATCCTCATAAACCTCCCAAATGAAATTGAAACACTAACGGACTTTGAAGAGCCAGGCAATAGTCTCCAGAATGTCTCCATAATAGCACAGGTTCCTGGAATAATTAATAAGGAATACCAAACTCCACCTCAACTAAAAGCATTAACACTGGAGATGATAGAAATAAAATACAATCCCAAGGATTGGACACATGTCTACACAGATGGATTTGCAGAAGGAGCAGTAAGGAATGGAGGAGGTGAAATTTTTATAAGACTCAAAGATGGGAAGACAGTATCAAAAGCTTTTCCAACCGGGAAATACTCCTCTAATTTTAGAGCAGAAGCAGCTGCACTCCATCAAGCACTGAAAGCCTTCACTGAACCAGGACTGCCAAGACAAAAGAAGATAGCCATATTCACAGATTGCAGATCCCTACTGGAATCAATCCAGAGCAACAGAAACGAAAGCCTTCTGTACAACATCAGACATGAGCTAAGACAGATCCAAAAATCAACAGCTATTGCCCTTCAGTGGATACCATCACATTGTCGAATCATGGGAAATGAGAAAGCATTTCCTCGCGTCTTTCAAATTTTGGCTGTACGATGGTCGATTTTTCAGCAGGATAACGCTTATGTGGCACAACTCACCACCCAGTTCCTCGCTGAAAACAACATCTAGACTATTCGTGACCAACCATGTCATCAGGCACAACTCACCACCCAGTTCCTCGCTGAAAACAACATCTAGACTATTCGTGACCAACTATGTCATCAGACACGACTCCAGAGAACACTTATGGAATGAACTCGACAGGCGACTCCGCCAGCGAAATGTCGTTCTCCGATAGAGTCCAGGGCCATACACCTTACTGAAAAGGAGGCATACATTTTGGTACACAGATTTAGTGTCCATTAGCACTGCAATAATGTTGCGTTTCCTTTTTTTGAACATTATACTTACTGTGTATCGAGAAAAGACATTTTACCATTGCACATACATATTTTGTAAGTTGATTAAGCAACATATTCTGTAAGTTGATTAAGCAACATATTCTGTGAGTTGATTAAGCAACATATTCTATGAGTTGATTAAGCATATACGTGTCTGCTATTACAATAATGTTGTTACGATGTTTGGTAATCTTATTTGTGATCTGCTCTGTTATAAATTTTACTCGTAAACACATTTTTCTACTAACTTATACCTTTACTAACCTTTCCACTTTATGCTGAAACACGTCTGATGGAGAATTTGAGCGTGACACCTGATACAACAGTGTCTTGTGTTCCATTGTAAAAAATAAATTGTGAAATTACATGCTTAAATCATGCTAATCGATAAACCAATCATGCGTAAAGGACGTCTTATAATTTACTGTAGAATATCTCATAATTGTATGTGAGATGTGTGTTGATAAGTATACTTTTGATCTATATCGCATATAAGCGAAAATTGAAACCAATGGCTGAATTTCAATGAAAAATATAATTCGTAGGCCTATACCATTCAAGATCCATACATAAAATTGCAATTATATGTTATATATTTGCTGAGATAAATCATTTTATAGTTGGGCAAAGCTAGTCAAACGGGATATAGTTTCCATAACCTTATTAATATTACTAAATATTCATTACAATTTCTTTTAAAACGTATGAAATAGTACATATGTAGCCCATATACCATTTATTAATGAAAGTCGTTCAATTCTAGACCTGGCTCTAAATAAGCACTTGGATACATTTTTTTAGGAGTGCTGTAGATCAACAGTCACGATTTCTCTTTACTCGCGGGCGTATAAATTGCCTGGTTGGCCGGATCTGGCCCGCGGGCCAAGGCTGCTAATCCCTGTTCTAGTGATAAAAGATTATAGTACAGGATTTGCCATGAGCGTCTACAATATGAGACCTACTGGATAATGGGAAATAGTGATTCATTAGACTATTTCCCGTGATTTTCAATGGCGGCTGTTCACTTTGTGTGACTTATTTGATATCCAATAAAAACAAGGGAGTAGTCAAATTAGTCATTTTAGAAGACATTATTTCCCATTAGAAAATAGGTCTTATGTGTATACGATCACACATGGAAAAGTTGGCTTTAAACACACATTTCTAGGACTCCCTTTACAATACTAAGCCCTGATTCTTAATTGGGAACTAACATCGCGATATTGGGGGCATTCCCATAAATGATCAGCTCGGAGGTCCATCAGCAATCCAAGAGTACATAAGCTCAGTCTGTCAGTCAGAGGTCCATCAGCAATCCAAGAGTACATAAGTTCAGTCTGTCAGTCAGTTTATGGTTATGCTTTCTTTCTACCTTTCCAGAGAGGGAGCACTTACTCCCCTTTCCCTTTGTCACTCTAATTTCTATAATTTTCTAACCATAAACATTGTCTCTAGGAGCTTCCTCTTGATCACATTGTAGTGCATTCATAACTGCCATAATTAGTTTAGTTATGTCTTGTAATATCACTAAACCATTTACTATAGCATCGCACAGTTACTGTAATTACCTTCGATAACCATGTTTTTCCAACAGGCCGACGTTGTGCTTGAACTAGTTACGGGCACGACGTGTGTGAGCGGAATAACAAAGAAACATGTTGCAAGGGCCAGAGTTGTGCCCTGATGTCGACGCCTGTTTCGGCGGCATTAGACTCGAAACATCACCGAGTTGGATGTCTGCTGGAACAGAGGGCGGAACACTTATGGGAATGCCCCACGTGCTGTGAGGTCAGTTTCTAATCAAGAAACAAGACTATCATAAATGTGTCTCCTGGATGCAGAGGACATTAATTGTTTTCTCTTTGGAGGTAGTTCTTTAGTTCAAATGTTTTCTTAATTACACTGTCACTGTTCCATTGCTTAGTTATGATTGTGAATTTTGTAAACTTGATTTGTTTGGCCGGTTGCTCTACTCAGTTGATGTGTTTGGCCGGTTGCTCTACTCAGTTGATGTGTTTTGCCGGTTGCTCTACTCAGTTGATGTGTTTGGCCGGTTGCTCTACTCAGTTGATGTGTTTAGCCGGTTGCTCTACTCAGTTGATGTGTTTGGCCGGTTGCTCTACTCAGTTAATTTGTTTGGCCGGTTGCCCTACTCAGTTGATGTGTTTGGCCGGTTGCTCTACTCAGTTGATGTGTTTGGCCGGTTGCTCTACTCAGTTGATTTGTTTGGCCGGTTGCCCTACTCAGTTGATGTGTTTGGCCGGTTGCTCTACTCAGTTGATGTGTTTGGCCGGTTGCTCTACTCAGTTGATTTGTTTGGCCAGTTGCTCTACTCAGTTGATGTGTTTAGCCGGTTGCTCTACTCAGTTGATGTGTTTAGCCGGATGCTCTACTCAGTTGATTTGTTTGGCCGGTTGCCCTACTCAGTTGATATGTTTGGCCGTTTGCTCTACTCAGATGATTTGTTTGGCCGGTTGCTCTACTCAGTTGATTTGTTTGGCCGGTTGCTCTACTCAGTTGAATCCAGGGTTTCTAATACACAGTGATCACCGGTAGCGTTTGGTGGTCCAATTCATGGCTGGGGGTTTGGAGTGTTTTTGTGTGTCTGGCGATGAACCACTGAGGCACCTGAATATACAAGGTTATAACACGTGTGGTACCATGTCGAAGAAACTGATGTAAACATTCATTGCTGTAAGCTTTCTTGCAGAGCAGAATATATATTTTCTAGCTGTGATCAAAGTCAAGAAGTGATAAGAACATTAAACGTTGACGAGGGTTTACAATATTATAATAAGACATCTAAAATATTTTCGCCTTATAAAGAGAATAAAGAGACATTACAGTAGTGACCTTACAGGGTGGTAAAGGCTGCCCAATATGACGATGGATAAGAGACGCTACAGATTGTTTAAACGTGGATTGCCCCTGCTGAGGCAGGTCAAATCTCCAAGAGAAGTTTAGAAGTTCCAACGTGAGAAGTTCAGAAGATCCAGGAAGAAGACAACGTTCTGAAAAGAATGCCACACGAAGAAGTTATACTGGTGAAAATCGGTTTACTGATATAATACTCAGTTTGTCAAGTTTTCACAAGTATAGTATACACACAAAAAACTCAGTGTTGTATAAATTATAAGGAAGCAATGTAATTAATACCACCGAAGACGGATGTTTCGGGATAGTGGCGCAAATAAAACGGGGATACAGTGCTCTCTGGACTACATCCTGCTAGAAATCTAGTAGGACCATTGCTCGGATACACGAGAGATCCATCTGGAGTTTGAGAATGAACGCTGAAGAAGAAGAATATGAAAAACTGACTGCTCTTCATAATTTAATTTGTAAACGAAATTGTTATTTATGTTTTAACCCTGTAGGGTTAGGGTTAGGGTTAAAACATATACATGTACATATATGTAGAATGCATACAGAAAGTGAGACTCTTAACTGTATTTACTGTTGTACCCTCAAGATGATGGCGAGGTCGTGTCAATCGAGATTGATGAGTACCTGAAGCCTCTTGTCACCAACTTGATTCAAAGTTCACCTCATCACAAGAAAATAAAGATTTTGATAGGTAAGTTATAGAATTTTATGGAAAATGTGTTGAATATAGAGTTAGCTTATCGCTTGTGTTCAGTGGTGAAATGCTGTCTGGGACACGGAGAAAAATCCTGGTCACTTCTACATTGTGGGGATAAGGTATACTATTGGCAGGCGGCGTGCTGATGTGTTGAGAGGTACTGAGTACATATAGGGGAGGTCCGAATATAGGGAAGTAGTTCATCTACGCCTTTTGAGTGCTTCTTTGATAATGTCTACAGGTTTTAGTATGGATCTCTTCTTACAAACTATCTGCAGGTTTTAACATGGATCTCAAGCTGTCTGCAGGTTTTAGCATGGATCTCTGGATACAAAATGTCTGCAGGTTTTAGCATGGATCTCTGGATCTCAAATTGTCTGCAGGTTTTAGCGTGGATCTCTGGATCTCAAATTGTCTGCAGATTTTAGCATGGATCTCTGGATCTCAAGCTTTCTGCAAGTTTTAGCATGGATCTCTGGATCTCAAATTGTCTGCAGGTTTTAGCAAGGATCTCAAGCTGTCTGCAGGTTTTAGCATGGAACTTTGGATCTTAAGCTGTCTGCAGGTTGAAACATGGATCTATAGATCTCAAGCTGTCTGCAGGTATTAACATGGATTTTGGTTCTCAAGCATATGCAATGGGATTTGATTTATCTATCGTTCTATTAAACTAAAGCTAGAAATCGGAGAAGAACAAAACGGTTTTGTAACGAGAAAAGGAACACATAATGCCATCTATATCATTAGAATGTTGATAGAAATATCAATTGAAGTGAAGACAGATCTATTTTTGTGCTTCATAGACTATACGAAAGCATTTTACAAAATGAAACATAAGGAAATCATCAGTATGTTAAAGGATATCAACATTGATAGTAAAGACCTTAGAATAATAGAGAACATATATTGGCAACAAACAGCAGCAATCAAAATCAACAACCAAATATGGAAATTTCATCCAATAAGACAAGGAGTTCGACAAGGGTGTGTGCTATCACCTGTTCTGTTTAACTTATATACTGAAATGCTTTTTAGATCTATAGAAAAATATATCAGGAATAGCTGTTGGTCGGTAGGTGAATAACCTGAGATATGCTGACGACACGGTTCTGGTACCAAAGAGTGAAAAAGAACTACATCAATTGATTACAACTATGGTAGAAGAAAGCGCAAACAAAGGTCCCAGCTTGAACATCAAGAAAACAGAGGTAATGATTACATCTAAAACATCTAACCCTTCTAAATGTAACATCAAGGTCAACGGGACAGTTCTTAAACAAGTAGACAAATTTAAATATTTGGGCACAATTATTACTTCAGATGATAGATGCGTCACTGAGATAAAAAGTCGAACAGCACAGGCAAAAGCAGCATTCCAAAAGATGAGGAACATCTTGTGTAATAATTCATTATCAATAGAAGTAAGAAAGAACATACTAAAATGTGACATAGTGCCCATACTGTTATATGGTAGTGAAGCATGGACAATTGACAATATTGCAGGAAAACATCTGGAGACCACAAAGATGTGGTTTTATAGAAGAATATTGAAAATATCATAGACAGCTAAATAAGAGTAATGCTTTAATTTATTACAACTGGTCAACTCAAATAGAAAACTTATTCACTGTATTAGAAGATGACAATCACAGTTTCTGGGACATGTCATGAGAGAGAAGAGGTGGGCTGGAGAACATCGTAACAACTGGAAAGATCGAGGGTAAGAGAGACAGAGGAAGACAACGTGAGAAAATGTTGGCTGGCTTGAAAGCCTGGCATGATGCAGAATCATCAGAAACTATATTTAAATGTATAACAAACATAGAACTGTGGAGAGACATGATCGCCTACGCCGGAAGGCATGGCACCAATGAATGAATAAATCTTTCTATTGTAATTTCCACTTGTGTTGTTAAGCGTCGTGGGGAGGGGTCGGAAGAGTTGGAGGTGTCTGTCTTTGGCCATGGTAGCATTGGTCATGGTCAGCTCGTGTCTCTTTAAGGTGTCTGTATCCACCCATCTATGTCTTATTTCGTATACATGCCAAGAGCATGGTAGACAATTCCAAGTACGCATAGGAGTCATTAGTCACAGTCGGTCAGCAACAGACATCATCATCCCATGTGAGCTGAATGGTCATCGTCGACTTCGACGGACGAACAGCATGGGTCTTATTAATAATATATATATATATATATATAATGTTAGTAGTAACTTAAAAATGTGCACATTGGAAGTCTTAGCTAAAATGGCATATTTTCTTTAGGGATGCCGTTTTGCTAGCACGGAAAACGAGTTGATTCAAGTTGCGAGGCGAATAGGTTTCAGGTAAACGGACCCTGTTAAAATCAGTCTGCTGTTTTCCGATTAAAACTTCTGTAACATAGATTTTACATGTATAGCTAGAAAATGTAAATACATTACTGTAGCTTCCACTGTTTGTGTTCAATACCAGTTGTCATGACGTGACATATTCTGGAAGAATATTAATGAATATCGTCAATAGTACTAAAGGTGTCCATAAAATATCGTCAATAGTACAAAAGGTGTCCATAAAATATCGTCAATAGTACAAAAGGTGTCTATAAAATATCGTCATTAGTACAGAAGGTGTCCATATATTATCGTCAATAGTACAAAAGGTGTCCATAAAATATCGTCAATAGTACAAACGGTGTTCATAAAATATCGTCAATAGTACAAAAAGTGTCCATAAAATATCGTCAATAGTACAAAAGATGTCCATAAAATATCGTCAACAGTACAAATGGTGTCCATAGCATATCGCCAATAGTATAAAGGTTGTCTATAAAATATCGTAAACAATACAAAGGCTGCCCATAAAATATAGTCAACAGTACATAGGCTGTCCATAAAATATCGTCAATAGTACAAAAGGTGTCCATAAAATATCGTAAACAGCATGAGGTTGCTGGCAGAATTAAGTGCTAGTGAGCTAGATTGGCGTACATGTGTATGGTATAAGAGGATGTCCATAAAATAACTTTTGTTTTTGACAATTTTTGGCTACATATCCATCCCTCCTCCCTGTAAACAACTGTCAATAATTCAGAGTTTTCTTCACAAGAAATAAGAATTTCCTGCTTATTCATGTCAAAAATCTCCCCTCCCCCAGCAACCCCAATTTTTTTTTTTACAGAAATAATAATAATAATAATAATAATAATAATAATAATTTTTAAAAAAACTCCATGAAACTCAGTTTTTCAGATATTTAGAATTGTTTCTTTTTCTTCAAATTTAAGCATAATAAGTGAAACTACCTGTAGTTGCAGTTGATATGGATCGCCTACTCCTGTCGCTATACATTTCAATTGCGCTGATCATCCTGGTGCCCGAGACATTATGATAACTACAATAATATCGCCATTCGGCATGGCACTTGATTGATTGATTGAATAACATCTTTCACCACAGACAATAGAGCTAGGTACGCCCTTGAAAGTCGCTGATATATTACAGTTTGGTACCCTTAAACCATTTGGTCTTAATACAGATTGCTCATTTATTTATATTTCAGTGGTGGGGAAGTTGTTGCGTTGTCGCTTATGTTGTTTTCAGGCATCTAATACACTATCTACCCACCTTTTACGAAGGCGTCCAATAAGTCTACTGTTTTTGTATCATTTGTTAAGGGTTTCTTGGATAATACTTGGCTCTTTCTGTCTGGTTATCTGACCGAACCATTTAAGTTATTTCTGAATATATTCTAATGTTGACGTGATCCCTAATTTTTTTCTTAGTTCTTCATTTCTGATTTTGTCTCTCAATCATACGTCTTGCACATTTAATTTCATTGGTGTTAATCGTATGAATTGTTCTAGAATTCAATGTCCAAGTTTGACACTGATGACACAACGCTGGTAGGAAAATGGTGTTGAATAGCGCTTTCTTTGTTTCTAGTGTAATATCTTTGTTTTGTAGTAAAGGTGTTAGTTGACCGATGATCTGACCTGCCTTATTGCATCTTGCATCTATTTTTGTTTCTTGTTTGTTGTCATATCTCAATGTTCTGCCAAGATATTTGAATTCATCTACTTGTTTTAGTTGTTTGTTGTTTATCTGGATGTTGATGTTTTCCTTTTCTCTTGCAATATTCATTAATTCTGTTTTGTCTATATTGATTTTCATTCCAATTTGCTTGCCCGTTGTGTCTGTTATGTTTAGGTGGTCTTGTAGGTTTTTTTATGTTGTTGTGGAATAAAACCTGGTCATCTACAAAAAATCAGCTCATTTGTTTCATTTGAGTTTGCTGTTTTGTTTATATGGTCCATGTATGTAATAAAAGGTAGTGGAGACAATGCACATCCCTGTTTTACTCCTGTGCTAATCAGTCTTCGCATGTGTAGCCTGCTGCTGTTCGTACAGTGCAGCTGCTGTTATTATAGAGACTTCTACAAATGTTAATTAAATTTTGGTGTATTCAATACATCTAATGTTCCCCATAGATTTTCTCTGTTTACTCGGTCAAATGCTTTCTCTTGATCTATGAAGGATATGTATACATTTTGGTTGTATTCTATTGACTTCTCTGCCAACTGTTTCAGAATAAATATTGCATCAGTACATCCTCTGTTTCTTCTAAAACCCATTTGTGTATTGCTAAGTTGTTGTTCTATTACAGGTCTCAGTCTTTTCTCTACTATTTTTGCATATAGTTTTCCTGCATGGCTTAACAAGGAAATTCCCCTGTACTGGTTGCAGTCTCTTTTGCTGCCTTTCCTTTTCCATATTGGCACTATGCTAGCTTTTCTCCAGTCTGTTGGTTTCTTCTGTTGTCTCCACTTTGTGTTACAAATTCTGTGTAGCCAATATAATCCTGTTTCTCCTGCTGCTCTTATAATCTCTAGTGGTATGTTATCTATCCCTGGATCTTTATTATTTTTTGCCTTTTTTATGACCTCAGCAATTTCCTTCATGAGAATATTTGGCTCTTGTTCGTTACAACTCTTTATGGTTTCTTTTGCTGTATTATTGCTTGGATTTGTATTTAGTAACTCAGAAAAAAATATTCTTTTTATCTTAAGAATGTTCTTTGCTTATTAGAGGTTGGCTTACCTTCTTTGTCATTTATTAGTTCTGTAGGATCCTGATTTTCTGTTCTGGTTCTCATAACTTTAATTTTTTTGTAGAAACGTTTTGTAGCTGTTTTGTAATCTTTATTCAAGTTCTTGCTAAAATCAGACCAATCTTTACTCATAAGCTCAGCTTAAGTTTTTTCAGGCATATTTGTTTTATTTCGTTCTCATTCCTCATATGCTCGTCTCTATGACAATATTTGTCTACAGTTACGCCATTGTTACCGTGGATGTCTCAGCTGTTATATGTCTGCTGTCTAATGATTTTATGATATTTTGTGTAGAAAAACCTTAAGTTGAAACTGTGAAACTGTGTTGTATGTTAACTGTATTTTTTTCCAACCCATACCCAATAGTCTGATAGTCTGTACCTTTGCTGTAAAGCTGATTGACAATGCGTTTTAGGTAAGTACTATTAAAATTTCAGCAATGGAATTTTTGCTGAAAAAAGAGTATTGTTGACGTCAACTATTGTCAACTCCCTCCCCTTTTTGAACAGTTGTAAAACTTTGTCAGACTTTTGTCCAATTGTTGACGTAATTGTCCAATTGTTGACCCCCCCCCAATTGTTGACGTAATTGATGGACATCCTCTAATCAGTTTTACTTTCCTGTATCTCCAATTCTAGTTTCCTAAATTGGATAGTGGGGCATCAACGTTGAGGGTAGAACACTAGGTTATCGTTATGAAGTTATAGTGTGTTTTAGTAGATTTAAGAGGATAAATTAAAAATTCTTCAGACTAAATGGAATTGGCCCTTGTAGTACGAATACGGTTGTTATATATTTATGTTACCGAGAATACTTTAATACTTGTACGGGATTGGGATGATCGTTGTTGTTGTAATAGTCCTTGTCTCAATTGCTCCGTTCTCAGTGACTTGAGTACGCAGTTTGGATGTCTTGACAAAATGCATCCTTTTTTGGAGATGCGGTTAGTCAAGTACGGAAAAAAAATCCGTTTACTCGAGTTGCAATGCGATTCGGTGCCTCCAGAACGGACCTTGTTCAATTCCCGTTAATTTCAAGTGTTTTAATATTAACGCTATCGTTATGGAGTTATAGTGTGTTTTAGTGGTAACGCTTTCAAATTTTCATTCGTATATTCTCAAATTCCTGCTAGTTAGCAGGAAGTAGTCCGGAAATTGTAATGTCGCGAGTCATGGCACCGATGGTAATATCTTCTTATGATCTGTGGGAGAATATGAATTTAATTTCGTTGTGTCAATTTGATTTTCTAAGCGATGGGGTTGCGATATGTACGCTCAATTCTCCTTCGTCGCATCGTATGACATGCATTGCGAGTAAGACTCGTTATTATTTGTTCAGCTTTGAAACTAGGAAAACAAGTAGGAGGCAGTACAACGTGTATAACAAGTGTACGAATAGATAGATCGATTGTGATAAATGTTTATCTTGTCTGATGATTAGTATAAGTCTGTTTTTGGATCAAAAGTAGATTGGTATTCTTAACATATTTTCGCGTGTTGCCAACTTTCAGCCAAAACTTGTGTCCATGACTCCAGGAACGTAACAAAAACCAGAACTATGCTTATCATAAAAAAATATGTTTCAGTATTTTCGTTAATGTGTTTTGTTCAAATAATTTCAGGCACCTGTCTCTGTGTATCCACACAGGCACGTTTATTGCCCCCGCCTCCCTCGACAAGCCCGTAGATACAGGGGTTGGGGGGGATAAAACTCCTCATCTGAGGAAAATAAAATACTATATTGAATATTGCTAGACGGTGGTGCCACCTCCCCACAATTTCGATCCATCTACTAGAGATACTGTCATTTTCCAACCAAATACCACCTTCACATACAACGAAGCAACACGTCTATTTTTCTGTTTCTAGGAATCCTCCAATAGCCTAGTGGTATCGTGGTCCATTCCCAAATGTTAATTTGTTCTTCGTGTCTCTACCCCCCCCCTCCCAAATCATGATGTAGTGACCCTCTGGTGAGCTTGACTCTTCGGTTGAGACCCATCTTGATAGGTTATAGTTTTAGATAGGTTATAGTTTTAGATAGGTTATAGTTTTAGATAGGTTATAGTGTGTTATATAGGTTATAACTCACCCTGTACATGGCGTGAGAGCAAGAGTACGCGGCCTTTATCACACAGCTATTCAATCACTGCAACACCTGAACTGGTAAAATGCAGTATTGACAGTTTAAAAAAAAATAGTTTTAGAAGCAACTGGGTTATAGTTTGTGAAGATGTTGATTAAATCACAGTGAAACCTGACCTTTGTATCAGTGTTTGGAAAGATAAGGGAATTGCATTGTCATAATGTAGGATTAGAATGTTTAGTTTATTTTAGGAGAGAGAGAGAGAGAGAGAGAGAGAGAGAGAGAGAGAGAGAGGAAGGAGATAGAAATGGAGATATTCACGGATGGGAATAGATAAATATGTGATATAAAAGAATGAAGAGTTAGAGATGGAGTTAAATCTTTAGACCTGCAGGCGCTTATAGTGTTGAGGTTTACAGAAGGAGAAAGGGAGATACAGAGGAGAGAGAGAGAGAATCGCAACGCTGATACTATGCATTTTGACACAATGGGCAATAAACCTGTACATAAACTAACTTGCGTTTCGTTTGTAGCACTCATGGTTATTTATTTTGACGCCTCTTCCATGGGCTATCGATCCTATTGTCCCTGAATATTTTCGAAGCTGGAGTATCTACTACCAATATATACATGTACACATACCTACCTACCTACCTACCTACCTACATACCTACTTATCCACCCACCCACCTACCTATCTACCTACATACCTGCATACCTAACTACCTACCTACATACCTACCTAACTACCTACCTACATACCTACATACCTACCCACCTACCTACCTACCTACCTACATGCACTCATACATGCACGCACGCACATACAGAATGTTTGTAAAGTCTCACCACTTTTTTTTGTAAGTACAACAAATTTGAAAAATTACGTTACACGAGAATGTGGAAAAAAGTCATTAATATAGTTACAATAGTTACTGCTATGGTCCTGCGCATTTTTGGGAAAGCTGGAAAGTACCAATGGAATTTTCATTAATCAGGTGTTGGAAATGTCCACCACAGGTTCCAAGACTTGACTGCACTCGTCTTTTGATATTGTCAAATACCTTCTGCAACGTGTTTGTTGTTATTTCTTGAATAGTAGTTCTTGAATTACTTCAACAAATGACAGCATTCACTGCATATTGCTTCACGATGGACTGTGGAGTACATTTTGTGAGGAAGTCATGTACGTGGTTTTTTTGTCAAATGTTTTCACCCTAACACAATGAAAATCTACCAATGCAGACCAGAATTCAGGTGCTGAGATGTTATATTGAACCAATTCTTTTTTATGGGTGTGAAGCATGGACTGTAAACAAGAAAATTCAAAGCGAATTACAACGTAATCACGCTCCCGGCGGAAACCGCACGGATATCCGTGATGGTTACAATGGCGCGAACGCAAAACAAACAAACAAACAACAAAGCGAATTAGAGGCTACAGAAATGTGGTTTCTGAGAAGAATGATGAAAATACCATGGACAGCCAAGAAAACTAATGCAGAGGTTCTAATTGATGCTGGCGTAAAAAGATCAATCATATCAAACATTAGAGGCAGACAGTCAAGGTTTCTAGGGCATGTGCTGAGAAGAACACAGCTCGAACACTTAATACCGCCGAAGACGGATGTGTTGGGCTATTGGCGCAAATAAAACGGCAACACAACGCATTTCCATTCTCTGGACTATATTCAACTGGAAATCTTGTAGGACCATTGTCCTGTTACAAGAGAAATCCAGCGGGAGTTTGAGAATGAACGCCGAAGAAGAAGAAGAAGAACACTTAATAACCACTGGAAAGATGAAAGGGAGAAGAGATAGGGGTCGACAAAGAGAAAAGTTACTAGATGGGCTTGTATCGTGGCACGGTAGAAGCTCACCAACCGAGCTTATTGACAACACAAGAGACAGAGAGTCGTGGAGAAATATGATCGCCTTCGCCAGTCGGCATGGCACTTGATTGATTGATTGATACAAAATGTAGTGAGACTTTACAAACACTCTGTATATACATATATACAATAATAGAATATGATAGTTGAGATAGTACCTGATGGTCAGTAATAGATGACCACTAAACCAACCAAATGCAAAATATCTAATGATTTTACCAGTGGCCCATTAGACCAACCACAATGCAGCAGTTAACTCGTAGTAGACAGCATGCCTATATACTGAGGATTTACCCTTGTGGAAGTCCGACTGCACTTCATCTGTACAACTAGTTTTTAACTCTTCTGAGTTTGCTGTTTTTAACTCTTCTGAGTTTGCTGTTTGTAACTCTTCTGAGTTTGCTGTTTGTAACTCTTCTGAGTTTGCTGTTTGTAACTCTTCTGAGTTTGCTGTTTTTAACTCTTCTGAGTTTGCTGTTTTTAACTCTTCTGAGTTTGCTGTTTTTAACTCTTCTGAGTTTGCTGTTTTTAACTCTTCTGAGTGTGCTGTTTTAAACTCTTCTGAGTTTGCTGTTTTTAACTCTTCTGAGTTTGCTGTTTTTAACTCTTCTGAGTTTGCTGTTTTTAACTCCTCTGAGTTTGCTGTATTGAAGTCATGCAGTCGTGTGTTACATATGTGCCGTGTGTTCAAAAACTACCAACAAGAATACCATGAAATAATTGCAAGTTTGTATGTGATTGTATGTCAACATACAAAGTAAATGGTGGCATATGCCGTCTACATACATTTTTCATTACTTATTGCATATCAATAAGAGTTTCAGTATTCTGAGTATGAAATAAAGCTCTGGATAACACTATTCTACTACCTTCCCAAATTGCTCATTAGGATACAAAAGCTTTATTTCTTGTAATTCAGAAACAAACACAATTTAAAATAGTCACAAACACACACTATTTAAGGGTTTAAAAGCCGTAGAAGATTGAATTCACTGTACTCGGTTTCCCATATGTACTCCGTCACTCTCAACGAAGCGGCACGCCTCTGCTGAGAGTACCACTCATAGCACGTAACTCCGTAGCTTCAAGTGATAATCCACAGGGATCTCCGAAAAAAAAATCCACCTTATAAACAAGACGACACGAGCCGGATTCGAACCCGTGACCTCTTGAACACAAGGCGAACAGCTTCACTACCCCGTAGCTATTGATGTGACAAGCTATTGATGTGACAAGCTATTGATGTGCCAAACTACGAGATTCCGTATTAAGAATTTCATTGACAAAGGAAGAAGTTGAGTACATTGAAGGAATCACGAAGTGAGACGCAGGTAATAAACACAGGTAATAAACAGGTAACTTAAGCGCCTAATGAGTTTTAGGGATGTGGTTGGTTGCCCCATTACACATAGAGTCAAAGTAACCCATAAAACATGCTGAAGTGGGATGTCTCCGGCCAAATGACGCATATATCGCAGCAAATATGTAAACCATATAGAATACATTCCGTTCTTTGGACTACATCCTGCTAATCTGCAAGAATTTGAAAACGAATGCAGAGGTAGTTATTATCGATAGAATTCCATATATATGTTTGCGTTGCGTTCGTTCCAGCATTGTAATCATCATGGTCATTCATGTGATCTCTGCCGGGAGCGTAGTTACGTTGTGCCGCCGTTATGCGACTTGTAGGCCCAGAACATCCGATTTCGGCATGTTCCATATATATATATATATATATATATATATATATATATATATATATATATATATATATATATATATATATATATATATATATATGTTGGTGTTGGTTACTAAACACAATAGCAAAAAGAAAACTACACCTGTTTGGTCTTATAAAGAGACACACTTCTTTAGAAAGAACAATAACGGAGGACAGAGCACCTGGGTGGAGGAGAAAGGGCAGATCAAGAAGACGATGGACTGACGACAGTAAGAATAACATGAATACGTCGTTAGAAAATGCAAGCTGCGTGGCCCAAGAAAGAAAAGGGTTCAGGGAGTTCGTTGGGAAGACAACGTTCTGGAGAGAATACGTCACATGCACACTATACGAACACTTCACTCCAAATAGGTCTCGCGTAAATCGTAAATGTAAGTCCACCCATCCAAGTCATAGATCCATCCATCTATCCACTCATCTATTCATTCATCGTGTGACGTGACATTTGCAAAACTATGTCCTCGCTGCCACTCTGTAAGTTTCTCGGTTCTGTTCAAGCTGTCCAGCCTTTTCCAGTATTATGTTCAGAAGGTCTTCTAATATCCTGTGTCAATAGTAGACCTGGTCTACCTCGTGTTCTCTTTCCTGGAACATACTATCCTTGTATGTTCTCGTGTTCTCTTTCCTGGAACATACTATCCTTGTATGTTCTCGTGTTCTCTTTCCTGGAACGTGTTCTCCGGGTATGTCCTCGGGTCTCTGTCCTCCATTATTAATCTGTCTAAACCATTTTGTTTTTGTATATGTCCAAAATATGTTATCTTATTTTGTGTAAAAAGTTTTAAAGAGTCAGTCCTTTTCTACGTTCAGATCTCCTCTGACGTATGCGTTGGATTGAATTTCTGTTAATGACATTCTTAGGACTTTTCTATAGCATTTCCTCCCAAAAGATAATCTTTTTTTTTCATTTG
This sequence comes from Meghimatium bilineatum, assembly GCA_034231615.1. Classification (NCBI taxonomy): domain Eukaryota; kingdom Metazoa; phylum Mollusca; class Gastropoda; order Stylommatophora; family Philomycidae; genus Meghimatium; species Meghimatium bilineatum. The sequence continues at coordinate 20,021,794 of CM067321.1, forward strand.
CGAATATCATTGCCTAAGTCTTAGGACCATATGTAGTCACTTGAACAATATAGTTTCTTAATAGTTATAACTTTATTTTTATGTCTGTCATAGATTATTCATCAATGATTTGATTTTTTTTTGCGTAGGATCATTGCTATCTTTCTAATCTCTGTCGAGTAATCACCGGTGGTATTGATGGTTGATGGGAAACACTCAAAATTGTTGACATTTTCTAGCTGTTCTTTGCAATGAGTATTGTTGGCGTGAGTCCATTTCTGTTGATACGTACTAGTTTTGTCTTCTTTGCACACTTACTTATAAATTAAATACTGCTGTCGATACGAAGTATATACAAAGTGACCACTGAAAATTACGAAAAAAGTCAAATAGTGTATATTTAGAAGAATTTTTCTGATGAGTCCACATGTTTGTTTTGTTTTTCGTTCGCTCCATTGTAACCATCACGGATATCCGTGCGATTTCCGACGGGAGCGTGATTACGTTGTGCCACCGTTATGCGCCTTGTAGGCCTAGCACATCCGATTTCGGAATGCCTTGACAATTCGGGTGGGCTACCCTTATCCTGTGACAGCCTCTATATCTGTCTTCAGGCACGCATAGTGGTGACTCTTCGCCCAGACGATTTTTGCTCTCGTCTGACTCGCACAAGGTGTTCCACTGTCTATTAACTTGCCTCGTGTAATTGGACGTGCTGTGCCTGTGCCCATTGAGTACTGAACCGTTTCTCATCTGTGAGCCTGGTTCCTTAAGGGGAAGAACTCAACTCAAGGAGTTGGACCCTGGCTCTTTCGCCCTCTTAGCCGAGGTGTCATTCACCGACATCGTTTACCCCTTGTCCAAGTTCGAGTCTCACACCACGCGTTTGAGAGCAAGGCGTTCTCGAGCTGAGCGTCCTTGTCCCAATAGCGCCTGAGCCCATCAGGTACTGAATCCTTTCTCTCTTCAAGTGTATTTCCGTGATGAGTCCACATGACTATTACGTCGACGGAATAAGTTAAAGTACTATATATGTTAAAAAATTTCATTGGTCTATAAAAACAGTATTATTTTTTACACCAACTTTTGTCAAAAACTTACTTCCACTTGCCATCAACTGGCAATTTTTCTCTAACCCCTCTCACAATTAATTGTTGATGCAATTTTGCACAACTCCTTTTCTCGAATGACCGAATCCAGTTTTGTATGACTTCCCAGGCAAAGCGTTGGATGTTTTAAGGGACCTGGCAGATAAAGAAGAGAAGTTTGATCTGATTTTCTTGGATGCCGATAAAGATGAATATATCGATTATTTCAGGGTAAGAAATCTGTCATGATGAGAGAATGTTTGATGTGGCGGTGATGTGCAAGTGTTGACACGTTTGATGTGCAAGTGTTGACATATTTGATGTGCAAGTGTTGGCATGTTTGATGTGCACGTGTTGACATGTTTGATGTACAAGTGTTGACACGTTTGATGTGCAAGTGTTGACATGTTTGATGTGCAAGTGTTGACACGTTTGATGTGCAAGTGTTGACACGTTTGATGTGCAAGTGTTGACACGTTTGATGTGCAAGTGTTGACACGTTTGATGTGCAAGTGTTGACATGTTTGATGTGCAAGTGTTGACATGTTTGATGTGCAAGTGTTGACATGTTTGATGTGCAAGTGTTGACACGTTTGATGTGCAAGTGTTGACACGTTTGATGTGCAAGTGTTGACACGTTTGATGTGCAAGTGTTGACACGTTTGATGTGCAAGTGTTGACATGTTTGATGTGCAAGTGTTGACATGTTTGATGTGCAAGTGTTGACATGTTTGATGTGCAAGTGTTGGCATGTTTGATGTGCAAGTGTTGGCATGTTTGATGTGCAAGTGTTGGCATGTTTGATGTGCAAGTGTTGGCATGTTTGATGTGCAAGTGTTGACATGTTTGATGTGCAAGTGTTGGCATGTTTGATGTGCAAGTGTTGACATGTTTGATGTGCAAGTGTTGACATGTTTGATGTGCAAGTGCTGACATGTTTGATGTGGTTGTGATATGTAAGTTTTAACATGATGTTTGATATGGCGGTGATGTGAAAGTGGTGGCATGATGTTTGATGTGGCGGCGATGCGAAAGTGTTGACATGTTTGATGTGACAGTGATGTGATAGTGTTGACATGATGCTTTATTTGATTGTGATGTTAAAATTTTTGTTTAAGGTGAAATAACACTGCAAATTGACTATATTAATTGAAATAATAATGAGATTCACTATATTAACAGTTATTTATGGTATTAACTCATGTAGTGGATACAATAATGATATTGACTATACTCAATGAAAAAATAATGATATTAATTACGTTAATGTAAGTAGTAATAATATTAACTATAAAATTGGTATCTTATAGTAATACATTGACTGATTCAATTGCCTAATATCAATATGTTCCTTTTTATATGGAATGGTATGAGTTAAAATATTAGTTGGGCAATATTAGTTATAATAATAATGATAGATATTTTAAATAGAATAGTAGTAAAAGTGATTACCTTAAATTGATTAGTAATGGCAGTACGAGTAAAAGTTAGTTAGTTAGTTGTCGGATCATCATCACTGCAAACTGGACACGTCTATAGTTGCTCCGATCTCTCCTTAAGTGTATCCGCTATTACACTTCTGCTGACAGTACCGGTCCTATGCTGGTTGACCATCATTTTTCTGCGCCCTCCAAAATGTTCACTTCTAGCAACATCGCATTTCAACCTCTGATCTTTAATCCTGGCCATTGAAAAGGAATCATCATCCATACTACTCTCACTCTCGCGTGCTATATCTCTTAAGGAGTTCAAAACGTCAGCGCGATCCATTACCCATTCGCCCTGTGCCACAATCGCGCATGACGCCAGTTGATCTGCTCTTTAATTGCCTCGAACACCCACATGTCTCGGCACGAAAATAAATATAACCACTTTCAGTCTCACCTTTGTCAAAGGCCTCAATCTATTGTTCGCGAACGAGACCCACTTGTACCTTCATAGAGTCACTCAAGATGCAGACCTGCGTTACCTTCGGTGTGCATACCCACTCAAATCCCCTGGTCACCGCCATAGTCTCCATGGTCATACTACTCGTAGTGACCGCAAAGGCCCCACTCTCCTCCGTGATCCTTTTACCTGCGCACTAATCTGTGAAGGCCCAATCACTGCGAACATGCCTAATCACAGATCAATCAGTTTATATAATCACATGGGTAGACTATCCATTCCGCGCCTGATGCCATATCCTGCAATCTGCACACGCTTAGTATGACACCCTCAGCACGTTCCATCTATGACCTCCCTCTCCTGAGTCTGGTGCCTTTAACATTCTGTATTTCGGAATGTAACGGGTGTTCCTTATCTGCATTCATTTGAAGGTACGCCCATGCACAGCAATACTGTAATCTGTGCTCAGCTGTTGGACAGTCAAGTAGGTATCGAATAGATCTTGTCGATGTGTCTCTTGTGCATCCCAGTATGATACGCATTGCTGCATTCTGGATTCGATCCAGTCTTTTGATCTGAGTTTGGCTAAGAGTCAGAGTTGCCAGTGCGTATTCCACCACAGCCACAATCAATCCTTGGTACAACGAGTAAAAGTGATTAAAGTGATTAAAAAACCTTAAATGAATTAGTAATGGCAGTATGAGTAAAAATGTGGGACATTTATTTTTCAGTTTGCATTTGAAGGTGGCTTACTCAACACCGGAGGCACTGTTCTTGTTGACAACGCATTCTTGTTTGGAGATGGCTATATTCCATCACGCGGAGAAACTTCCACAAAATTATTTGCAGAAGCGGTGTCTTCTTATGAATCTTTGCACAAGGTGAGCATAGTGGGAGTAGTTGTATAATACAGTACGTGTGTTGATGTTTTAATCTGCGAGAGGTTATGGGTTTACATCTTCCTCTCTGGGACATGTAGTGAAGCTAGTACCTATGACATGCCTATGATGATTATGATAAAATTATGATTATAATTCCATTAGCTGTGGGCAGGTAGCTCTGGATAGTCTGAAGAGGTCTTTGTTACCTCTGATATTTTTGGTTGTGCTCTCTGATATAGTCTACTTGGACTTTGTCCGCTGGTTGAAAGGAGTGCGCCTTTCCAAAGGAAAGTTAAATTCTCACCTACCTACCCTCTGGACAGCTCATATCATTTCTGACAAAAGCACAGATTCTTCTCAATTGTGTCACTGAGGCGACACCTGGACTTATATATGGTCTAAAAGACATGGTTGTGTAGGGAATAGGTTATGGATGCATGTTTAATCTTCAAAATGAGACATTCTTGATTAGAAAATGGCCTCACAGCACGTGGGGGCATTCCCATAAGAGCTCCGCCCTCTGTTTCAGCAGACATCCGACTCGATGGTGTTTCGAGTCTAATGCCGCTGAAACAGACGTCGACATCAGGACACAACTCTGGCCATTGCGACAGGTTTCTGTGTTGTTCCGGCAACCCACGCCGTGCCCGTAACTAGTTCAAGCACAACATCGGCCTGCAGGAACAGCCTGGTAACTGTTATCGAAGGTTACGACTACGGGATTGTATAGATGACGTACCATGAAGCTTCTATAAGAAGATAACCTCAATATAAAGGCATGTCATCTACTAAGGTTTTCTGTTGCATGGTTGGTTTGTCTAGTGAGCTATTGGTGAGACCCACAGACGCAACCGCATGCGCAGTGAGACATTCATGTATGTCAGTATCTTGAGAATACCACGTCCTGCCAACAGGAACACGGCGCACACTTGGGAAAGCTATCTCATCATTCTTCTATCATATTAGTGGACCCACCCACAGTGACGGCACATCTAGCATTCTCCCTCACGTAGGAGTCTGTCACAAAAGAATAATGATGCAATATTTGTTGGCTGCATTTCTTCGTCATCCATGAGGATTATTTGATAGAAGATAATAAACGTAAGGAATTGAGACAAGATGTGACAATGATTTTTGTCCAAAGGTGTCAGATTGCCAGCTTATAACCCAACTTTCTTTAGTCGCATTCTACGACATACCTGGAAAGAAGACAGTAGCTATATTCTTTGTACCCTTAACTAGAAGTCCAGGTCCCGGTTGCCACAGCAGCAACTTACGACTATATCTAGATTGTTTTATTAATGATTTATTGAACTGGGATGCATTGATGATGCATATATTTTTGAGCTAGGACATGCTGCTGTCGGGTATACATTTGGACTCGGACGTGCTGTTGTTAAATCTACGTTTATGTTGGGACGTGCTGCTGTTAATCTTGATTTATGTTGGGACGTGTTGTTGTTCAATCTACATTTATGCTGGGACGTGCTGCTGTTCATTTTACATTTATGTTGGGACGTGCTGCTGTTAATCTTGATTTATGTTGGGACGTGCTGCTTTTCATTTTACATTTATGTTGGGACGTGCTGCTGTTCATTTTACATTTATGTTGGGACGTGCTGTTGTTAATCTTGATGTATGTTGGGACGTTCTGCTGTACATTTTACATTTATGTTGGGACGTGCTGTTGTTCAATCTATGTTGGGACATGCTGTTGTTCAATCTACATTTATGTTGGGACGTGCTGTTGTTCAATCTACATTTATGTTGGGACGTGCTGTTGTTCAATCTACATTTATGTTGGGACGTGCTGTTGTTCAATCTACATTTATGTTGGGACGTGCTGCTGTTAATCTTGATGTATGTTGGGACGTGCTGTTGTTCAATCTATGTTGGGACGTGCTGTTGTTCAATCTACATTTATGTTGGGACGTGCTGCTGTTAATCTTGATGTATGTTGGGACGTGCTGCTGTTAATCTTGATGTATGTTGGGACGTGCTGTTGTTCAATCTATGTTGGGACGTGCTGTTGTTCAATCTATGTTGAGACGTGCTGTTGTTCAATCTATGTTGAGACGTGCTGTTGTTCAATCTATGTTGAGACGTGCTGTTGTTCAATCTATGTTGGGACGTGCTGTTGTTCAATCTATGTTGAGACGTGCTGCTGTTAATCTTGATGTATGTTGGGACGTGCTGTTGTTCAATCTATGTTGGGACGTGCTGTTGTTCAATCTATGTTGAGACGTGCTGCTGTTAATCTTGATGTATGTTGGGACGTGCTGCTGTTAATCTTGATTTATGTTGGGACGTGCTGTTGTTCAATCTATGTTGAGACGTGCTGTTGTTCAATCTATGTTGAGACGTGCTGTTGTTAAATCTATGTTAGGACGTGCTGTTGTTCAATCTATGTTGAGACGTGCTGTTGTTCAATCTACATTTATGTTGGGACGTGCTGCTGTTAATCTTGATGTATGTTGGGACGTGCTGTTTTTCAATCTATGTTGAGACGTGCTGTTGTTCAATCTATGTTGGGACGTGCTGTTGTACATTTATGATAGGATGTACTGTTATCGGATCTGCATTTGGAACCTGAGGTGTGCTGATGTGGGATTCACATGCGTAATTGAATATGCTAATGTTGGATCTACATTTGACCTGCGACATGCTGATGTCGGATTGATTTACATTTATATTGGGATGTACTTATGTCTCTACATGCGGACTGGAGTGTGCTGATATTACATCTTGTGTTGATATATGATCTACATTTGGAGTCGGTTGTGCTGATATCAGAGATATCAGATTGGTCTATATTTAGAATGGAATGTGATGTCTGATCTACATTTATACTGAAACAACACTTATGTCTGATGAAACAACACTTATGTCTGATGAAAAAACACTTATGTCTGATGAAACAACACATATGTCTGATGAAACAACACTTATGTCTGATGAAATGAAACAACACTTATGTCTGATGAAACAACACTTATGTCTGATGAAACAACACTTATGTCTGATGAAACAACACATGTCTGATGAAACAACACTTATGTCTGATGAAACAACACTTATGTCTGATGAAACAACACTTATGTCTGATGAAACAACACTTATGTCTGATGAAACAACACTTATGTCTGATGAAACAACACTTATGTCTGATGAAACAACACTTATGTCTGATGAAACAACACTTATGTCTGATGAAACAACACTTATGTCTGATGAAACAACACTTATGTCTGATGAAACAACACTTATGTCTGATGAAACAACACTTATGTCTGATGAAACAACACTTATGTCTGATGAAACAACACTTATGTCTGATGAAACAATACTTATGTCTGATGAAACAACACTTATGTCTGATGAAACAACACTTATGTCTGATGAAACAACACTTATGTCTGATGAAACAACACTTATGTCTGATGAAACAACACTTATGTCTGATGAAACAACACTTATGTCTGATGAAACAATACTTATGTCTGATGAAACAACACTTATGTCTGATGAAACAACACTTATGTCTGATGAAACAATACTTATGTCTGATGAAACAACACTTATGTCTGATGAAACAACACTTATGTCTGATGAAACAACACTTATGTCTGATGAAACAACACTTATGTCTGATCTATATATGAACTGACACCACCAGCATCACCACATATAGCGACACTGTCGACATACAGTGAAGCTAGTCAGTCCAGTCCGAACATTGGAGGGGCGGCCAATGTAAAATGCACGTAAAGGTAGATGCATGGCGAGAGACATAGATTTCATACCGAGTACAATGAAACAATGAAAGGGCAGAACAGCGCTAGAGGGCAGTGCGAACTGCAAATAGAAAGTGAAAAGTCCCTAGGAAAGGGGAACTACAAGCTCCGTCAGCTCGAGACGAGCATCTAGTTACATGTGTTCCATTCATTGGCGTCTGGTAAAGCAAGAAGACCTAATCCAACTCTAATTTCGAGCCTTCCTAAACCGGAAATATGCTCGCGAAGAGAAAGGGTTCTGTACCCGATGGGCTCAGGCAAAAAAAGGGACAACGATTTAGCCCTGGCCCAACTCTACTGTCAGGTTTTCCTACACCGGAAATACACTTGAAGAGAGAAAGGGATCAGTACCTGATGGGCTCAGGCGCTATTGGGACAAGGAAGCTCAGCTCGAGAACGCCTTGCTCTCAAACGCGTGGTGTGAGACTCGAACTTGGACAAGGGGTACACGATGTCGGTGAACGACACCTCGGCTAAGAGGGCGAAAGAGCCAGGGTCCAACTCCTCTGTTGAGTTCTTCCCCTTAAGGAACCAGGCTCACGGATGAGAAACGGTTCAGTACCCAATGGCCACAGGCACAGCACGTCCAATTACACGAGGCAAGTTCATAGACAGTGGAACACCTCGTGCGAGTCAGACGAGAGCAAAAATGGTCTGGGCGAAGAGTCGCCACTACGCGTGCCTGGAGACAGATATAGAGGCTGTCACAGGCTAAGGATAGCCCACCCATATTGTCAAGGCATGCTGAAATCGGATGTACTAGGGCTACAAGGCGCATAACGGTGGCATACCGTAAACACGCTCCCGGCGGAAATCGCACGGATATCCGTGATGGTTACAATGGAGCGAACGCAAAACAAACAAACATAATTAATTCCTTTTTATCACTGTTTGGCATTGTGACTTACAGTTTGCCTGCAATAGCTTATGTGATATTTTATGAAACTCCGTGGCCAATACATATAGTAATTTTAAGACAACTTGACGGGCCAGTAAAAATGTCTTTATGGACCGAATTGGCCCGCACCTCCCTACTCAATACTAACAAACCTGATGACAATGCGTAAAATGTCATCAAATTCTAGCAGGATCTCATTATCCATTCTAATTTATTTCTGATACAATTTCAGGTCTTGGTTCCATTACGTGATGGTATAATGATCATCCGAAGACTCTCCGACGTAGAAGGTGCAGTTTAGTTGCATAAGTCTGACAGAATTATTACTGGTAGTATAGAAACAATCTACTTTCCATCGTAATATTAATTTTTGACAGTTGGTTATGTATGACTGCACTGAATATTTCTCCTGAAATATCATTGTAGTCTGTTTTTCAATATAACTTACTATGTTTGCCAGACGTGATGTGTTACGAGAAATATCTCGAGAGTAAATATTCATAATAAAGATAAGTAATATAAATAATAATAAGTAATTAGAATTGACAAATGACATTTCTGTCTAATGACGATCTTTTCCAGAAAAGAAAATAAAGACACACACATAAAAAAGGTAATTTTAGGAAAAATAACTAAATTTTGTTATAAGTGTCATGTGTCATGTAACGCATTCTCTTCAGAATGTTGTCTTCCCAATGAATTTCCTGAACCCTTCTCTGTCTTGGGCCATGCGGCTTCCAACGACATATTCATGTTATTTTTAATGTCGTCAGTCCATCGTCTTGTTGGTCTGCCTTTCCTTCTCCTCCCATGTGATCTGCTCTTAATTATTTGCCTTTCTAATCAGTTGTGTCTCTTTATATGATCAAACAGGGGTAGTTTTCTTTTTGCTATTGTAGTTATAAGATGTTTCCTAAATTGGCCATCTGTTTCGACTTATATATATTTTTGGTAATTTACCTATTATTTCTGCATTGTTTCTGAAAAATATGTTAATCAGTAAAAAATACAATTGCTCTTGATATTTATTCTTATTTATTCTGTCCAACCTGTAACAACTGAACTCGTGCAGACAACTTACCGACCTGTAAGTTTATTTTGAGCATATAAACTTATCACATAAGAAGAAAAACAACAGTTTAATTCGCGAAAGGTGAGATTTTATTGTGACAACCAATGCAATTTGATTGGCCATATATGAGAAAAGTTCTAGACTAGTATTTTCTAACGTGGGGCACACTTCCTACACGGGGCAATTTAAATGTTCAGAGGGGGGGGGGGAACTAGGCTTCATTTAGGGAATAATTCAATTTTTGATTATAAAAAAATAGGCATGTTACATAGGGAAAGGGGGGACATCAGAATTTTAGAAAGACTTTGGTGGGAGCATGGTAAAAAAATGTTGGGAAACACTGTTCTAGACCAGGGGTCGGCAACCTTTTGCTAACTGTGTGCCAACTTAAGGTTTCAAATGATTCAGAGTGCCAACATCACATATAATTTTATACAAGTCGAGGTCAATATTCTTATTTTACCATATATTTTATTTTTATATTTTAATTAATTAATATATAGTGATATTCAATAATATGTAAATATATATAATATCACATACGCACTCTTAGACAAAGAAGTTTGTGGCTGGTACCCTGCTACAACAGGTGCCAAAATGAGCAAGAAAACCCCACTAATCGATTTATAATCAACTTTATACAGGAAACGGGAAGAGGCTGTGTGCCATTTGAAATTGCTTGGCGTGCCAAGTGTGGCACGCGTGCCATAGGTTGCCGACCCCTGTTCTAGACGATCTCACAAGAAAAACATAATGAATGGATATGAAGGTCGTAGACCAGAGCCGGAGTCTGCTCCAAAGAATGGATGCGAGGAAACAAGGTATAGAGAGTTATGTTGTTACTCTTCAGGATGCAGAAAGTCGTCTTGGTTTAATTCTGCAAACACGAATTTTCACGATTAAGAGAATGTATTATTTACACATCTTTCATAAAATTATTCAGTTAATGTTTCGATCTGAAAGTGTTATCTATTTTCTGACGGATTTTCCACACAATATACGTAAGGGGAAGTCACAATTTAATATTAAATAGTGTACAAGTTGTGGGACCTTGGTCCCATTGTAACCATATTCGTTCAATGCATCCTTGACTCAAATATCTAAGAACTTACTTTTTATCACTTCAGGCAGACACAGGTGTTCAATTTCTTTTAGCAGATTTGTATAGGTAATGTATGCTTCTCCTTCCCAATGCACACTAGATTTTCGTGCGCCACCCTCATCGTTCTCTGTTTTTCCAACCCTTGATCCAAAATTCCTTCAGTCTCTGTAGTACTGTTTCGACCAGTGCATTTTCATTCTCTATTGGGGAATTCAGTATTTCTTTCAAGATCTCACCAGTGTCCATATTCAGTTCCCACAGCAGGTGCTTTAGTAGCCAGCGTGTCAGCTCGCTTCTTTCCGCTCACTCCAGCTTGACCTGGACGGACGACTTCCAGCATATTTTCTACCTGCCTTCCGCTATCAATCTCTATTTTCTGTTGCAGGCACATGATGGTAATTAGTTAGTTTAATTCTTATGTGACCAAACGACAATATTTGCAGTTTCTAATTGGTTGAATTCGTTACATAATGTAGTATACTATTCGTATATAATTACATTATGTACATTGTACATTATATTACATACATTTAGCTAGTTCCTTTCGTGCTGCAGGCGGCACATAGGGCAGAGGTTTTGAGAATACATACATTACAGATATCATTATACATTATGTAGTATAATGTAGTATATTATTCCACAATATACTCAGCACACACGAGGACAAACTCCAGAAAACTGTTCTACCCCTGACGATGAAAAGTAAAAAAGGATTTAGCTAATAGATAGATAGATGTAGTTTGTTAGTTAGTTGTCGAATCATCATCATTGCAAACTGGTCATGTCCATAGCTGCTCCGATCTCTCCCTTAGTGTATTCGCCATTATACTTCTGCTGACAGTACCGGTCCTATGCTGGTTGACCATCATTCTTCTGCGTCCTCCGAAATGTTCACTTCTAGCAACACCGCATTTCAAACCCTGGTATTTAATGCTGGTCATTGAAAAGGAATCATCATCCACACTAGTTTCACTTAGCCTGCTATATCTCGTAAGGTGTTCAAAATGTCAGCTCGATCCATAGCCCCATCGCCCTGTGTCACAATCACGCATGACGCCAGTTGATCTGCTCTCATTGATCATTGCCTCGAACACTCACATGTCCCGACAGGAAAATAAATGTAACCACTTTCAGCCTAGCCTTTCTCAAGTCCTCAATCCACTATTCGCGAACGAGACCCACTTCTACCTTCCTAATCATACTCATAGAGTCACTCAAGATGCAGACCTGCTTTACTTTCTGTGTGCCTACCCACTCAAATGCTCTGGGCACAGCCATAATCTCCAAGGTCATGCTACTCGTAGTCACAGCCAAGGCCCTGCTCTCCTCCCTGATCGTTTGTTTTACATGCGCACTAAGCTATGAAGGCCCAATCACTGCGAACATGTCTAATCACAGATCCATTAGTTTATATAATCACTCCCCCCTCTTTGGCATTATTACTGACCAAAGTCTGCACCTCTTTCCCCACTGCCGTGGGCACCATTCTCTGCATTCCCTGCTAAGTGATATTACTACTCGTAATAGTAATAGTACTCGTGAGTAGTAATAGATGTAGTATACTGATCTAAGTTACTGATCCTCCAACCAGGTTACCTGAGTATAGAACACACTCGTCACTGTGGTTGGTAACAAGAAAATGACTCTCGTGGTTCACCCAGATAATAAAGAAGATGCCAGATCTCAGACTCTGAGAAGGTCGTGGAATGACGGCACAACTGTTAAGGAAATGCTGCTGACGATACTAGTCAGGCAGTATCTGGCAGTCATCTAGATACAGTATATATACGGCTTAGCTATCGACAGTAAAGGCATATTGCAGAATTAAAAAAAGCCTTCATACTTCATGTTTTCGACTATATCCGTACTTTTCGTTGGTCGGCGTTGGCAGGCGACATATAATTATACACATAGGGACGAAGGAAAAGTACAGCTCAGTCAAGACGAACATTTCACTATCAACCAGGCTACCGAGCTCTGCATCTTTACATAATCTTATTATCTTACATAATCAATTATATTTCTAATATCATCGTGTTATATATACACTGTCACATCTTATACCTGTAAATATTTCTCTCAAACACATCTCACAAGTGACGAGCTGGTTCTGATGATATTTTCATAGAGGCTTGGTCTGGCACTGGTTGGTAAAAATGTTCTTGTTGAGATTTCATATTGATATATGAGTAACAGTGTAGGTGGTAAATTTAATGTATCTGTTTATTTTGACATCTTGTGTAAACTTTAAAACTGCATGCTTCCCTGTTAAGGAAAACGGTCATGATTTTCACACAAGTGAGGCCGCATTGATACAGTGTTGCCATGACGAGCTCTGAAAGGATTCAACATTTTGTATAGCCTCAAGATTAAAAAAACCCCAGTCGCAACAGTTGAATCATTCCACCACACCACATTAGTATTATTAAATTAAAAAAAGGACATTATATGGCGAGGTACTATTCTTTTAAACGTAGATTTGAGTCCAATTTGGTTATATCAGGATTGTGCCCATATATATACAATAATGGAAGTTTTGAATCCTAAACTACAACCTCGGACTCCACATTGTTTTTATAATTAGAAATTGTATGAATTTTTTACCTTTAGAACTGGTGAGATACAGATAGTACTTAGATCAATTTCAGCTGCTGGCAATTGTGGTTTCGTATCTTTCAGAAATAAACTGCAATCAAGTGGACATAAATATTGTTTAGAAAATCACTGAGTAAAAAAGAAAATTGGGTTGATCGCTATGGTCTGAATAGGATATGCTGACAACTTTTTATCTGTAAATATTTTAATCTTAGTAAGTGAACGGAACATTAACGTTGAATTAGTTAATCAAGTACTTCTCCAGAATAGTTCTGCGCTCTGATCACAAGTGCCACTTATTTTGGCGTATCCGACTTTCCCAGAGCTTTTCATTGGCTGGCGACACAAAGTATGTGCAAAGTGACCAATGATCAATAACATTAGCTAAGATTAGTAAAGCTGCTTGGGACCAGCACGGATGATTATTTTAGGGAAGGGTTTGAATAAATACACCACTTCCAGCAATCAGTATTATTATTATTGTTATTATTATTAGTATTGTTTAGATATATATATATATATATAATATTGTGTTGTGTTTACTGTGTACTATTATTAGGAGATATGGAAATAATATCTGCAATACACGAAATACCAGTAATTGAACTGAATATTTGTGCAAGAGTTTTCTCTATATTACTCATGTTTACATTTGTTTCAACTGAAGTTATAGTGTGTGTGATTGATTTATGCCTTCGGGAACAAATAGACAAACTTGCGGCCTGTGAAGAACCACTTTTGGCGGTAGTGAAGAGGCGTATACGATTTTGGTTTGGGCATGAATCGAGACAAGTTTACTTTCTAATATATTGGGATAGTTTAGAGGGAGGAAAGGAAGGTGATGAGATATGATTTTGTATTGATAACATCCAGGAATGGTCAGGATATAATTTTTCTACTCATTCGAATGGCTGAAGACACATTTGCTTGGATGAATTATTTGGCTGGTGTCTTGATTCTTTATTAGAAATCAGCGTCATAACATAAGAGTGTCAACCTTGGGTAAGGAATAAACAGAATACTGGGAAATTAGAGAGGTAACAGAGATATGTTTCTATAAAAGAATGCTGAATCATGGACAGTTAGAAACACTAACGAGAATGTGCTGAAAACGTCAAATGCGGGACGGGGACGAATAATATCCAAAACACTTGGACACGTTATGAGACAGGGAGGTCTGTAAAACATAGTTACAACAGATAATAGATAAGGCAAGAGAGATCGATGACGACAACGTGAGAAAATATTAGTCTGACATCGTAGCATGGCTAAAGGTCAACAATGATTTTGTTAATATAAACTGAAAATAGAGAATTGTGGAGATACATGATCGCCTACGCTAGTTGCCAGGGCACTTGATGAAGAACATCATATCACACCGGACATTCATATAAGTGCTCTGCTCTCAATTCCTGCAGTGATCCAAGAGTATGTGGACTTTAATAGGTCCTAGTTAAATGTTGATTGTGTAATCTTTGAATATTTCCAGGAAGGATACACTTTCTCACCTTAAAAATGTCTCTAGTATGGCTCCTCTACGAAATATATTTCCAGTATGGCTGCTCTACAACCATGCCGGGTTATAAGTCTTATTTCTATTTTAATTATTATTTTGTCTGTATTTATATATTGTTTATGATATCACATCTAATACCTATCTTTTTCTTTAACTTGAGCAGCGCTAATTTGACCTAACCGACTGCAACGACTGGAAGGGCATCAAATTACTCTCAATAAAAGGAAAAGTGTTATGTAGTATGGTACTGGAAAGATTTAAAACATTAATAGACAAAAAGATTAAGAGAACAGGCAGGATTTAGACCAAACAGGTCATGTGTTGATCAAATATTTACACTCAGGACAATAATAGAAGAATCAGTAGAACACCAATCACAGCTGATAATAAACTTTGTTGACTTTCAAAAGGCCTTTGATAGTATACATAGACCTTCACTCTGGAACATTCTTGAAATATATGGATTCCAACAGAAATATATGAACATTATAAAAGCATTTTGTGACAACTCACGATGCTATGTAAGAACAGAAGCTGACAATTCAGTTCCCAGTAAATATAGGAGTGAAGCAAGGATGTGTCATGTCACCGATGTTATTTAGTATTGCAATGGATCGGGTCATGCGAAATTGCACAGCCGATAAAGATCGTGGTATCGAGTGGCTCAGAAATAAAGGTTTGGAAGATCTCGACTTTGCATACGACCTAGCGTTACTTAGCTCAACTCACAAAGATGCACAAGAAAAAACAAACAGCCTGCAATTATTCTCTGCACAACTTGGGCATGAGATCAATACATCCAAAATAAAAGTATTTGACCTTAGCAACAAACCAACGGACATCAAACTAAACGACAACACTCTTAAAAAAGTCAACAAATTCACATAACTTGACAGCAAGCTATCAGCAACAGGAGATTCATCAACATAAATATCACACCGTATTGCACTTGCTTCTAACTAATTCAATAAATTATCAAATATCCGGCATTAAAAAACACTAAAAAATAACCCAAAACTCAAAATCTTCCACTCTTGCATAATTCCAGCATTAACATATGGATGCGAAAGTTGGAAAGCAACATCAAACTTAGAAAAAAGATTAAACACCTTTAAAAATAAATGTCTTAGAAGGCTACTGAACATACGTTGGTCAAACTTCAAATCAAACCCAGTTGTCAGATAAGAATCAAAACAAGAATGTGTATCTGCCTATATTAGAAGTCGCTGGAATTACACCGGACACGCGCTACGAATCGATACTGAAAGACTTCCCTGTTAAGCTTTGATTTTGTCGCCAAAGGGCAAGAGAAAACGAGGGAAAACTAAAAGTAACTTTACGTAGAGATATTACAAGAGAGCATTTCACCGTCGGTATCAGAAACAATGAAGATCTAAAGCAAATTACAAGGAAATGGAGACATGGAAATCTATGACATCCGCCCTATGTGCCGTCTTTTGCCCTAGAGAATAACTAACTAATTGTGCCGTGCAGAATTGAAGTATCCATAATGACCTGTTGCATGGAAAGGGCACGTTTAATATTTGTATCTGTTTACTGTTCCAGTTAGTGCACCATTGATTGTTTTAGTTGGTTCTCAAATAACCACTGGATCTATCTTGAAGCAAGGGCAACAACCCCAAGAATTTCCATCAAGCTGTCGTCCAGAGAACGGAGATTCGGCTAATGGCACAACACATGATAAAGTAATGCAGAGTTTAATATTAGCATCTACACGTTGTGTTGACTATAGTCAGACATTTGCTTGTGTACATCAGAAACTGTGCAACATCATGAAAGACATGAATATTCCTTTACAATTCTTCTTCTGCGTTCGTTCTCAAACTCCTGCAGATTAGCAGGATGTAGTCCGGAGAACGGAATGCGTTGTGTCATGGTTTACAGCATTGCTGCGATATCTGCGCCTTTCGGCCGGACACATCCGACTTCAGCATGGCTTTGGGTCACTGACCCTATATGGGATGGGATAGCCAACTCCATCCCATAACTTCCTTAGTCGCCTTTTACGACATGAATGGAAGGTAAACAGTGTTGCTATTCTTTGCTTCCCTTTTGGGCCCCGGCAACACACGGGCGTATTTTACAATAAATCACATTATCTAAATATTACACCACGACACGCCCATTTGTTGCTAGCGTCCGAAAGAGGATAAAAGAATAGCGACACTGTTACGTGCATGTATGTCGTTAGAGGCGACTAAGAAGATTTTAAGGTTGAGTTGGCTGTTCTATCCCGTGGGTCGATATGACTCAAAAGTCATGCTGAAATTGACGATCCAAGCTGAAAGACTTATTTAACGCATCTAATCTATAAACCCTGATATAGGTTTTATATATCATGAGAACACACTTCGTTCTCTCGTCTACACCCTCGCAATATACAGACATTTGAGAACGAAGACAGAGGAAGAAGAATTGTACCAAGATCAGATAAACTAGCTTATTTATACAGGTAACTTCTTGATAAATGTAGGAAATGATCAACGGCGAAACAACTTCCACCAATTAGAGGTCAGGGGATGCCAGAACTAAGATATGATTATGGTAATACATTACTGTCTCACAGCAAAAAAAGTCTCAAATAAATTCCCCCAAAGAACATAGCGAAAACTAAAACCTATTTCTCAAAGAAAGTAAGATCAAGATTATAACAAACGACATAATGAGTAACAATTTCTCAGATAAAATCAATAAGTTCTCAGGCAAAACTACTTACAACCTAGACAAAACTACTAACGAATTCTCATACAAAATCCTAAGAAAATCTCAAACAAAACCACTAACAATTTTTCAGACAAAACCACTAATATAAAATGTCATACAAAATCAGTAACATTTCTCAGACAAAAACCACTACCACAGTTCAGAGTAAATCACTAGGAATTTCATAATCTTGAGCAATAACAGAGAGCTGAAACGAGTCAATATACTTTAATACCTTAGTTCTCTGTTATCAGCAACCCATGCACCTTGTTTCTCCTACAAGCAACCCATGTACCTTGTTTCTCCTACAAGCAACCCATGTACCGTGTTTCTCTTAGCAACCCACGTCTTATCTAGGACCGAGAGGGGAGCAAAGAGCAGGTACAATGTAACGTGTCATGTAGGAAGCGACTCATGTAGGAGGTTGGAGGCGATTAGCCTTTATGTGAGGCCTGCTGGGGACCCATGTCTGTACTCCAGGAAGGGAATCAATCGAGATTTCAAGAATAACCCAAAAAAAACAACAACAAAAAAAATTCACATCGCTCTCTTTTTGCGAGGTTGAAGACTGTTCAGCTTATGGCATTACATTCTATACCCAGGTTGAGTTTGTTTGTTTGTTTGTTTTGCGTTCGCTCCATTGTAACCATCACGGATATCCGTGCGATTTCCGCCGGGAGCGTGATTACGTTGTGCCACCGTTATGCGCCTTGTAGACCTAGCACATCCGATTTCGGCATGCCTTGACAACCCAGGTTGAGTAAAACAGTTATCTGGGCCTTGCTAAAGCCACAGAAAGCTTCCCTGTCAAAAAAAAAAATTATGAGAAACTGCAATATGGAACTGAAAGTAATAATATCACATAACATCACATTAGTAACATCACATAACGTAAGACACAAAAGTAATAATACTATTCCGCATAGTATAGGACAATCTGTTTTTAATTCATTCTATTTTGTTTAACTTCACAATTGTTTTTCAATTAAATACAACATTACTCTGTTTATTAATTTTCTGTGTGATCAAAAGATCAGGTGGAAACAAACAAGTTTAGATTCAAATCCGTACAACTAAAATACCATCACCTTATTACAAAATATACAGCGTGCTAACTATCTATCTATTCTCTCTCTCTCTCTCTCTCTCTCTCTCTCTCAGAGAGATAAGTGTTATCAAGGTTATGGCGACTTTCGACATGCAGCACCAAGTACTGTTTTTGCTTCTACAAGTGATGGTGCTGTCATAGATTATGTCATCGGCCAACA
The DNA here is from genome assembly GCA_034231615.1 of Meghimatium bilineatum. NCBI lineage: Eukaryota > Metazoa > Mollusca > Gastropoda > Stylommatophora > Philomycidae > Meghimatium > Meghimatium bilineatum. The sequence continues at coordinate 20,040,598 of CM067321.1, forward strand.
AACAGTCATATATATTATGTCATCGGCCAACAAACAGTCATATATATTATGTCATCGGCCAACAAACAGTCATATATATTATGTCATCGGCCAACAAACAGTCATATATATTATGACATCGGCCAACAAACAGTCATATATATTATGGCATCGGCCTACTAACACTATCATAGACACAAATCGATATATTGGAAAAAGTCCAAAATGAGGCAATGAGAGCGGTACTGGGGTGCACTAGGGCTACACCCATCTTTGCTATGAGATTTCTATTTATCTCCCCAGTACTAGAGTGCGACTTCAGGTAGCACAAGTTTGGTCGTAAAGTAACAGAATACAATAACCACCCATTACAACCAACGTATAGCTGAATCAAAGGGAAAACGAATTAAGCGTGGCATATCATAGATGGCAGAGGCTGCAGACAAACTGCGAAGAGTATGTGAATTAGAAAAATAGGAAAGGGAAGTGAAGGGGTGGTGGTAGACATTGAGAAAAAAATCACTGACTAAAATAATAATACAACTAGATTCTTCTTCTTCTTCTTTCGTTCACTTGAAACATGCCTATATCTGTAATTCTGTCTCCTGAAAAAACTCTTTTGTAGTTCATACAGTGGCCCATAGAGCTTTGATTCCAGTGTTGTTTCCTCTGGCCAATATGTGTGCCTCAGCGTTTCATGCTCTGAACACTCTTGAAGCATATGCTTAGCACTCTGTGCTGCCTGTCCACATGTACACATGGCCGTGTTGCCAATCTTGAACTTTGTATACATGTGACTGTGGAGTCGGTTGTGTCCTGTTCTGAGGCGTAGAATTATAACTTGTTCTGATCTGTTCATAATGTGATAGTCGTCTTGTGTTGGTGTTTGTGGCTTTCTTATTGACTTGATCATCTGTTTTTTCTGATGGTAGGTGATTGGTATATCTGGTTGGTCTTCTACAGCACCTTCCTTAGCCAGTTGGTCTGCTTTTTCATTTCCTGGTATTCCACAGTGAGAGGGTATCCACTGCATGGTTACCCTATACTGGTAAGACAATTCATTAAGTAGTTTTTGCAAGTCTGTTAGTTTGCCAGACTGGAGAGCTTGAAACACTGACCTTGCATCTGTCAGGAATACTACAGGATGTAGGCCAGAGTTGGAGTTCAGCAGTTTTTTTTTAGTTGCCACACTAATTACCTGGATATCTGCATCATAATTATTGCAGAATTTCCCTGTAGCGCGTCGGAAATGGACGAGTGCCAAGGCCCAGATTACAGTGCATGAACATACCCAGCTACACTCGATACCACAAGACATAATTATATACACAGATGACTCAGCAGAAATACAATTAAAAGCTGTTGGGGTTTTGTTGCCTGCAGAAACGGCGTGAAGTTGGTTGAGAAATCTTCTGCATACTCCTCTGTCACATCGAGCATGAGGATGGAGATAGAGGGAGTTACAGCAACACTTAATTGGTTGATAACTGATACATCAACAAACTCGCAACTGATATATCAACAAACTCGCAACTGATACATCAACAAACTCGGCAATACTCTCACAGTATGCTGCACAAGATAGAATAGTTTATGCTGAGAAAATGGAATAGTTTGATTTACTAAATAACTCTTTTGTCTAGAGCATTACATGGATATACTTCCCTGGTCATGCTGGGGTCAGAAGAAACGAGAGAACCGACTTATTGGCAGGCAATACGGTGATAGCTGGCTGAAATAGAGAGACATAGGAGGAAGGTGCCGAAGAAAAGGGCACCAAAGTGAGTAGGAAATGAAGAGATATGAAAAGAAGAACAATCTCATTCGTTAGCAACTACTATCCTTCTATCAAATTCACTCCCACCGTCTCTGCTTCCTCTGTCACGTTCTTGGACAACTCTGTCTCCATTGGTCTCTGACTCTCACAGCTTCCTTCTATATTCCTCTTCTCACATTCGTTCAAGCCGCGACTCCCTTCCCTTGTATAAAATACATCCTTGTCTTACCCCTCTTTATTTTTATATATTCTTGAGACTAGCGGGCATTGAACCAGTCCGTTCAACGGCACCAAATAGCCTAGCAACTATCGTACACGCGTTTTCCCGTATTTGACTAACCGCATCTCAAAAGAAAATATGCGTTTTGTCAAGACATTCAAAACTATAACTATGTATTTTTATGGAGATGCGGTTAGTAAAGTACGGAAAAACGTGAGTACGATAGCTGCTAGGCGATTTTGTACCGTTGAAAGGACTGGTTAAATTCCAGTTAGTTTCAAGAATTTTTACTTTATCATCTGGCTTCCTGCTTGAATTTAGTTTTATTTGTTATATACAATGGTGAGTAGCTATTTTCGCACTTTATTGATACAGTTGCCCTGGCAGATCAAGACAAAAGAAAAATAGTGACATCAGAAATGATATGTCTACGAAGAATACTCGGAGTGTCATTAAGAGATATAATTAGAAAGGATAACACCAGACAGATAACCAAAACAATACCAGTATTGGAACACATCAAAATACAACATATCAAGTGGTTTCACACGCTTCCAGATTGCCAACAGATAGCATGAAACAAATGGCCATGACACATAGACGTAACGGCTATAAAGCCAGAGGCAGACCATGTAAAACATAGATCACAGAAATAAAAATAGCCACAGGAACAAGCTTACAAACAGCACACAAGAAGGCCATCACCAGAGAACTCTTTCACCCCTGACGCCGCAAGGCAAACAAGGGCCACAGCGTATAGATAGATAGATAGATTGATGCAGTTTGTTTCCAATATATATTTCTAAACAGTCTAATGTCTTTTCCATCTATGCCTATTTCTTGAAGACATTCAATTAATTTTTCATGTTGGACAATGTCAAAGGCCTTGCTGTAGTCCATGAAGCAAATATAGATACATCTTTTGGACTTCCTCTCTATTTATCTAATATAGTTGGTTACTAAGTATATCTTCTCCGTTTCCTTTTTTTTTTCTAAAACCGAATTGCTCTTCACCGACCTCAGTGTCTATCTTGTTTTTAAAATTCGTTCATGTATTATCTTGAGTAGTATGGTATAGGTCACTTAACTAGTCACTATAGAACACTTAACCGCCTCACAATTCGTCTTTAGGTCACGCCCCCTGTATGCGAGAGCTTATTAAATATTATTCTTGACCTTGACAGACAAGAACCAGTTGTCGGAAGGCATTTTATACACGACGTCTTTCGTAAATTATACTGTCATGTGGACTGATCGTCATCATCCTTCAAAAAGTGGCAAGGATGACTAAAAAGAGTGTTTAGACGAAGTGACTAGTGAAAATAACTGAAACCGTGGAATACACTTTTGAAAAATATTAAACCGCTGAGTCCACAATACTGTATATTCGACAGAAGCCTCGACACACAACACACCCTCGTCATATAATCTTATCACCCGACACACAATGGTAAATATTCTTAATGGAAACAAGTTATCAATACTATAACGTAACATACAACCAGCAGTAGTGTGTTGTAAATTGTGTGTAGTAATTCTAAACAAGGCTAAGTATTGATAAGAAATTAGAATCCTTGTGACAGGTCATAGGTTAAAATTAAAATTATGTTTGTCGAAATAGTAAGCACAGTAGTTCTTAACTTGTGACCCGCGGACACATAGCAATCCGTGGTGTATTCTGAAGCGGTTAGCGAGGGTTAACAAATTGATGAACATAAGAATAGACAGTAAAAGATATGGACACAGACTGCAAATATATACATACATACGAAGAAGAAACAAACATTTCGGTCTAAACAGGTAAGACATTAAAGTTAGACTTTTCTCAGCATCGTCTTCGAGTCGAACATTTAAGGATAGTTAGACCTACTGATCAAATATAATGAAGGATATATTTTATTTACTTGTGATTACACCGTCCTTTAGGGATAACTTTTTGGGACTTTTCATAATTTGGGTCATCTACTTGCCAGTTCGCCAGCCGTTTAAATGTATACAAGCTCAGTGTGTTGCAAGTAAGTTGTTGGTTGTATTTCGTGTGGAAACTATCGCATAACTTTGCAATGACGTGCTACATACCTAGAGACCTGAACTCATCAATATTCATGCCGAATAACTCCAAGGATGTGGATTGTACAGAATACATAACAATAAGTTTTATGAGTCACATAACCAAAATACTACTTAAGATAATACATGAAAGTATTAAAAATAAGATAGACACTGAGGTCGGTGAAGAGCAATTCGGTTTTAGGAAAAACAATGCAACCAGAGAAGCTATACTTAGTATCCGACTATTGATAGATGAATAAATAGAAATCCAAAAATGTGTCTATATTTTGTTCATAGACTACAGCAAAGCATTTGAGAGAGTCCAACACGAAAAAATAATCACATGTCTTCAAGAAAAAGGCATAGATGGAAAAGACATCAGACTGATTAGAAATATATATTTGGAACAAACTGTATCAATAAGGTATGAAAACAATTACTCACCATACATAGAAATGAAAAGAGGGGTAAGATAAAGCGTTATTTTATAACCCAGTCTATTTAAAATCTACACAGAGAATATCTTTAAACATATAGAAGGAATGCCATGACTCAAGATCAGGGAAAATAATAAACAACCTTAGATATGCAGATGACACTGTTTTCTTAGCAGAAAGTGAACATGAGCTACAAAGTGTAATAGATCAATTCGATAAATCAAGTAAAGAATATAGACTGGATTTAAACATCGTAAAAACAAAAACTATGATAATCAGCAGTCAAGTAGAACATCATCCATATATCAGACACATAGTCACAAATGATGGCAGATGTGAAACAAAAGTTAAAAGGAGAATAGGAATGACTAAAAGTACTTTCAATGACATGAGGAAAATATTAACATCTAAACAAATAACAAACAAGCTAAAAAATGAAAATTATGAAATGCTACATCTATTCTATATTAATGTGTGGCTCAGAAACATGGAAAATAAACAAACAATCAGAAGACAGATTTGATGCCTTTGATTTGTGGATATGTAGAAGAATAGGAAGAACATCACAGAAAGAGAAGAAAACCAACAAAGAGGTTATAACAGCACTTTATATGAAGAATGAATTATTAAAAGAAATAAAGATCAAGTAAATAAAATATTTTGGAAATATTGAAAGAAGACACCTTGTTGAAGACTTTATTTGAGGGTTAAGTAGAGGGGAGGCAAGCATAAGGTAGACAGAGATACAAGAGGGAGAGTAACATCACGAAATTGACATGTTACAGACCATCAGAGTGCACACCAAGACAAGAGACAAGGGATGTTAGAGGTCTGTTGCAACCAATCTTCTTTGTGGAGGCGGCATTTTATGATGAGGATGATGATGATGTGGATTCTTAATTTCTTTCGTTTCTTATAGTCAGTCAAATTTTATCATTCTATCAAAACCTCAAGCGTGGCTCTCGGCATAACATGCCTCATAGCTGAAATAATTAGGACCCAGTTTGTTAGGTGTTTTGATTATTGATTGTCTTTTAGTTGGTTAATATTAATATACTTGGAATCGAATGCCAAAAATAGCCACGGAAAATGACACAGGATAAACTCTCCTCATTGGTGAAGAATGTTGGGGAATGTGACGGACCGGATCTAGGTAACATAGACAGACGACCCAGGTATGGCCGTCACATACAATAAAGCTACATCACGTTATAGAGTAAGAAAAAATGCACCATTTTGTGAAAAGAGGATGCAGTAGCTCAATAGCACGGAGTTGTAGAAAGTCACGGGTAGATCAATAAGCATCTACAGTGGTCACCACATGTCCGAATTATTTAAGGACAATTGCAGCCGGAATAGAGCTTATTAGCCATATGCTAACTCATAGTCAAGTACATAGCTCTAACGGAAATCTAAAAAAGTGGATGTAACAAATAAATGTGTTAGTTACATTAATTATCAGTAACAATAGTACATTATCACACTTGTTATCGCTGAATAAATTGAGGGTTTCCAAACCACGTGACATTCACCCTAATCATTGATTAAACTGTTCGATGATTTAATCTGCACAGTAACAGGGTAATACTGCAAATATTTATTTTCTGTTTAATTGTTTGGTTGCTTCATCGTCAATCAATAAACCCATAACCCTTCAGAGCCGTAGGGGTACTATATTGGATGCATCAGCCCACAGAGTCCTCCAGAAATTTCTTACCTCAGCGATGCGGACAAGTGAGGATAAATCTTGTCCTGTCCATTCCTTGATGTTGTCTGTCCTTGCCTTTATTTACAACCCCCTGCTTCTTCCACCTTCGACAGTTCCCAGCAGTATTGTTTTTGAAAAGGAATCATATTTGGTTGCTTGTGGATCAGTGAATAAAGATTTATTTGATGGGGAAGCAGTAAAATAATCTGTGAATCACTGTCTCTAGTGGTATGTCGTTGATAATTTGTCTTATCAGGTTGTGATGTGCTGTTCTAAGATCTAGTTAATTGTTCTCAAATTTCTTTCCGCATTGAAAACAAGAAAGGTAAGGAAGCATTAGTTAGTTGACAGCAATGTATTTCTATTTGTTCATTCATCGTACAATACGGTGTTGTGGGTCAAAACAGGGCCGAAATAACGTCTTCTGTATGGAAGAGGGGGGGGGGCGAGGTTACCTACTAAAAAAAGACTAAAGTCATGTTTATAATTTATCCTGATCTAGTGACTCCGGTCATAAAGAAATTCTCTCTAGTTCCAACAATGTGAGGATGACACCGTGTGTAGTTCGTAATGTCACCTTTGATGGTTGATGAGTGAAAGACATCTTGGTGTTCCTCTCTTTATTGTGTCGTATAGTACCCACTGTAAAATTTACAGTAAAAAATATTAAAAAAATTCTTAATCGTTCTCAAATTTCTGCGGATTAGCAGGATCTAGTCCGGAGAACGTAATGCGTTGTGTCATGGTTTATAGCTTAGGTGTGATATCTGCGCCTTTCGGTCTGAAACATCCGACTTCATCATCGCTTCCGGGTCGCTATAACTGTATTCCCACTGTAGCCATGAACATCGTTTTTGGCGTAGTGGTCCTTATATGAGATGGGATAACCAACTTCACCCCAAAACCTCCTCAGTCGCATTTTACTGCATATGAAATGTACCGGTGTCGCTATTCTTTGCTTCCCCTTTGGGCCACACAACACACAGACACCTGTAAATTACAATATATCTCTTTATCCACTCTCAGTTCAATACGGCGGCGTTTCAATTATATCTGTCGCTGCACTCAGTCCAATACTAGGAATTTACAATTATATTGAATAAACTATATCCGGTGTTTAGAATTGAATGAACAATACCAGGAAATTAGAATTGAATGAAACATACCTCACCGAAGACTGACGTGTCAGACCATTTGTGCAAATAAACAGCGACATAACGCATTTCCATTCTTTGGATTACATCCTGCTGGAAATCTAGTAGGACCATGGTCCTGCTACAGAGATCTAGTAGAAGTTTGAGAATGAACGCCGAAGAAGAAGAAGAATGAAACGTACCAGAGTTTTAGAATAAAAAAATACAACATATCAGGAATTTAGAATTGAATGCAACATATAAAGCGTTTAGGGGTGCAAAGGAAACGCATTGCTCTAGGCGGACCCAGGGTTAGCAGATAACCAAGATCCCAAATTTACCTCCACGCGGTGCACCCTGGAAACAGAAATACAGCAGCTCGGGCTGATTCGGGCCAAATCATTTGGGGATGGTGTCCGAGAATGTGGAGGTAGCAGATGGAAAGAGATTTGACTGCACAAGAGACAGACAATATCTCCGACACCACCAGCATCACCACATATAGCGACACTGTCGACATACAGTGAAGTTAGTCAGTCCAGTCCGAACATTGGAGGGGCGGCCAATGTAAAATGCACTTAAAGGTAGATGCATGGCGAGAGACAAATAGATTTCATACCGAGTACAATGGAAAAAAATGGAAGGGCAGAACAACGCTAGAGGGCAGCGCGAACTGCAAAAAGAAAGTGAAAAGTCCCTAGGTAAGGGGAACTACATGCTCCGTCAGCTCGAGACGAGCTTCTAGTTACCTGTGTTCCTTACAGGCAGAGACTCAGACCCATTCATTGGCGTTTGGTAAAGCAAGAAGACCTAATCCAACACTAATGTCGAGCCTTCCTAAACAGGAAATATGCTCGCGAAAAGAAAGGATTCCGTACCCGATGGGCTTAGGCAAGAAAGGGACAACGATGGTAGTCCTGGCCCAACTCTACTGTCAAGGTTTGCTATATCGGAAGTACACTTGCAGAGAGAAAGGGTTCCGTACTCGATGGGCTCAGGCACAAAAGGGACAACGATTTAGCCCTGGCTCAACTCTACTGTCAGGTTTTCCTACACCGGAAATACACTTGAAGAGAGAAAGGGTTCAGTACCTGATGGGCTCAGGCGCTATTGGGACAAGGACGCTCAGCTCGAGAACGCCTTGCTCTCAAACGCGTGGTGTGAGACTCGAACTTGGACGAGGGGTTCACAATGTCGGTGAACGACACCTCGGCTAAGAATGCGAAAGAGCCAGGGTCCAACTCTTCTGGTGAGTTCTTCCTCCTAAGGAACCAGGCTCACGGATGAGAAACGGTTCAGTACCTGATGGGCGCAGGCACAGTACGTCCAATTACACGAGGCAAGTTCACAGAAAGTGGAACACCTCGTGCGAGACAGACGTGAGGAAAAACGTCTGGGCGAAGAGTCACAACACACGTGCCTGGCGACAGATTGGGAAACGTCACCTCTTGTGCCTGAGTCCATCGGGTACGGAACCCTTTCTCTCTGCAAGTGTACTTCTGGTATAGGAAACCTTGACAGTAGAGTTGGGCCAGGACTACCATTGTTGTCCCTTTCTTGCTTAAGCCCATCGGGTACAGAACCCTTTCTCTTCGCGAGCATATTTCCGGTTTAGGAAGGCTCGACATTAAAGTTGGATTAGGTCTTCTTGCTTTACCAAACGCCAATGAATGGGTCTGGGTCTCTGCCTGTAAGGAACACAGGTAACTAGAAGCTCGTCTCGAGCTGACTGAGCTTGTAGTTCCCCTTTCCTAGAGACTTTTCACTTTCTATTTGCAGTTCGCGCTGCCCTCTAGCGCTGTTCTGCCCTTTCATTGTTTCATTTTACTCGGTATGAAATCTATTTGTCTCTCGCCATGCATCTACCTTTACGTGCATTTTACATTGGCCGCCCCTCCAATGTTCGGACTGGACTGACTAGCTTCACTGTATGTCGACAGTGTCGCTGTATGTGGTGATGCTGGTGGTGTCGGAGATATTGTCTGTCTCTTGTGTAGACAAATCTCTTTCCATCTGCTACCTCCATCTGCTACCTACCCTGGGTTCGCCTAGAGCAATGCGTTCCCTTTGCACCCCTGTCGTATTATAAGTCTATTGTGTCATTCACAATGCTGAGTATAATGCTGTGAATTTAATAATCATTTATAATGCCGCAAGATAGGTAGAATCTGGGTTGTGATTTCTCGCTTGACACGAACACTCGTCCAGTCGATTCGGCTGTAAATGAGTACATGAGTTAGGGGAGGTAAAGACAGCAAGGTAGGGAACTGGCCACCCCACCTAATAGTTGTTGCAGCTTAGTACAGGAAGAGTCATCTACATCCCTAACGGCAGGTTGCTGTCATTGGACATACCGTTACCTTTTAAAATAGGTAGAATGGCATGCATTTTCTATCACGGATTCGCTTCATCTCTATACTCAACAAAATAGGAAAGATATATGCAGAAAATAATAGAGCAGAGAGTAAGTCGGATAATAGAACCCCAGCTAAATAAGACAAACGTTGGTTTCATGAATGTTTATTAGTTTCACAGGTGAATTTTTTGAACTACTCCAGCTGAGCGAAATGACGCTTGAATACAACATCGCCTTCATCGATTAAGAAAAGACACTTGAATACGACATCGCCATCATCGATTAAGAAAAGAAAGGTACGTGACAGAGTTGACAGAGAAAGAAAAACAATTGTGGCTGGCATTGGAGGACCATGGAATACATGGACAATTACCAGCCAACATGCTGTGTCATTTTTTTCTGTTTAACCAACCTGAAAAAAAATGTTTTTCAGATGAACATGATTGTGAAAGTTCAGGCGGGATACATTCGGGAACAGTGGCTGAATGCAGTGAAGAATTCCTGTTTGCGTAAAGTGACTTTCATTTTTGTGCCGGGACATGCGGGAGTCCGGGGTAATGAGAAAGCAGATAGATTTTTCGCACACACTGCTACTACGGCTGTTGGTGGAGCGATGGATCGAGCAGACATTTTGAACGCCCTACTGGAAAACTCACAAGCAAATGACTGTATAAGCGACGATGACTCTTGTTCCATGACTAGAATAAAAGAATTTGGTTTGAAATGTGGTGTCGCTAGAACGGCGCGGTTTCGTGGGCAAGAAAGAATGATGGTCAATCAACTTCTTACTGGGACCGTCAGTCAACGTGTAATGGCGGCTACACTCAAGGAGAGATCTGAGCACCTATGGACGTGTCCGAAGTGCAGTGACGATGATCCAACGACTAACTAACTAACATATATTCGTTGTACAATGATGTCGACAAAGGCGAAGGTGATAACGTACATGTGCAAAGAATGATAAAAATGGGAGTGACCAAGGGCGAAGGGAAAAAGTGTATCTTATGAAAGATCCAAAGATGACATAACTAACATCGGATTGGGTCTTTGAGTTTGCAAACTCTTGGATTGCGACCGAAATTGAGAGAAAGTATTTATGGAATGTCTCGTATGCTATGATTTAAAAATATAAAAATAAAAATCAAAAATAGAAAATAATCACAGCCAGCGGTGTTGGAGCCAGGTACTACACTTGTTAGGACTTTGCCTCCCCTATTCTTCCTGTGAACAGACTTGTCTAAATATGAAAGTCATGATTTTTAAAATTCTTGTTTAGGAACAAGCGTCACAGCACTGGAGCATTCCCATATATGCTCTGCTTGCCGTTCCGTCCGGCATCTAAAAGTGTATAAGCTCAGTGTCCCAGTCAGTTGCTGATTACGCGTTCTTCTGATCTTTCCGTAGAGGGAGCACTTTCTCTCATCGCCTCTAGTCACTCCCATTTCTACCATTCTCTGAATATGTACATTGTCACGTTCGACTTCCTCAGCGTTTTCTCGTACGGTATCCATAACTAATAAATCTAAGAAAGTCAGGAACAGCATAATTTTCGTTGGAAGTCTGCTTGAATCCTATCCGGAGCAGATGGGTGAGATCAACCATATCGCTAGCAGGGTAGGCCCACGCTTAGTGTGCAAGAGAGCTTCTGAAAATAAAGTCACCTCTTAAGTAGAAGTCTGTACCACGCATGACAGTGCACCCTGCATCCACACTGAATAAACTATACCTCTAAAATGTGAAAAAATACTATAAATTTACAATGACAGATAGTTACAGGAGAGCCACCAGACTGTAGCAAAAACACCACTTTCTGGCACAGACAACATGACTGTACAAATCATACTCTCTACTCTCTGAAGGAGAATAGCAATCAAGGAACCCAATTCTTTGCATTTTTCTACCACACTCTTCTTATAATTATATTTTGTTAACTATTAAAAAAATCCATCTTCTTTCCAGACTGTCTTTTTCTTCTATTTTCCTTATCTTTTCCTGCTGTGGCAAATTTCTTCTTTGTCCTCTCTTTCTTCGTTTTCATATACTCAGATATCGACTTGAAGTTGTAAAGAAATTATAGATCATATTTGTCAACTTATAGAGATTTAAAAAAAATTATTCAGAAAATATTCAGGTTTCATTAAATATGCCCACATTGGCCTTTAGTATTGTCCTTTAGTAAAATAATCTGTATACAGAATGTGGAAATAATTTTGGGCTAAAATAAATTTTTTAAATTTATTTTTGGTTTAAATAAAGAATAATTTTTTGGAAGTTAACAGGTATAAGAGAGACTCAACTTATTTATCATGACTTCATATGACTAATAGTTAAGAAAATTAATATCTTTTTTTTTCTTCAGGTTGGTTAAACAACAAAAATGTCACAACATATTTTGTCTCACTATGATCCGGCTGTCAGGGAGGTGCGTCAATCCTTGGAGTTGGCAAAGTCTACAGGGGCAGCCCCAGAGCTTGTAAAGAAATTAGAGTCTGCGCTTGAGTTGGTTGAGCTACGCGAGGAGTTTGCCGATAAAACGACATCTGCAGAAAGTCAAACGCTGAAAGAGATCGTGGAGGAGACGTATAGACATGACTGGGGAAAGGTGCACCAAGAAGGGAAGACATCATGGAAGCTATCACCTGGAATGATGAGCGGTCATCTTGAAGGTAAGACTGGCATTACTTGCATAGCGTAGTCTTATATGAGCATGAAGTTAAAAAAAAAAGTTCTCGCACTACGGAGTCATAGTTTTTGATGATGGATTAGTCAGTTCTCTTAGTATGAAGTCTTATAAACCCTAAAGAATTAGGAGCAAGTATCTGGATGTGAGGTGGTCAGTTCTCTTGGTGTGTAGTGTTAGATATCCCACACTACTATGATGAACCTTATCACCAGAGTAACTCCTTGGTTGTACTTGTTATATGAAAACTGAATGTTTGACTAATCTATCTGAAGGTATAATCGAGTTCTTTGAAGGTATATATAAAGTTATTTAAAGGTATAATGATAGTATGAAGGTTTATGCAAAATATCTGAATTGTGATAAGTTGTCACTGACCAGTGCTTGTGTTGAATTGTCACTGACCAGTGCGTGTGTTTCCTTTCAGGTCAATTTCTCAAGTCAGTTGTCAGCATTCAGAAAGCTAAGCGGATATTGGACGTTGGAATGTTAACTGGATACAGTGCTCTTTCTATGGCAGAGGCTCTCCCAGGTATGATATTAGCTCTGCCAGGTATTATATTAACTCTTTCAAGTATACAATTATCTGTTTCAAGTGTAACAGAGGCTCTCCCATGCATGATTATCTTTTCCAGGTATAATATTAATATAAAAATGAACAGAAATAGGTATTAGTGTTACCAAAATAAAACCATAAAGCAGCCTAACAACGAGCCACAGTTACGAACGACGTTTCGACTAGAAAGTCTTCACCAGGACACAGACAAGCAGCAGGCAATGCATGTTACAAACTAAAAATCATAATGTAAGAGAAGAGGAAATGGAGAATACAGGAGATCAGATGATATATATATATATATATATATATATATATATATATATAATAGGCAAATACGGTAAGAACAGAAGAGAGAAAGGAAAGGCCACAGAGCACATATAATCAAACAATAGGAGGACAATATTAGTCAGTGGAGAAAGACGTGTCATGGGAACAAGTAAAAGAAGGAAATAAAGTGATACGAGCAGGCTAGATGAGCTAAACATTAATAATAAATAAGTAAGTTTTCTGATCGTCTTGTCCACATGAGTGCTGCAGGAAAATAGTGACAGAAACGCCGGCGGTGTGGGCCCTAAATTAAAATAGAGAGACGTCACAAAAGGAAGAAATGTGGAGGTGGGGCGAAGGTAGGACACGACTGAAGACGAAGGGAACCACGGAAAAGAGCGTCGTAGGAAGGTATCGATGTGTAAATGAAAAAAAAGGCTGCTATAGAAAGACAGAGGATAGACAAAGAAATTGGCACCGGCGTGGATGGAGTTTAAAGGAACAAGAACCTAATGCCATGGCGGATGGAGGAATACCCAGAACTACAACCAAGGCATGTGAAATATATTGTATGGCGTATTGGTCGATGTAAGGTCATCTTAGATGGCTGGTCAGTGTCATGGGACCAACATGTCGTGGTCATTGGAGGTGGGTGTGGTATAATTCCCGATGTGGTATGATTGAAGATAGACCGAGGACACAGCCACAACGCCTAGGACCTTTTTAGGTCGTGGGTTTGGAAATGTGACCCGTCGCATAGATCGAAGATGATATAACCAGGATGAACTAGCCACACACACTTTTGTGGGTATTGCCCTCACTGTACACTGACTCATCTATAAGGAATACCAATCAACGGACAGAACCTCGAACCACTAGGCACACGATAAGTCCAAGGGGAGAGTTAGAGAGTGATTATGAGGGATACAGATGAACCAACTAAACAACGCCCAAAACCGAAATGGTTTTGTTGATATAAGTTACTAATAATAATATAATATGTTGCTAATATTTAGCTCATATAACCTGCTCGCATCACTTAATTGTCTGTGTCCGGATGAAGACTTTCTAGTGGAAACGTCGTCCGTCACTGTGTCTTATTGTTAGGTTGCGTTGTCGTTTTATTTTGGTAACACAAATAGTTCTGTTAATTTTGCCTGTGTTACCCCAGCCACCATTTCTAGTTTCGAGTTGTTACCCGGCAGAAGAATGATGGTCAACCAGCAGAGGACCGATACTGTCAGCAGAAGTGTAATTGCGGGTACACTCATGGATAGATCGAAGCAACTATGGACGTGTCCAATTTTCAGTGATGATGATCCGACGACTAACTTTATTTTCTATTTTTTATTTACTTGTTCCCATGACACGCCTCTTTCGCTGCCTAATATTTTTCTCCTTTTGTTTGATTATATGTGCTCTGTGGCTTTTCCTTTCTCTATTTTATTCTTACCACATTTGTCTCTTTTTTTCTTCTCTCTCTCTTTCTCATTTGATCTCCTGTCTTCTCCATTTCCTCTTCTCTTACATTATTAATTTTTGTTTGTACCATTTATTTCCTGTTGCTTGTCTGTGTCCTGATGAAGATTTCCAAGTCGAAACGTCGTCAGTCACTGTGTCTCGTTGCTAGGTTGCTCTATCGTTTTATTTTGGTAACAGCTATATCTGTTCCTTTTTGATATTTGACCTGTGATACCCCAGCCACCATTTCCAGCTACGGGTTATTACCCGACATATGTACTTTATCTCTTTACATTAATGTACTAACTGCGCTAAACTGAAATCCAACAGCAAGCCTTGGAACATGGTAATGAAGTGATAATCACGGAAAACACACATATTAACACACATAAATCGATATTACGACCAAAAAGCCTTTATCAACCTACATACACAACAACAAAAACGACGAGTATACACTATTGACGATCACATGGTGTAGAGCCAAAGGCCAGTTTGAATTTTGTGTTTATTTTAATTAAATAAACGTATTTTAATTTAATGTTTATAACTTATTATTTTCAAATTTACAGAGGTAAATCTCACAGTTAGCTTTGCCATGTGAACGTCAATGGTGCCGTTCTTGTTCGCCGTTTTTTGTTGTGTATTTAGTCTTGGTAAAGGCCTTTTGATCAATATATCTATTTGTGTGTGTTATGTATGTTTTAAGTGATTAGCAAAACTTCATTATCCGGTTCTACGTATAGCATTAGGTATGATAGAAGGAACCATCCATTTTGCCAATAAAATTGCCCTATCCTGGGTTGTTCACACTGACAATGTTACAGCAGCCATAATACAAACTCTAGATGAATTTGGTGTGGAAATTTATCACATGACATGTATGAAACACACATGCTGTTGCGTCTGTGGGTCTCACCAATTGCTCACTAGAAAAATCACCCATGCAACAGAAAACCTTAGTAGATGACATGCCGTTATATTGAAGTTATCTTCTTATAGAAGCTTCATGGCACGTCATCTATACATTTATGCCTCTCATGCTTTTATTTTGTTGTTGAAATGTGTTTTTGTTGTTCGTATATATGTATGCACTCTCTGTGGTTGGGAGGGAGCCAGAGATTTACTGCGCAGCACTGGGGAGGAGGAAACTAGCAGCACTGTTTTTTCCTATTGCCGAGGCCTATCATAGAGGCACAGTGACTCAGGACGTAACAATCCTTCTGACGTGAACTTTTGGTTGCATGCCTGGAGCAATAGAGAAGTTCGGCATAACCAGTAGTCAATTGGTGGCGGGGAATGGACACAGTGAATCCTATCTTGGCTGCAGTGGCTCGGAGCGGTGCATAGGTTGAGACTTACCGTCCTCGTGATGTGATAGTTATTATCTTGCTCTGGCCCTTGTGGGCTGAAAATCCAGTCTTCCCAGCAATATAATGCCATTTTAATAGTATTGGGTCGAATGGCATGAGTACATGGGTCACTGGATCAGCAACCAACCAACCAACATATATAAAACAGACCACATACGTAAAGACTTAAAATCATCAGTGTTAAAACCACTACCCAAGAAACCCATTGTTATGAGTTGTATAGAATACAGAACAATCAGTATGATGAGCCACATAAGTATAGAAAAAGAATAGTGTTATATAACTGTTTTACGCATAACAATACACATAATAATCAACGTTTCAGTCAGAAAGTTGTCACGGTAGGAGTGGCAAACAAACACAGAACCACCATATCAAGCAGATACTACATGTTAGCCGTAAATTAACAATTTAGTTTTTCTACATTCACTTACCAATTGGTGTACAGTTTTACTGCAGTGTTCAATTTACTAAATCTTTGATGAGCATCATAATCAAAATACTATTCAAGATAATACATGAAAAAAAAACCACACAAAAACAAGGTAGACATAGAAGTCGACGAAGAACAGTTTGGTTTTAGGAAAAAGAAAGGAACCAGAGAAGTTATACTCAGTATCAGACTATTGATAGATAAATACAAGAACGTCAATACAATTTTCTATATTTGTTTCATAGACTAGAGCAAACATTCTCAACATGGTGCCCATGAGCCCATGGTAAGGTCATGTGTTGACCATGTGAAAAATAATTAAATGTGGGGGGGGGGGGAGGGGGTGCACGCCATATAAAATTTGAGAACCCATGGACTACATCAAAACGTTCGACAGAGTCCAAAAGAAAAAAAAATGAATGCCCCCAAGAAATCGGCATTAGTGGGAAATACTTCAGGCTGATTACAAAATATATATTGCAAACAAACTGCATCAATAATGTGTGAAAACAGCTACTCATTATACATAGAATAAAACGACGTGTAAGACAGGAATGTATTTTATCGCCCACACTATTTAACATCTACCCAGAAAACATCTTAAAACATATAGATGGAAATCCAGGACTCAAGATAGTGGAAAAATAATAAACAATATGTGATATACCTATGTTATAGGCCTCTTGGCAGACAGTGAACAGAGCTACAAAGACATATATATCAGGTCAATAAATCAAGTAAAGAATATAGACTAGATATAAGCTTCCAAAATGGACATGATAATCAGCAAAATCACAGAGGAATTAGTGCTAAATATAAAAATACACGGACAGATACTACAGCGATCCCCTGCTATGATCTGTAATGACCTGCTACAGGTCCATGGCCGTTATGACCTGTCATGATCTGCTACAGGTCCATGTCGTGCTACAGTCTATTACCTGTTTTGACCTGCTTCAGATCCATGACAAGCCAAGACCTGATATGAACGTTACAGGTCAAAAACCTGTCATGACCTGTTACAGATCCAGGACCTATTATGACCTGTCACGACCTGTTACAGTTCCATGACCTGCTACATGTCCAACACTTGATGTAAACAGTTACAGGTCCTGACCTGCAATGCTCTCCTTTGCCCTGTACACCAAACACGGAACCAATCAAATTGTATCTAGATGGGTAACACCTTACGGAAGTAAAATTACCTGTCTTTCTCGGAGTTACACTGACAAATAATTCACATGGAAAAAACACATTTACAATATAAAACAACAAATCAGTGCGAAAAATGCAAATAACAAAATTTGTTAACCTTATTATTTAAATTACAGAAATATTGCTGTACATTACATGGGGATATGGCCAGATTTTAACTAAACAAATACGTACATTATTTAACAAAACTAAATATCGATAAAGATATATTTGAAAGTAGCTAATGCTACTGGCGGATCCAGCGATCTGACCACTACACACTGAGACCACCCATCCCCTTGGATGACCCTTGGGGATGTTACTCTCAGTGTGTAGCGGGCAGATTGCTGCAGACCTATCGCCTTTTTAACTTGAGTTCAGCGAAAGTAATAAAAGCTGAATGAAAATACGCAAAATATTAAAAAGTTGAAATCTGGTCACATCGCCTTGTAATGAACCAATTTTCACTATTGAAGATCGTGTTTTCTTAATGTTTACTCAAATATCTCATTTTTCTCTCAATACAAATATAATATACTCTGAAGTATAGGGAATAAAACTCTGCCCGATTTGCATATTCTCCAGCTGTTGATGTTTTATTTAGAGATTTTAGGTTTTATATTTTTTCAGATGAAGGTGAACTCGTCTCAGTTGATCAGGAGGAATATTTAAAAGTCCTTGTTACTGACTTAGTTAAAAACTCGCCACATCACAAGAAAATGAAGATTTTGGTTGGTAAGTCCATACTTTTTAAAAATATTTGTGTTTTATAAGATATAATAAATGGAAAAGAAATGAAATTCATTTGAATATAAATGCCTAAGAAAACTCTTAAATATTTGTTGGGAAGAATTCAAGACAAGACGAGGTTCTGCTCGATGGTAGAATAATTAGTGGGCCCACCTCACAGACACAACTGAGTTGAACTTAATAGTTATTGGACAGTTGATTGTCCACAGTGTATTGGGGATATTATTGATTGTATTAATAAGAATATTAACCAAACTGTCAGAGGATATCCGACAAGATGGAGAGGGATTCAGTAACAAAAATAAGAAGAGATAAAAACAGGGATAAAGTATTATTGTCACTGATTACTAATATAACTAATAAATAGCAAAAAATATCAATGAGAAATAAAAAAAATTGAAAAAAGACTTTTTCCATGTTTGCGGTCCAATATGGATCTTTATGAAGAAACAGCAACGAACTAGAAATAAAGACATAAAACTGTCACTATAATGAGATGGTCTTAGAGCCACATCGCATTGTATTTGAATAAAATGCGCAATCATGTTGAGTTACTAACAATAGCGGTACTTTTTACGACAACCACCGAGGCATATCCCTGCTCTCTATAGCAGGCAAGATTCTGGATAGGGTCCTATTAAACAGACTGCAAGTCCATCTTGAGACAGGTTTCCTCCCAGAGAGCCAATGTGGCTACCGACAGGGAAGGCGTAGGGTTGACATGATATTGACTGCCAGACAACTACTTGAAAAATGTGTCGCGAACAAAACACTGGTCTCTACAATACATTTGTCACCCAACTAAGGCATTCAACACTAAATCGCAAAGGTCTATTGAAAATCATGGCAAAATTTGGATGTCCCAAAAAATTCACCAACATGGTTCGCCAGTTCCATGATGGTATGACATGCTGTGAGCAAGATGACGTCGTACACTCAAATCCAGCAACTAACGGTGTCAAACAAGATTGCGTCCTGGCTCCTACGCTCTTCAGCATGGTGTTCTCTGCCATGTTAAATAATGACTTTAGGAATAACAGTGCAGGAATGTGCTTTCGCTATCGAGCTGACGTAAGGCGTTTCAATCTTAATAGATTGAAGGCCAAGATCAAAACTAAGACGGACATTCCGTATCACCAGAGTGATAGAGAGATCACCATCAGTACCACAAAGACATTATTAATGTATCAACCAGCACCAGGTGTCCACTACACAGAACCAGTAAACACAGTAAAGGGGCAAAAACTCAACACTGCCAATAAGTTTGTATATTTTGGCAGCACCCTATCGTAAACTGCGACAATTTAAGAAGATGTTGTGCTGCGTATTGCTCGCTCCAGTGCGGCATTCGAGGGCCTTCGTGCCAACGTCTGGATCAGGTGTGGTCACAGCTTGACAACTAAGTTGGACGTGTACCGTGCAGTGGTTCTACCAACACTGCTTTATGCTTCGTCATCCTGGACTGTCTATGCGAGACACACTCGATAGCTTAAATCTTTCCACCTTCAGTGCCTAAGAAACATGGGCGTACGTTGGTAGGATCGAGTACCAAGCATGGAAATCCTTCAAATGTTCTGTATGAGAAGCATCCATGCCCTGCTGACTAGGTCCTAGCTCCGCTAGACTGGCCACATCGTCCGTATGCCAGACAAGCGCCTTCCAAATAGATTATTCTATAGGGAGCTGTGCGTTGGTGAACGTTCAATCGGAGGACAGAAAACCGCTTCAAGGATCACATAAAAACTCTCTCAAGCACTGCAGCATCGATCCTAGCTCATGGGAAACTACAGCCCTTGATCGCTCAGCTTGGCAGATCCAGATCACTGCTGGCATGGGGTGCAAAGGGAACGCATTGCTCTAGGCGGACCCAGGGTTAGCAGATAACCAAGATCCCAAATGTACCTCCACGCGGTGCACCCTGGAAACAGAAATACAGCAGCTCGAGCTGATTCTGGCCAAATCATTTGGGGATCGTGTCCGAGAATGTGCAGGTAGCAGATGGAAAGAGATTTGACTGCACAAGAGACAGACAATATCTCCGACACCACCAGCATCACCACATATAGCGACACTGTCGACATACAGTGAAGCAAGTCAGTCCAGTCCGAACATTGGAGGGGCGGCCAATGTAAAATGCACGTAAAGGTAGATGCATGGCGAGAGACCAATAGATTTCATACCGAGTACAATGAAACAATGAAAGGGCAGAACAGCGCTAGAGGGCAGCGCGAACTGCAAATAGAAAGTGAAAAGTCCCTAGGAAAGGGGAACTACAAGCTCTGTCAGCTCGAGTCGAGCTTCTAGTTACCTGTGTTCCTTACAGGCAGAGACCCAGACCAATCCATTGGCGTTTGGTAAAGCAAGAAGACCTAACCCAACTCTTTATGTCGAGCCTTCCTAAACCGGAAATATGCTTGCGAAGAGAAAGGGTTCTGTACCCGGTGGGCTTAGGCAAGAAAGGGACAACGATGGTAGTTCTGGCCCAACTATACTGTCAAGGTTTACTATAACGGATGTACACTTGCAGAGAGAAAGGGTTCCGTACCCGATGGGCTCAGGCACAAAAGGGACAACGATTTAGCCTTGGCCCAACTCTACTGTCAGGTTTTCCTACACCGGAAATACACTTGAAGAGAGAAATGGTTCAGTACCTGATGGGCTCAGGCGCTATTGGGACAAGGACGCTCAGCTCGAGAACGCCTTGCTCTCAAACGCGTGGTGTGAGACTCGAACTTTTACAAGGGGTACACGATGTCGGTGAATGACACCTCGGATAAGAGGGCGAAAGAGCCAGGGTCCAACTCCTCTGTTGAGTTCTTCCCCTTAAGGAACCAGGCTCACGGATGAGAAACGGTTCAGTACCCAATGGGCACAAGCACAGCACGTCCAATTACACGAGGCAAGTTCATAGACAGTGGAACACCTTATGCGAGTCAGACGAGAGCAAAAATCGTCTGGGCGAAGAGTCGCCACTACGCGTGCCTGGAGACAGATATAGAGGCTGTCACAGGCTAAGGGTAGCCCTCCCGAATTGTCAAGGCATGCCGAAATCGGATGTGCTAGGCCTACAAGGCGCATAACGGTGGCACAACGTAATCACGCTCCCGGCGGAAATCGCACGGATATCCGTGATGGTTACAATGGAGCGAACGAAAAATAAACAAACAAACAAACTGCTGGCATAACTAAATATGAAAAAGAAAGAACACTGCGGACAATTTAAAAGTGACGGAAGCGGAAGGACAAATCCGAAACCCTCTGCACTCCTGCATGCACTGCAATATAACTTTCATGGCACGAATCCAACTCATCGGGCATCTACGAACTCAAAAACCAAATTTGACAATTACAAATGTTTTGTTGTTTTCTACTTGCTCATCGCATTTATTTGTCTTCATGCCGTGCTATTCTTTGCTTGCGAAGGAGGTACAATTTTATCACTTGTTTGAATTTTACACACTATTGATAGACAAAAATCAAACCAGGTAAGTGTAATGCTACAAGAAAATACGTTATCAGAGTCAAGCCTGATGAAGTGATTGCTTCACGTGACTGATGTTAACTGTACACACATACATATACAAACATATAAACTAGTGTACATGTGTAAGACCACAAAGATATACATGGAGATGGTGGTCTTCCAATAAACAGGGTCGAAAATGAGGGGGAACGGAATGGGGTCAGTAATTGACAACGGGAGTGGGGACTGGTTGCAATAAAATTAGCTGAAAAACAATACTGTGTTACATATAGTAACGTAGAGTTAACCCATATCATGTATTAATGACGTAGGGGTGTGGGATCCTAGGGATCTCACATTTCAGTGGCTCTGCTACGTGAGGCAGTAGCCATCTCCTCTCCCTCGCAGTCTTTACTTCCCGGATTAATCAAGGTACCCAATTAAGGCTGTTTCAACAGGGGAGCCAGGATCTGAAAAAAATCAATATATACGCCTGAACCGGGGAATATATATATATATATATATATATATATATATATATATATATATATATATATATATATATATATATATATATATATAGTGATATATATATATATATATATCTTCTTCTTCTTCTTCTTCAGTGTTCATTCTCAAACTACAGCTGGATCTCTCTTGTCCTACTAGATTTCCAACAGGATGTAGCCCAGAGAATGGAAGCTGATTTCATGTTACAATGTGGAGAAATTGAAAAATAATGCCAAGCCTTTAATATTATCTGTTCAGACCTTATGTTCGTCACCTCTTTTTCTTACAACTTTTACTTTGCTGTGCAGGATTCTTCTTCTTCTGCGTTCGTTCTCAAACTCCTGCAGATTAGCAGGATGTAGTCCGTAGAACGGAATGCGTTGTGTCATGGTTTACAGCATTGCTGCGATATCTGCGCATTTCGGCCTGACACATCCGACTTCAGCGTGGCTTTGGGTCACTGACCCTATATGGGATAGGACAGCCAACTCCATCCGATAACCTCCTTAATCGCCTTTTACGACATGCGTGGAAGGTAAATAGTGTTGCTATTCTTTGCTCCCCTTTCTGGCCCCGGCAACACACGGGCGCTGTGCAGGATTGATTTAGAGATAAATGCATTTCTGATCAAATGGCTAAATTACATAAAAAACATAACCAGACAGAAGGGTCTATCTAATAATGGAAGTACCGTTTTCTCTATCTACTCTCTAAATACGCTCGTATATGACCATTCATCTCAGCATGATTTATATATCATCTCCAAATCATCGTCGTCTCCAGAAAACTCTTCTACCCCTGACGCCGAAAGGGAACAAAGGGTTCCAGCTAATAGATAGAATCTCAGCATGTTAGTCTCGATTATTGGTAGATTTTGAAATTAAAATGACACCACATTACAAACACTTGGAATATACGATACACCTTTGAGTAAATTGGAGTTTAGCAATTAATTTAAGATATAAAATCTATAAATGAAAGGCTTACTGACTTTCGCCCTCATGAAAAAATTCAATTCCGTTTCAATATTGATCGACTTAGTGCGCACGAAAAGCATTTCACAGCAATAATATATATATATATATATAAACACCACATATTGGCTCCCATGACTATTTTCTGGTAGCATTCCACTTACCTCATTTGATTTTTACTTTACTATTTTTTAAAATGTTTACTATCTTTATTTATTGTTGTATTGTAGTAAATTGTTTGTGTGTGGTAAATTTAGAGGGTGTAATTATGTGCTTTGAACAAAAGCCGTGTAGTTTTCTTGTTTGTTCCATTTATTTTCAAAGGCAAAGCAGTGAAAGTTTTGCAAGATTTAACAGCTGATGGCCAGCAATTTGATGTTATTTTTCTTGATGCTGATAAATCAGAATATCCGGCATATTTCAAGGTAATAATGATAATACCTTCAGCTGCTTCTGAAGCATAGGTATTTCAAAAATGTTATTTCTTTCTTTTTATCTCGGACTATTCTTCATCTTTTTTTTCTGTTTCCTTGTTCTTAAACTCATGCAAGTTAACAGAATTTAGCTGAATGAATATAATGCATTGTTTTATGGTTTAAAGTTTGACTGTGTTATCGGTATGTTATTGCTACTAGTAAAACAGTAAAACAGTATCAATATCTTGGACACGGTCACAAATGATGGCAGATGTGAAACAGAAATTAAAAGGAGAATAGGAATGGCTAAAAGTACCTTCAATGACATGAGGAAATTATTAATATCTAAACAAATTACAAACTAGTTAAAAATGAGAATTATAAAATGCTACATCTATTCCATATTAATGTATGGCTCAGAAACATGGACAATAAACAAACAATTAGAAGACAGAATTCATGCCTTTGAGATGTGGATATATAGAAGAATAGGGAGAACATCATGGAAAGAGAAGAAAACAAATAAAGAGGCGCTAAAGACACTTAATATGAAGAAAGAATTATTATGGGGAAATAAAGATCAGGCAAATAAAATACTTTGGACACATTAAAAGACATGACACCTTATTGAAGACCTTACTTGAGGGTAAAGTCAAAGGGAAGCGAGCAAGAGGTAGGCAGAGATACAAGTGGGATAGTAACATCACAAGATGGACAGGTTACAGTCTAGCAGAGTGCACCACCAAGACAAGAGACAGGAGATGTTGGAGATACGTTGCAGCCAACCTTCGTTGCGGAGACGACACTTAATGATTATAATTGCTACTAATTCGTGTTCCCCATGTGGACTCTGGCAATACACATGAGGCGCTATCCTATCTAGGTAAATATATTGCAGATTATTGATGTTTATGCTTATGAGGTTAAGATAATCCAGTGGTAAAGTCATTCTCTCATTGATCATGAACATCAGATTCGATTTCTGACAGTAACAGTGCGTTTACTTTCATTTTGGTTTAAAAATAAGGGAAGGAGATGAGAAACAATGTTAAGATCGTAGATAAGAGGGAGATATGTGGGATATTCAACCCGTCCCATAGGAAATCATAGCATGACTTTTAGTACTAGGAATTTAGTCACAATATGGGTAAACCACCACTCCCCCAACACATTTTCGCAGATAGGTCATCAACTTTCTCATGAAAAAGAGGGGAGTACGCATGAACATGGAAAAAGGATTTTTTTTTCTTTAAGTAATTCCGTCCATTTCCTTACTGAAGGATATTCTGGATCGTGCTGGATAATGTAGTCAAGATAGTTTTCTGTGTGTTAACTAGATTCGGCATGAGCGGATGTTGTAGGTAAGATAGTTTTCTATCTGCTCATTCCTTACAACCAGGCATGGCATTGGTAGGCAAGGGATGATGTTGTAGTCAAGATATGTTTATACGTGGCCATTCCTTGTCACAGGACGTGGCACCATAGAAACTGGAGAATTTTGTAGTCAAGATATGTTTCTATGTGGTCATACCTTGTCACCAAGCCTGGCACCATAAAAACTGGAGAATGTCAAGATATGTTTCTATGTGGTCATACCTTGTCACCAAGCCTGGCACCATAAAAACTGGAGAATGTCAAGATATGTTTCTATGTGGTCATACCTTGTCACCAAGCCTGGCACCATAAAAACTGGAGAATGTCAAGATATGTTTCTATGTGGTCATACCTTGTCACCAAGCCTGGCACCATAAAAACTGGAGAATGTCAAGATATGTTTCTATGTGGTCATACCTTGTCACCAAGCCTGACACCATAAAAACTGGAGAATGTCAAGATATGTTTCTATGTGGTCATACCTTGTCACCAAGCCTGGCACCATAAAAACTGGAGAATGTCAAGATATGTTTCTATGTGGTCATACCTTGTCACCAAGCCTGGCACCATAAAAACTGGAGAATGTCAAGATATGTTTCTATGTGGTCATACCTTGTCACCAAGCCTGGCACCATAAAAACTGGAGAATGTCAAGATATGTTTCTATGTGGTCATACCTTGTCACCAAGCCTGGCACCATAAAAACTGGAGAATGTCAAGATATGTTTCTATGTGGTCGTACCTTGTCACCAAGCCTGGCACCATAAAAACTGGAGAATGTCAAGATATGTTTCTATGTGGTCGTACCTTGTCACCAAGCCTGACACCATAAAAACTGGAGAATATCAAGATATGTTTCTATGTGGTCGTACCTTGTAATTAGATGCTCTTCTGGTCATACCTTGTCACCAGATGCCCTGCTGGTCATACTGAATTCTATGGTAGGTCAGGAAATTGTTAGAGACAAAAGGATTAGAGGATTATCACATTTCTGGATCGATGGAGACTTATTGTCCTTTATTCGTTTTCAAACTCCTGTAGTTTAGCAGGATGTAGTCTGGAGAACGGAATGAGTTGTCATGGCGTATATGGTTAAATAAATAGATTAGCTACGATATCTGCACCTTTTGGCTTGACAAATGTGACTTCGGCATAACGTTTGGGTCACTGACCATATATGGGATGGAGCTCCACGTCACTCCAAAACCTTACTCGTCTCTTACGAAATGCATGGAAGAAACACTTGCTTTTCTTTGAATCTCCTTTGGGCCCCGGAAAGAGAAAAGTGGGCGATGGAGTAATGTACAAAAAATATGTCAAAGTTGAAAAGTTAATGTAAAAAACAAACATGAAAACAAAGTTACAACTATTAAGAAGTTATATTTTTTCTAGTGGCAACATATGCATCCGAGACTTGGATAATGCCATGCGAAATGTAAAATAAAATATCAGTAGTTGAAATGAAATTCTATCAAAATAGTTCTAAGAATATCGTGGACAGAATACCTCCCGATGATAATCAATGCAGACTTGAAGATAATTAAAGAGTGGCTTCTGGCAAATGTATGTAAAAAAAAATCAAAAAAAACTCAAGCCGATATATCCTGGCCACATATAAAGTCACATAAAAATATTTATATTCGAAAAAAAAAACATTTTCTGGGAAAAAAATATGGTGCACAGGATGCTGATGGACAGCATTTTGAAAGCATACAAAATATGACACTGAAGACAGTTGGATAGTTTTCACAGAACCAAGAGGCTTACGGAGTATCAGTTAGGACAGTGAAGAACATGTCATATGATGGTGATGATGATGATAATGTCAGTGATGATAATAGTGATCATTGAATGAAGATAATACTGACAATAAGGATGATAGTTAGCGTTTTGTAAATGAGGTGTTTAATGATTACACATTTTAATCTGACAATCAATACAAGGTAACTGCGCGAAACGTAACAACAATTAGACTTACGTAAAACACAGGTTTATATATCGTTTCAATGAGACACCACAGAAACGATATATTGAAACGATATATAAACCTGTGTTTTACGTAAGTCTAATTGATTACACATTTTGTAAATTAGATGTTTATTGATTTCAAACATTTTCAGCTTGCATTCGAAGGTGGCTTGCTAAGTCCAGGTGGAACAGTTCTTGTTGACAATGCATTTAGATCCGGAGATGGCTACATACCATCCAGTGGCAACAATGTTACTAAACAGTTTGCCAGTATGGTGTCCTCAGATCCATCTCTACATAAGGTATGAAATGATTGATAGGGATTTTTTAAGCAGCTACAATCTATAAAAATCCCACACAAGGCTAAAAAAACGTATGGGTTTGACTTACTATATGGTGCATAGTTTACTGCAGTCTCCCGATTACTCAATTCTTGATGAGTGTACCAATAAGAGCACGTAAATACATAGTTTAACGCGAGAATCCCCAGGTTCAATAGCAGATATGCATTTGTAAATATGATGTCACTGATGAATATAATTACTCAGTAGTAGGACAACCCATGAACGATGTTTCTTCACAACCCCAGCTTAGTTGGAACCACTTCAATTTGTTCATGCAAGATTAATGTTTCACAACCCCAGTTTAGTTGGAACCA
This sequence comes from Meghimatium bilineatum, assembly GCA_034231615.1. Classification (NCBI taxonomy): domain Eukaryota; kingdom Metazoa; phylum Mollusca; class Gastropoda; order Stylommatophora; family Philomycidae; genus Meghimatium; species Meghimatium bilineatum. Next base: position 20,068,340 of record CM067321.1, read on the forward strand.
CTTCAATTTGTTCATGCAAGATTAATGTTTCACAACCCCAGCTTAGATGGAACCACGTTGTTCATGCAAGATTAATGTTTCACAACTCCAGCTTAGATGGAACCACTTTGTTCATGCAAGATTAATGTTTCACAACCCCAACTTAGATGGAAGCACTTTATTTATGCAAGATTAATGAAGTGTATAAGTGGTGTCTTGGAATGTAACAATAGTTTAATAGTAATGTATATCATCTGATATGCGGGGTGCAAAGGGAACGCATTGCTCTTGGCGGACCCAGGGTTAGCAGATAACCAAGATCCCAAAAGTGCCTCCTCGTGGCGCACCCTGGTAACAGAAATACAGCGGCTAATGCTGATTCTGGCTAAACATTTTGGGGATCGTGTCCGTGAATGTGGAGGTAACAGATGGAATGAGATTTGACAGCAAAAAGACAGTTAATAACTCCGACACCACTGTGCCAACACATGCAGCAACACTGTCGACACACAGTGAAGTTAGAAAGTCTGGTAGAAGCATTGGAGGGCGGCCAATGTAGTCGGTACGAAGCAGGCAGATGTTCCAATAAAAATAAAAGCACAATGAGTACACTGAGAAAGATGCACAGCGCTAGAGGGCAGCGTCATGTGTAAAAAGCATGGAAGACGGTTCGATGAAATTGGAACTAAAGCATTGTTTGCTCGAGACAAGCTTCTAGTTACCAGTGATACCAGCCTGTGCCCAACTCTACTGTCGAGTCTTTCCTATACCGGAAGCGTGCTCGCGGAGAGAAAAGGTTCAGTACCCGATGGGCACAGGCATAGCAGTCCGAGGTGACAAGCACTGTTCAGCTCTAGAACAAAGCACAAGTTCCTAACGTTCCTAAATATGTGTACAGATTCAGACCTGAACGAGGGGTTCACGAAGTTGGTGAATAACGCTTCGGCTAAGAAGACGAACGAGCCCGAGCTCAACTCTTCTGTCAAGTTCTTCCTAAACCGGAACCAGGCTTGAGGACGAGAAAAGGTTTAGTGCCCGATGAGCACGTGCACAATACGTCTAATTACACGAGGCATGTTCACTGACTGCGGAACGCCTCGTGCAGGACAGACGTGAAAGACAAACCGTCTCGGCATACAGTCAGTACACATTCACCGTCTGGCGACAGATAGGAAGGCTGTCACAGGCTAGGGTAGCCCACCCGAACTGTCAAGGCATGCCGAAATCGGATGTGCTAGGCCTACAAGGCGCATAACGGTGGCACAACGTAATCACGCTCCCGGTGGAAATCGCACGGATATTCGTGCTGGTTACAATGGAGCGAACTAAAAACAAACAAACAAACATCTGATATGCATTATTTGATTAACAAAAATATTTTCAAAAAATGTTATGACCCAGTATTGAACCCACGTTCTTGTGATCAGAAGGCAAATTATTCATCTACTGTGTCATAAGATCCCCATATAACTCCAATAATATACAGAATATGTTAGTTTTGTACGAGTACTGGAGTGGATGCATCAAGTTAGTGTTGTACGAGTACTGGAGTCCATACATCAAGTTAGTGTTGTACGGATACTTGGAGCTATGATACAATCTGAAAAATAGGTTGTACATAAATTGTAACAGGCAATAAAAAGGAAAATATCAGCGAAAAGAAGATGCAAATTATGATACGTGCTTCGATCAAGCAGTCACGTGTTGCAAATTATGATACGGGCTTCCATCAAGTAATCACGTGATGCAAATTATGATACGGGCTTCTATCAAGCAGTCATGTGATGTAAATTACGATGCGGACTGCGATCAAGCAGTCACGTGATGTAAATTACGATGCAGACTGCGATCAAGCAGTCACGTGATGTAAATTACGATGCAGACTGCGATCAAGCAGTCACAAATTGCCATCGATGGTGATGAGCTAAATGTTGTTGAACATGTTACATATTTAGGTTCACTAGGCAAAAATAAATTATCCCTGGATCAAGAAATAAGCATCCGGGTTGGTAAGACATCTACAACAGACTAACAAAAAGGGTCTAAGGAACTACATATTAACAATTAAAACTAAATTCCTAATTTGTTCAACAGGACCTTTTAGTCATTTTTTACAATTATATTAGACATCTTGAGAAGAGACATGGCTGACTTAATGAAGTCACTGATATATTATGTAATGAAATCAACAAGATAAGACTGGAGGTGATGTCTTATACATACAAGGAATGAAAGAAATTGGAGAGATCAGGGTTTGGTTGTGGGGAGGGGAGGAATCTTTCTCTGGAAAGATCCGAAGGTTATGTAACCAACATTTATTTGACTAATATTTGGATTTTGAACATTCCTGTATGACTGATGGAACAGAGAGTTGAGTACTTATCTGAATGTTTCATGTGCTATGTTACTGGTATCTAAACAAGAATTACAATTTGAAATTTCATTTGTCTTTTGATTATCATAGAAATCAGTAATGATGCCTGTAAATATTTCAGGTTCTGGTTCCTATAAGAGATGGCATCCTTGTAATCCGAAGGCTTTCAGATGTTGAAATAAGATCATAATAGATTTAGTCTTATGAACAAGATCCATATGCTATCCATATGATTGTATCATTAGAAATATATTGTTCTGGAAGATTGTATCATTAGAAATATATTGTTCTGGAAGATTGTATCATTTGAAATATATTGTTCTGGAAGATTGTATCATTTGAAATATATTGTTCTAGAAGATTGTATCATTAGAAATATATTGTTCTGGAAGATTGTATCATTAGAAATATATTGTTCTGGAAGATTGTATCATTAGAAAAATATTGTTCTGGAAGATTGTATCATTAGAAATATATTGTTCTGGAAGATTGTATCATTAGAAAGATTTTGTTCTGGAAGATTGTATCATTAGAAAAATATTGTTCTGGAAGATTGTATCATTAGAAATATATTGTTCTGGAAGATTGTATCATTAGAAAGATTTTGTTCTGGAAGATTGTATCATTTGAAATATATTGTTCTGGAAGATTGTATCATTTGAAATATATTGTTCTAGAAGATTGTATCATTAGAAATATATTGTTCTGGAAGATTGTATCATTAGAAATATATTGTTCTGGAAGATTGTATCATTAGAAAAATATTGTTCTGGAAGATTGTATCATTAGAAATATATTGTTCTGGAAGATTGTATCATTAGAAAGATTTTGTTCTGGAAGATTGTATCATTTGAAATATATTGTTCTGGAAGATTATATCATTAGAAAGATATTATTTTTGAAGATTGTATCATTAGAAAGGTATTGTTCTGGAAGATACAATCATTAGAAAGATATTATTCGAGAGCTTAAGTTCACAAAGTTGGTGGTACCCCCCCAGTGAACGTTGAAGCCTTCTGGGAGGGGTAATAGTGGGTTCATAATCAACTGGGGGCGTTGAGGTGGTCTAGGGGTCGGTGGCTCTTTACAGAAGAAATTAATAATATTTAAAAACTAATTATTTTTGTGATTTTGTCACTGAATATTCGCCAGACTCATCCTTCACATTAATTTGCTATTTTTGCTTTGTATTTCGACATTATAAGTTCGAATTAGACACTTTTGTAAAATATTTTATGAAGTTTCAATTATTACAGTAAGATTTTTACTAATGTAAAAGTATTCCGAATTGTCGTACTCTATGCAACTGTGCATAATGTTATTTGAGCATACACTTTACAATCTTTACATATGGGTTATGTTTCATCAAAATCGGTATAGCAATAACTGTGTTCAAGATGAAGCATATACTGGCCACTATGTTTTCAATATTGTAACGGCATAGGTAGTAATGTCTCAATAATGTATCATTAATTGCTATTTACGTCGAAAATATAAAACTCGAAAAACTTATAAATGGGGGAGGGGGAGGGGAAAGGGGGGGGCTTTATAACATTTGTGTTTTGTAATGTGGGCAGAGGCCCGAAAAAGTTTAACAACCTATGTTATAGAGGATTGTATCATTAGTAAATATAATTTTCGAAAGGATTGCATCATTATAAAGATATTGTTCGGAGTGTATCATTATAAAGGTATTGTTCCGGAGGAGTGTATAATTATAAAGATATTACTCGGGAGGAGTGTATCATTATAACGATATTGTTCTGGAGGAGTATATACTGATGAAGACGGATGTATCGGGCCATTGGCGCAAATAAAACGGCGACACAACGTATTTCCATTTTCTAGACTACATCCTGCTGGAAATTTATTGGACCATTGTTCTGCTACAAGAGAGATCCAGTGGGAGTTTGAGAATGAGCGCTGAAGAAGAAGAAGAAGAAAAAGAAGAGGAGTATACCAGAGGGAGCGGATAGCCAAACGCACGGGAATGAGAGAAAACAGATTGAGAAACAATTGAGAGGAGGTAGACTCAGAGAAGCAAACTCAAAAGAAGCAGATTAATATACAGTAGACTTATATGAAACAGACTTGTACGAAGCAGATTTATAGGAAACAGACTCAGAGGAAGCAGACTTATAGGAAACAGACTCAGAGGAAGCAGACTTATAGGAAACAGACATATAAAAAGCAGGTTCAGAGGAAGCAGACTTATAGGAAACAGACATATAAAAAGCAGGTTCAGAGGAAGCAGACTTGTAGGAAACAGACTAATAGGAAGCTTCTTGATTAGAAAACTGGCCTCACAGCACGTGGGGCATTCCCAATAGTGCTCCGCCCTCTGTTACAGCAGCCATTCAACTCGATGGTGTTTCGAATGCCGCCGAAACAGACGTCGACATCAAGGCACAACTCTGGCCCTTGCGACAGTTTTCTTTGTTGTTCCGCCCACCCACGTCGTGCCCGTAACTAGTTCAAGCACAACGTCAGCATGTCGGAACAACATGGCAACTGTTATCGAAGTTTACGACTACGGGATTGTATAGATAACGTGCCATGAAGCGTCTATAAGCAGATAACCTCAATATAAAGGCATGTCATCTACTAAGGCTTTCTGTTGCATGGTTGGTTTGTCTATACTTATAGGAAGTAGACTTATAGAAACAGAGAAAGAAAACCAAGATGAAATGTAGATACAGAGGAAGCAGACTCAGGAAAAGCTAACTCAGAAAAATTAAATCACAAGAATAATAACTATAGAGTAATAGAGATTGTGGAGAGTATTCAGATGTAATATTAATTGTTATTTGTAATAGAGGTTGCGGAGAGTATTCAGATGTAATAGCGGAAAAATGACAAAACTTAGTTCAATCTGAATTTATTGTGTGTTGCAGTATTTAAGAGCGTTGTGAATGGAACAGGGCTGAATGTTGGATTGGGCTGGAGTTGGGGTGAAGTTTCACTTATGTTGTACTTATTTTGGTCTCTTGATGTGACTAATTGTATCACAAGGGTAAGGAGAGGAGTTGGGGATTGTATGATTTTCTGATAATTTTTCTTTAAAGTATTTATAAACATACATCTAGATAGAAGCATGGACTAACTTCGGTATATGCCACGTCACAGTAACAGGTGATTGTAAACAGATGGTTGTAGAGAAATATTTCCAGGAATTCCACTACAGTTTTACACACTTACAAATTGGTGAAAATTTGTTCACGTATGTGATATACAGTTGGATAAGTTTTCATCAGTAACGCACAAGAACATACAGAAAACAAATACTATGGAATTCCTCTATAATGCATCCTATTATAACACATTTCTCTGTTTAACAACAATTTTAAAATCCTAATTTATTTTTATTCTTTATTGTTTGTACTCTATATAGCGAATGTCTGTTATTACGTACATATTTCATGGATCTGGAGAAATTGTTATAATGGGGGTTAACTGTAGTACTGTCAAAGAAATCACAGTAATATTAGTTTAATACACCCTGCTAATGTGACACGAATCTCGTATTTAGTCCTTTTTTGTACCTAGATATTTATGCTGCATATCAGTGAACTGGTCTGTACTTAGATTTCTGTGTTGTATATTGGTGAACTGGTCTGTACCTAGATTTCTGTGTTGTCTTGATTCTTGATTAGAAACTGGCCTCACAGCACGTGGGGCATTCCCATAAGTGCTGCGCCCTCTGTTCCAGCAGCCACTTGACTCGATGGTGTTTCGAGGCCAATGCCGCCGAAACAGATGTCGACATCAGGGCACATCTCTGGCCCTTGAGACAGGTTTCTTTGTTGTTCCACCCACCAACGCCGTTCCCGTAACTAGTTCAAGCACAAAATCGGCCTGTCGGAACAACATGGTAACTGTTATCGAAGGTTACGACTATGGGATTGTATAGATGACGTGCTATGAAGCTTCTTTAAGAAGATAACCTCAATATAAAGGCATGTCATCTACTAAGGTTTTCTGTTGCAAGGTTGGTTTGTCTAGTGAGCCATTGGTGAGACCCACAGACGCAACCGCATGCGGTAATCTGTTGGTTGTCAGGATGTAGTCCACATGCTGATGATGAAATAATTCCGTTAGCTACGAGCAGGTAGATTTTGACAGACCATATCATTTCTGACAAAAACACAGGTTCACCTCACTTGTGTAACTGAGACGATACCCGAACTCATTTATGGTCTCAACGACATGGCTGTGTAAGGAGGAAAGGAGGAAGGGTTGTGGGGATGCATGTGTAGTTCCCGAAGGGAGACATTCCAGTGCCCTAATTTTGCAGGATTACCCCTTCCTGCCAGGAGAACAGCATACACCAATGGAACCAAATATATCATCATTCTTCTGTCAGATTTGTTAACGCATCCGCAGTTTTGGCACATCTAGCAATCCTCGTCACATAGAAGTCTGCTACAGGAGCGCTGTCTTTTCCAAAAGGGCAAAGGTGAAATATCTACTGACCTGCATCTACGTCATCCACGGGTATTATTTGATAATATAAAAAAGTAAGAAATTGAGACAAGATGTGACTGACAATTTTTTCACAAATAACATGTTTTCAGCTTCCCCCCACCCAATTTTTCTTAGTCGTGTCTACGATATGCATGGAAAAAAGACAGTGGCTCTATTCTTTGGATTATGAACTAGAAATCCAGGCACCGGTTGTCACACTGTTAGAATGTAGTCCAGAGACAGGAATTCGTTGTGTCATGGCTTAAAGCTCGACTGTGATAAGTATGACTTTCGGCCTGGCACTAATTAATTAGCGATAGCAATAATTCAGCAATAGATACAACATATTATATATGTATTGTCTTCTGTTGAATGTTGTCCTCACTGTTACTACGTAAAATTTCTCGTTTTGTACAAGATTTACAAATTCCTCCATTTTTAGAATTATGAAGTCACTATAATTATCAGCACTGCATCAGCTTTGAAACTAGGCATTTTGACGGCACATTATGTCTTCTACATCACCTTTTTGTCATGTGATGTATTCTTTCTAGAACGTTGTCTTCCCAATGAACTCCCGAAACCTTCTCTGCCTTGGACCATGTGGCTTGCATTTTCTAACAACGTATTCATATTATCTTTAATATCGCCAGTCCATCGTCTTCTTGGTCTGCCCTTTCTCCTCCCCCAGTCGCTCTGCCATCCATTATTTGTCTTTCGAAACAGTTGTGTCTCTTTATATTACCAAACAGGTGTAATTTTCTTTTTGTTATGTTTAGTAACCAACATTCTTGAATCTTCAATGTGTTTATATTATCTGAGTTTCTCTTGTTTTCCTTCCATGATGTTCTAAGTATCTTTCTGTAGTATCTCATCTCAGAGGCATTGACCTTCTCTGCCGCTGTTTTACTTAGGGTCCATGTTTCACTACCATATGTTGCAACCGTAAAAATAAAAGTTCTTACATCACTTTACGTAATTAAATTTCTCGCTGTTGTGACACACTGGGAATTACTTCCGGCACATTCAGCCGAAGTCGGTCTGTTTAGTTTCCACGCTGCTAAATGTGATATGTCCATCGACTTTTTTGATACGTTTCTATTTCCTGAAACCTGTGGTTCGAAGATTAGTCTTTCTAATCCGAGTTTCTGCTAATGTCTAATTAATCAATGCAAATACATCTCATGTATTTCTCGTATTTCCTGAAACCTGTGGTTCGAAGATTAGTCTTTCTAATCCGAGTTTCTGCTAATGTCTAATTAATCAATGCAAATACATCTCATGTATTTCTCGTATTTCCTGAAACCTGTGGTTCGAAGATTAGTCTTTTTAATCCGAGTTTCTGCTAATGTCTAATTAATCAATGAAAATACATCTCATGTATTTCCCGTTGATGTCTGAACTGGCTCTGGTTGCTTTTCAATTACTTCTTCTGCGCTCGTTCTCAAACCCCTGCACATCAGCGGAATATAGTCCGGATAACAGAGTGTGTTGTGTCATGGTTTATAGCTTAGGTGCGATATCTGCGCCTTTCGGCCTGATACATCCAAATTAAGCATGGCTTTTGTGTCACTATGATTCTATATGGGATGGGACAGCCAACTCCACCCCAAAACTTCATTAGTCGTCTCTTACTACATATATGACATGTGCAGGTGTTGTTATTCTTTATTTCCATTTTGGCCCCGGCAACAGACGGGCGATATTTAATTATGTATTCTTCATGCAATCTCAGCCCGATACGAGTTACTTTTCAATTGCCGTTATCGTTAATATGATCTTCCATCAGTCGTTATTTATTCGTTAAAGGAAGAAATCATCACCTAATTATGATTACTACTACTTCTTCATCCCAAGATCGAGATGGAAGTTCTTCTTCTGCGTTAGTCTCAACTCGAGATAGAAATTAAAAGATAAATGATTTACAGCATATTCCTACCAACACTCTGTTACCAGCGCCAAACCTTTTCTCTTTCATCTTCACATTACAGAAAGACAGTGACATGTGAGATGAAATGCTTGAGGAAAGCTTCAGGGGACACTAAGCTCAATAGATTATGAAATCAGGGAAAGAATAGGTATACCAATTTGCACAGAATACATAGAAGGGCAGCAGATCAAGTGGTTTGGCCATTATGACAATGCATCACGACAAGTTGCCCGTACAGACATATAACCAAATGAGATTAGGATACAATGCCAGAGGAAGACCACGAAAAAGCTACAGGAACCATGGAGTTAACTGATCTGCCAGCTGATCTCCTCTTTCATTGCCTCGAATACTCACTTGTCCCAGCACAAAAATAAATGTAGCTACTTTCAAACTCGCCTTTCTCAAAGCCTAAATCCACTGTTCGCGAACGAGACCCACTTGTACCTTCCTAATCATACTCGTGTTACCTTTTGTGTGTCTACCCACTCACATGTCCTAGGCACCGCCATAATCTCCACGGTCATGCTACTCGTAGTCACAGCAAAGGCCCCACTCTCCTCCCTGATAATTTTACCTGAGCACTGAGCTGTGAAGACTCAATTCTGCGAACATGTCTAATCACAGATCCATCAGTGTATATAATCACATCACCCTCTTTGGCATTCTCACTGACCAAAGCCTGCACCTCTTGCGCCACAGCCGTGGGACACGATTCTCTGCATTCTCTGATAAGTGTTATTACTACTCTACAAAATGTTTAGAAATATGTGGGTAGACCTATCCATTCCGCACCTGCTGCCACATCTTGCAATCTGCACGCGCTTTGTATGACATCCTCAGCACGTACCATCCACAACTTCCCTCTCTTAAGTCTGCTACCTTTTACATTCTCTATTTCGGAATGCAATGGATATTCATTATCTGCATATATCTGAAGGTACGCCTGTATACGACAATACTGTAATATATGCTCTGCCGAAGGACAGTCGAGTAGGTACCGCATAGCTCTTGTCGATGTATTCTTGTGCATCTAAGAATGATGCGCATTGCTGCATTCTGGATTCTATCCAGTATTTCGATCTGAGTTTGGCTAAAAGTCATAATTGCCAGTGCATATTCCACCACAGCCACCACCAAACCATGGTACAAAAGACATAACAACCTCTGCTCACACTGCACAGCAGCCATAACCTTCATTGCTGCTAAGTATTTTCTGCCATCTCTTATTTCCCGGGCAATATCCACATAACAACGTTGCTAATGGTAATAGCAAAGAAAGAAAGAAATATCACCATCACCATCGATAATGAACACCTTAAACAGGTAAAGGAGTTCACTGACTTAGGAGGCATTATATCCAGTGAAGGGAAACACAAATAAAGAGATACAAAATAGATGTAAAAAACATACCAAGTCCTAGGACAAATGCCACTTATTTATAAGAACAAAAATGTAAACATAGACACTAAAGTTGCATTATACAAGACTATTATTATTCCATCATCGTGCTAACAGGGCCAAGCATGGACAATGACAGCAGAAGAGAAAAAAAGTAGTGATAGCAGAAATGACATGTCTACGAAGAATATTGGGAGTGCCATTAAGAGATAGAATTAGAAACGATAATATCAGACAGATAACCATAAACAATGCCATTATTGGAACACATCAAAGCACAACAGATCAAGTGGTTTTCACACATTTCCAGACAACCGACAGACAGCATGTCACAGATGGCCATGGCACATATACATCACGGCTATAAAGCCAGAGGCAGACCTTGTAAAAGATTGACCACAGAAATCAAAGAAGCCACATGAACAAGCTTATAAATAGCACACAAGAAAGACATCTCCAGAGAACTCTTCTACCCCCGACGCATCAAGGCTAACAATGGCATAGCGTATAGATAGAGTAAATGGGGACTTTTAAAATGTTGAGTGGTAACTCTGGTTCCATATTTCCTCCTCTCATTATTGGTTGTGATTCTGTGAATCGTGAATTGTCGGTTTTTGATGCGGGTTAGCGGCTCTCTTTTTGAAATTAACTTATTTCAAGATATCATTATTACGCTTTTTTATTCCATTCTTATCAAGGCCGGGCTAGGATGCAGAGAGACAGCACCAATTAAAACACACATTAAAGGTGCGGATATTTCGAAGAAAATCCTTTTTAAGTGGGGCGGCATTTCGAAGACCTGCTTGAAAATCTACCTCAAGGTCCTGATTCTTCTTTAAAACCAAGTCTCTGCTGCCTCTTTATATAGTTTTTCCACCCACTATTCTAGTATTCTGTTGATTGTCCAAGACTCATTTCTCCCGTACATCAGAGTAATTCTGAGAATTCGTTCTATAATGCCTATTAACTCTTTGCGTTTGAGGTGCCTTAAAGTTTTCCTGTTATGCGTGCACATTTTTGAATATTTCTTTAGTTATTTATGGTAGTATTTGAATTTTTACAATTTCTCCCTTACTATTCTGTTCACATGAACAATTCAGACATCAGACTATTCAGAAATGGGTAGGCAATAAGACTCAGTTTAGTTTGTTTTCTTACATACAACATTGTGTTAGTTATGGAAAATTTAATTAAGAAAAAACAAGAAAATATGGGGAAAAAACAATAGAAATGTGTACATACCCAAGCATCACTTGTATCCCAGAAAAATTGAATCATAATCCATTTATTTTGAAATAAAACACATCTGTATATATCCTGAACCATCTTGTAATGTTATGTTATGTTCCTCCAGGGCCATAGGCGGCGCATAGGGCAGAAGCCATAGATTTCCATTTCTGTCTTTGTGTTGCCAGGTCTTTCAATTCTTGTGTGTTGTTTAGGTTCATTGACATGCCTTCTCTATTAAAGGTTCTTCGTAGAGTTTCTCTAGGTCTCCCTCTTCTTCTTACTCCAGGTGGCACCCCATATAGTGACTGCTGGGGAATTCTTAGGCTTTTCATTCTGAGAACATGGCCGATGTAAGTCCAACGCCTTTGTCTAATGAAGGAAGATATATAGGTTTGTTTGCTTTCCTCTCTTATAGTAATGTTAGATTTAAAGTCACTCCACTTAACATTCAGAATGGTACGTAGGCATTTGTTTTCAATGGCGTCTAGTCTCTTATCTGTGGCTTTTGTGGCTTTCCAACTTTCGCACCCATATGATAGAATAGGGATGATGTTGGAGTTAAACAACCTGAGTTTTGTGGTGTTTCTTAGTGTGTTTGACGTCCAGATGTTACGTAGTTTATTGAAAGCACCCGCTGCAAGGGCAATACGGTGTAAAATTTCTGTTGATGAGTCTCCATCCAATGCTAGATTGGTGCCTAAATATGTAAAATTGTTGACTTTTAATAATGGAACATTTTGAATTTCTATGTTGTCGTTGGATCTCGTAAAATCTAGTATATGAGTTTTTGATGTGTTGATTTTCAACCCTATCTGATTTGAGTAGTGTTGGAGATTGTCAAGCTTAGATTGAGCATCTGTGTGGTTTGCGCTCAAAAGGGCCAGGTCATCTGCGCAGTCAAGATCTTCAAGAACGGTATTATTAATCCATTTTATTCCTGTCAGCTCATTTTCAGTGCTCTTTCTCATGACCCAATCAATAGCGACGCAGAAAAGTAATGGGGACATGATGCATCCCTGTTTAACGCCCGTAACAACTTGGAACCATTCTGACTTCTCAGTGTTTGTTTGAACAAAGCAATGCGAGTTGGTGTAAAATGCCTTTATAACATTGATTATTTTAGTAGGAAAACCGTATTGATGTAGAATATTGCATAAAGTAGGCCGATGAAGACTATCAAATGCTTTTTCAAAGTCAACAAAGTTGATTATGAGCGGGGAAAGAAATTCGAGTGATTCTTCAATGATGATGCGAAGAGAAAATATGTTGTCTGTGCAGGAGCGAGCTGATCTAAAGCCTGCTTGTTCTTCTTTGAGTAGTTTATCAACAGCATTCTTTAATATTTCCAAGATGATGCTTAGTAAGACCTTGCCTATGACTGGTAATAGGGTGATACCCCGCCAGTTGGACCAGTCTGCAGCCAGTTGTTACATGTATGCATTTTGTAATGCATACATGTATTTATATATACACAATTACTTTTAAATCAAATGTCATATTGTCTTGATATCATCAAATGTCATATTGTCTTGATATCATCAAATGTCATATTGTCTTGATATCATCAAATGTCATATTGTCTTGATATCATCAAATGTCATATTGTCTTGATATCATCAAATGTCATATTGTCTTGATATCATCAAATGTCATATTGTCTTGATATCATCAAATGTCATACAAAATATGAATTTTCCATAACATGTTCTATTCTTTAGGCCTACATTTTAGTGCTCAGGACTTATTTACATAACCTTAGATATATATATATATATAATACAAATTACTATGTCTTATATAAAGGTCTGAGTATTCACATCCAAATGTAGCACTCAAAAATTCATGTTTTTGAATGTAATTAATCATATAGGGGGCCTATATTGCATTGGGAATGCCCCTTCAGCTTCATCAACGCTGAATCAGAATTTCCATCAGTCAGATTGTAATAATTTTAAAACCTACAATCGCCATCTTATCTAATATCGGAATCATTACCTAACATATTTTGGTACATTTCAACAGCATAACTAGATGTAAAACATCAAGAAAGTCTAGATTTTATTACTTCAAATACAAGTAGCAATAAGTTACACAAAATGAAAATGTAAACACACTTGTTTATTTGAAATTAGTGCTAAAATACAACCTTTATTATTTTTAAGAAAGCATGCTTTTTGAGATCGATTATCTCTGAAATGGAAGTAACATAAATAAGAACGGTTCGTTTTATTTTATAGACATCGTGATGTTTATAATTCGAGATAGTAAATTCATATTAAATGTAGATTTAAGCACATTTTCGCATATCGGGCCTCCAAAATGTAGATTTTGCGGCTCAGTGGACGAAAGGAGTTAATCTATTATTTTAGGTCCATGGCCTGTAGCGTCTACTTACTTTCAATTACTTTAGGTCCATGGCCTATAGCTTCTACTTACTTTATGTCCGGTAAATATTTTATCCATTTCTTCTTCATCTTCTGCAACTTCATTTATAAAAATATTATTTTGCCATTTTCCTTTTCACTTCCTTTGAAAGTGCTTGACTTCGATGCATTTGTGACAATGAATGAGCCTCGGCATCTACAGCTTGAATTCCCTGCGTTTGTTCAACAATTTCATGCTGTCTGTGACGACGTTGGTATTCTCTATTCATACTTTGTCGATTTTCTCTTTGCCCTGGTGATTCTAGTTTAGCTTGATGCCTACATATCAGCATCCTTAGCAAGTCGTGTTTGTCTTTGTTGAATGGCTTCTTAATCAATTCTTTGCATCTCTTTCAATTCTTTGTCTATGCTCTGCAACATTTGCGGCACAAATCCGAGCAAGTGACTCTTGACTTTGATGACTCAACCATCTAGCTTTTATTTCTTTCTTTTTTGACACTTTCTTGCGACTGGATCATCTTCATCCATCATTTAAACCAAAATATATGTATATTTTAAATATACCACAAGCATATACAGAAGTTTATCTGTTAGCACATCAATAACAATTGTATACAAAAATGTCATCTGCTGTGAATAACATCACGACACCAATCGTTTTGATTGGATATCGCACAGAATTTCATTACGCAAATGCGCTATTTATGGAGCGTTCCGGAAAGACTGACAGAACGCGGTTATTATATTATAGATTATTATTATTATTATTATTATTATTATTATTATTATTATTATTACCTTTAAATATGCCGGATATTCTGACTTATCGGCATCCAGAAAAATAACATCAAATTTTTCGCCTTTATCTGTTAAATCTTGCAAAACGTTCACAGTATTTCCTATTAAAATAAATGGAACAAACAAGAAAGTTAAACTGCATTTGTTAAAAACACATACTCACACCCTCCAAATCTACCTACACCTACAAGTTTAGTTTAACACAACAATAAAGTAAAGCTAGGTTCCTATTCAAACAATTGTCAATCAATTAAGCCCTTAGCATTCATAAGAGCATATAATAATATTAAGCTTCTAACCCATTTTACATGCTACTTCTTTTGATTATTTCCCTTGACTATGTTTATTAACAGATATTATTTACGGGTATTTATTTATTTACCATGGATACATATTTAATGTTGTTATACAGCTTAATGATTTACCAAATGAATATATTAAGCTGTTATGGAAATTCATCTTGAAGTTGTACTTATACAAATGTATCACCAATGTCATCGTACAAGGATGCTAGGATGTATATGATCAAATCTTTTGAAGCTGAACATGTGGTAATGTATTTGTTGTGGACCTATTTTTCAAACTGTACTCAACTGGGATGTTATCATTAATTTGACGATACTTGCTACGAAGGACGGCATGTACAAGATATTCCGAGAAAGAGCTGACGATATAAAAGCTTGAATTATAAACACATCATAAGTTATACGTTTTGTCAGAAGTTATACTGACAGAGTATATTCTTCCATGTACAGTACAATATTGCTTTGGATAAAGTTAACTATAACTGCTTGTGTATGTAATATAAAATGTATGTGAGAAAGGTAGTTCAGTTTAAGTTAAGAATTACAGTATGATTGATAACCTACTGGATATGTGAAATTTCAATTATGTATTGATTTATATATATACATATAGATAGATGTGAAACCATAACTAATCATTTCATTAATAAATGTAAATTTTAAATTTAAATCAAGAGATGAAATTGGGGAAAAAAGGTTAACCACGAGGGATGTGGGACTGTGTATGATTCTAATACCTGTTATTGTGAGACATCTGGTCACGTAGAACATTAAACAGGTTGTACTGACCAATGTTTGATATGTAGAACTAAGATCAAGAACATACCAATAACGTAAGATTGGTTGATAGTTGGACAAAGCTATCGTGAATAGTATGAATGGTCAATCTGATTGGGTATCTTTATACTCAATAGAAAGTAATTAAGTAGTATAGTATAGTCGGTTGACAGTGAAGTGGCTGTGTGTATCAGTTGTTGTTTGGAGTGGACACTGTGTTATTGTTATATTGACATAAAGATCGCCATCTTGTCCGATAGGGAATCAGATCGACATAACCGCTTTACATTAGTAGCCTTTGGTGATTTTAAAATATTTCCAGTTGTGAAAGCAAACAAAAAGCAAAAACAAATATTTCCAGTTGAATTGCAAATTGAACCTTGGATCACCCAAACAGAAAGCTAGTTCACTAAAACTGTGCTACGACAGCCCCTGTATATATTAGTGTTGTACGAAAATTCAATAGTAGTTGTATAGCAACAGACATAAGCAGAATATGTTTCAATTATTATTATTGGTTCTATCCCATATCACATGCCTACAGCTTTTGATTATTTCCCTTGGCTATGTTACAAACAACTGAAATTGACTTATTACTTAATATTAATGTTAATCTAACCCCAGTCTGTTCCCACCCATTCAACTCTCTTCTCTAACCCTAAATAAATTAATATTTATATAAATACCTGTTGTGATGTACACATCATCCGTAAGTATGCCGTTGGTCATCAAAAACACTGGTCTAATATTGTATTTACTCCAAATACTCTTCAATTGTGTGTGTGTGTGTGCGTGTGCGTGGAAAGTGAAAACTTTAATTTTTTTGAATCTTTGTTTACTAATACAACCAATCACATTACCAATACACTGAAGATGACCGGCTTTCAAACCACTAGCACGTTCAATTGTGTTGTGTTTGTGAGGCAGACCGACTAACAACTCTATCACCGAGCTGAATCTTGTCCTATTTTATTGAAGTGAATTTTTCCCAACCACTAGTTTTCGTAGACATTTATTTTCAAATGAATTTAATTTCAGTTTCATTGGTTTCATCTTATAAAATACAAATATTTGAAAAGCATGAACTTACCAAACAAAATCTTAACTTTCTTGTGATGTGGTGAGTTTTTAACCAGGTCAGTAACAAGGACTTTTAAATATTCATCTTTATCAACTGAGATGAGCTCACCATCTTCTGAAAACAAAAAAAACTATTTCCTTAAAAATCTCTAAATATCACATCAACAACCAGAAATTAGCATTTCATGCAGAGTTGTATCCCCTTTACTTGAGAGGATATTATAATTGTATTGAGAGAAAAAAGATCTGAGTTAACAGTAGGAAAACACAAGCGATGGTCATCTTCAATAGGCAACATTGCATTAAACTAAATAACAAGGCTCAGAACTTTTGTTATTAGCATTTTCCATATTTATTTGTTTTTTATGTTGTCAGTGTGTTTTTTCTATGTGAGACTTTGTCAGTGTTACTACAAGAAAGACAGGTGAGTCTACTTTCGGGTCCTGTGGCCATCGAGATACAGTTTGATTGCTTCTTTGTTTAGTGACAAGGAGAACAGTATTGTGGCTGTTTTTTTATTAGTGTTGATTTCTAGATCCCAGTAGGAGAATCCCAGTCTGTTATTCTGTTGGTTGTTTCTTATATGCAGTTGGATGCTACTGCTGTAGATTCTGCAGAGCGCCATAGTCTACTGTCACATTTTATTTAGGATCAGAGAACCAGAAGCCATGCAGAAGTCAGATGCATTAGGCCAAAATGCACAGATATTTCAGCTATGCTGTAAACAATAATACACTGCATCTGTTCTCTGGAATACATCCTGCTAATTTTCAGGAGTTTGAGAATGACAACAGAAGTAGTGGTGTGTTCTGTCCACTTTCTGTTAGCCCTGATGCATAAAGATTATGTTGGCTTTATTACATATTCTTGACTACGAATAAGCCTCATGCAATTATTTTATTTTCAAGTCTTAGTTTACTAACTCCCACACATTGTGACACCCTCTAGCATGTGCGGTCTACTCCAATGGTGTTCTAATGTGTACTCATAGAAGAAATGACAATATTTTATCTTGTTGGAATTTATATTTTGGACTTTTTTCTGTTCTCAGAAATTCACACCAGATCTATCTTGTAGAAAAGCAATGACCCTACTTAATTTCTAGCAGGATGTAGTCCAAAGAACAGATATGCATTGTATTACGGTTTTATTTGTGACAATGTTCCAGCAGATTCAACTTAGACAGTCAATAGTAACTCATAATACATTGCTGCTTATGCTGTTAAATCATTGAAACACTAGTGGTCAATATGTGTATCATCTTGAACACAGTTATTGATGTACCGTTTTTGAAGGAACATAGTCCATATGCAAAGATTGTATACTCGAATAATATTATGAACAGTTTCATACACAAGTTTAAATATATAAATTTGGAATACATATTAAGAGATTGCATTACATTAATGACTTAATAAGAATATTATTGTAATAATTAAAACACCATCAAATATATTACAAAATTGTTCATTTCGAACTTATAAATAAAGTAAAAATACAAAAGCAAACATGACAAATTAATGTGAAGATGAGATGGGTGCATTTTAAAATTATTAATATCTGGTTCAGCTGTCGTTAAAAACAGTAACAAATTGCCACTCTTAGTTTTATGTAATCGGTTCCTTTTCTTAGACAGTAGATTCGCTACAGCACTAAACCCATGACCAGTCAAATAGGAAGACGGAAATGCAATTAATAATTGTTGCACTATCTCCCATGATCCAGGTTAGAGTGCCTGTTTTTATTTCTGAAGCCAGAACCTTTGGTATCCACTAGATAATTTTAATTTTAGTTCTTCATTTGTTGCAAGTTCTATGAGTTCCTCTTCTAACTTTGATGAATCATCTGTGTGTACATGTAGGAAATGATCTAGTATCCAATTTGGTATATTCATGTTTAGAATGTTCTTGAATTGCTCATTGAAATCAGCATGGAGAACCTTCAAGTGTTGGCAGTATGTAATTAAATCTCCCTTTTTGAGATATACTGCTGATAAATTTGAAAGTGGTTATATTCCCCTTGGCCTAGATTCCGCTTGAACAGAAGTTTCCACACAAAAGCTGCAATAACGTTTTTTGTTTTAATTAAATTCAATTCATCACCTTGTAATATTAGATTGACTTTATTAAATATTTTATATAGGTCTGTCAAATAAACGATGTCTGCAAGTAATCGATCAATGATTTTTCAACGTCTTCATCCATTTGATCGATTCTTCTGTGCACTGAATTAATGCTCAAAGGAATTTTCTGGATGATATTTGAGGCTGGTCTATAAGGCACAGCGTTTATGACTTCTTTTACTGCTGACATTAATTTCTCATCAATTGTGTGTGGTTTCACAGCTTTTGCTATTAATAATGAAATATTATAATAAGCTTGTAATCATCAGTATCTTGTTTAGTGGATGGCACAAACTGTTTTGATCTAGTTGGATGCTTAAAATTATTTTTTTCTAGTACTTGAAAATAGAAACAAATCTTTATCATTTTTGTCAGAATGCATTTTAATTAAATGCTTTTGTAGCCTAGAAAGCTTCATTGCTTTATTTGAAAATACGTTTTTGATACATCAAGCACAAAAGTAACAATTGGTTCATAGGAGATTGAATGTATCCATATTTCAAATACTCAATACTGTACTGCCGGCATTTCTTATTAGATTCAGAAAAAATGAAGTAATAAAGTTTGCAACAACGTGAAAACGAATCAAACGTGGCAGGTCATGTATGGCAGGGGCTGGAGACACACTGCGAAGAGTAGGGCCTATGCGAATTGGAAGAAATAGGAAAGGGCAGTGAATGGGTGGAGGTAGACACTGAGAAGACATCACTGACTAAAGTGGGGTGCAAAGGGAACGCAATGCTCTAGGCGGACCCAGGGTTAGCAGATAACCAAGATCCCAAATGTACCTCCACGCGGTGCACCCTGGAAACAGAAATACAGCAGCTCGAGCTGATTCTGGCCAAATAATTTGGGGATCGTGTCCGAGAATGTGGAGGTAGCAGATGGAAAGAGATTTGACTGCACAAGAGACAGACAATATCTCCGACACCACCAGCATCACCACATATAGCGACACTGTCGACATACAGTGAAGCTAGTCAGTCCAGTCCGAACATTGGAAGGGCGGCCAATGTAAAATGCACGTGAAGGTAGATGCATGGCAAGAAACAAATAGATTTCATACCGAGTACAATGAAACAATGAAAGGGCAGAACAGCGCTAGAGGGCAGCGCGAACTGCAAATAGAAAGTGAAAAGTCCCTAGGAAAGGGGAACTACAAGCTCCGTCAGCTCGAGACGAGCTTCTAGTTACCTGTGTTCCTTACAGGCAGAGACCCAGACCCATCCATTGGCGTTTGGTAAAGCAAGAAGACCTAACCCAATTCTTATGTCGTTCCTTCCTAAACCGAAAATATGCTCGCGAAGAGAAAGGGTTCTGTACACGATGGGCTTAGGCAAGAAAGGGACAACGAAATAGCCTTGGCCCAACTCTACTGTCAGGTTT
Source organism: Meghimatium bilineatum (assembly GCA_034231615.1). Classification (NCBI taxonomy): domain Eukaryota; kingdom Metazoa; phylum Mollusca; class Gastropoda; order Stylommatophora; family Philomycidae; genus Meghimatium; species Meghimatium bilineatum. The sequence continues at coordinate 20,088,570 of CM067321.1, forward strand.
TCCTACACCGGATATACACTTGAAGAGAGAAAGGGTTCAGTACCTGATGGGCTCAGGCGCAATTGGGACAAGGACGCTCAGCTCGAGAACGCCTTGCTCTCAAACGCGTGGTGTGAGACTCGAACTTGGACAAGGAGTACACGATGTCGGTGAACGAAACCTCGGCTAAGAGGGCGAAAGAGCCAGGGTCCAACTCCTCTGTTGAGTACTTCCCCTTAAGGAACCAGGCTCACGGATGAGAAACGGTTCAGTACCCAATGGGCACAGGCACAGCACGTCCAAATACACGAGGCAAGTTCATAGACAGTGGAACACCTCGTGCGAGACAGACGAGAGCAAAAATCGTCTGGGCGAAGAGTCGCCACTACGCTTGCCTGGAGACAGATATAGAGGCTGTCACAGGCTAAGGGTAGCCCACCCGAATTGTCAAGGCATGCCGAAATCGGATGTTCTAGGCCTACAAGGCGCATAACGGTGGCACAACGTAATCACGCTCCCGGCGGAAATCGCACGGATATCCGTGATGGTTACAATGGAGCGAACGCAAAACAAACAAAACTGACTAAAGTAATAATACAACTAGATAAAGCGTGTTGAAAATGGATGGAAGTCAGGGCTCTAGATACAGTGTACGAACTCGCCCGACTACACTCGAAACCACAAGACATAATTATATACACAGATGGCTCCGTTAACAGAAACACAAATAAAAGCAGTTGAGGTTTTGTTGCCTACAGAAACGGCATGAAGTTGGTTGAGAAATCTTCAGCTTATTCTACTGTCACATCGAGCATGAGGATGGAGACAGAGGGAATTACAGCAGTTCTTAATTGATTAATAACTCATACATCAACACACTCGGTAATACTCACAGACTCTCAAAGCATGTTGCGCAAGATGGGTTTCATGGATGACCTGAAGCGAATTACACAGTTCATTGAAATTATTGTCGCTATAACTTGATAACTTACTGAAGAATGATGATGAAGAAGAAGTATAAGTACAATGAAGTCAATCCTATAACATGTTTCAATCTTTCAACCAGTATAGCCGCATACATTATATAGCCGCATACATTATATAGCCGCATACATTAGCTAGGCAGTCAAATAGTGTTATATCAAGGGAAGTAACTGCCGCTTACCATATAGTAATATGGCCTATACCTTACATCTGCCCTCTATCTTGTAGAGAATTTACGGAGATAACGATCAATGATCACAACCAGATATAAAATTATTTATTTCTATTTTTAAATATGTTAAAAGGTGCAGTCTATAAATTACCGGACACGTAAACAACGCTTTGCCAATTTTGACCCCCTTGTTAACAACTGTGACGAATTCAGTCCCTATTTAGTTATCCCAATTGTTTACCCCCCTCCCATTTGTTTTAGCACTGAATGTACTTCACTGTGCACTGAATTATTTTTGGAAATTGGAACAACTGTAACTAGTGTATAAAAAACAGGACGGTTGAAGTCAACGTTTGGCAACCCCACCCTCCCCTTCCTCTTTTTTAACAATAAGAACACCTAATCAGACACCCACCACCCAGCCTAATTGTTGACGTAATTTATGGACAACCAGAAATCTGTCCAGGTTATGATTGAATTGAAGATCAAGAAAACTCTGAATAGACGAGATACATCCGAAAACAGATGTGTAGGGCCATTGGCGCAAATAAACGGATTTCCGTACTGTTTCTTTGCTGGTAGTGTTGTGGCGTGACCAATCATCAAATAAGACCTAACAGCAGAATCAAACGCATTTCCATTCTCTGGATTACATCCTGCTGGAAATCTAGTAGGACATTCTCTGGATTACATCCTGCTGGAAATCTAGTAGGACATTCTCTTGATTATATCCTGCTGGAAATCTAGAAGGACATTCACTGGATTACATCCTGCTGGAAATCTAGTAGGACATTCCCTGGATTACATCCTGCTGGAAATCTAGTAGGACATTCCCTGGATTATATCCTGCTGGAAATCTAGTAGGACATTCCCTGGATTACATCCTGCTGGAAATCTAGTAGGACATTCCCTGGATTATATCCTGCTGGAAATCTAGTAGGACATTCCCTGGATTACATCCTGCTGGAAATCTAGTAGGACATTCACTGGATTATATCCTGCTGGAAATCTAGTAGGACATTAACTGGATTATATCCTCCTGGAAATCTTGTAGGACATTATCTGGATTACATCCTGCTGGAAATCTAGTAGGACATTCTCTGGACTAGATCCTGATGGAAATCTAGTAGGACATTCTCTGGACTAGATCCTGCTGGAACTCTAGTAGCACAAAGATCCTGCTACAAGAGAGATCCAGCGGGAGTTTGAGAATGAACGGTGAAGAAGAAGAACAAACATGAGCACTGAGCAGCGATTTTTTTCAGGTATGGGGATTCTAGGTAAAACTTGTGTACTAAAATAGAACATAAAATTAAATGACGTAGAGGATTGATATCATTATACTTGGGATAACCCATATGTACTTTCTACCCCCTCTTTAAAAAGAGGCTATCACTCATAGCACACAACTCCGTCAACGAAGCGGCACGCCGACTGCAAAGCGAGCACCTCATACCACATAACTCATTAGCTTCAAGTGATGATCCCCATGGATAGGGCCTAGCTGGAAAAAAATCTACTTTAAAAAAAAATAGTCGCTAGCGGGGCTCGAACCTGCGATCTCTTGAGAACAATAATAATAAACTCATAACCCGCAAGGGTCGTAGGGATGTCCACAATCAGACATTTGATGCAGAAAGATCTACACTCATCTCTATCCTCTACCACACTGATGAGTTTAGACACTTCACACGCTGTCCATTCTCTAATATTATCCAGTCATGTCTTCTTTATTGAGCAAAATGCGACCAGCTTAACCAATACACCAGGGAGATACATGACATAAAAAACAACTGTTACGATAATTTCTAAACTGAACAATGGTAACAAGTCACCTCGTTAATTGTGTTCTTCATACACTGTAATATGAGGAAAACATGAGGGCCAAAAACTCATAAACTCCCCGTTATTTACCCATTAGAAGTAACACTTTAAACGTGTACTTTATCTGCAGGGCATAACTCTTATTCCATATTCATTAATAAATGTTTTCAACTTATACATGAAACATAAATAGTGACATCTGTTGACAAAATTAACACACATAAAAATACTTGAAGTCTAATAAAGATAAATAGTACAAAGAGAAAATAAAGAACTTACAACAAAATTTTATACAATACAAATTTACATAGATCTGGGCTTACATTTACATATTCAAAAGGTCATATTTTTAGATCTCTCTATACGTATTCTGTTATCTCATATCGGGAAGAGAAATGTTCTTGCTATGATCTTCTTTATTGATCTGTCATCATCATCATCAGGTGCCATGCCGGCTGGCGTAGTCGGTCATGGCTCTTCATAGCTCTCTGCCCACAGTAGTATGTGTCAAAGTCGTTGTTGTTTCCTTGCCGTGTCAGGTTGTCAAACTGTCTAATATTTTCTCCCGTTCTCGCCCTCTGTCTCTGTTGCCTTCAATTTTGCCGTGGTGCTCTTAATATTCAGGTCACTGCCATTAGATCCGGTACCACTGATGATAGATCTAGGTACGCTCTTGAAAATCGTTTATTTTGATTGTTTTACCCTTAAGCCTTTTGGACTTAATTCCGACCACTATTTTGTTTAGTTCTCGGTATGGTCTTTGCCTTTATTCATTTTTTTCCGCCATTTACGTCAGTCCATAGAAAGCCTCCATGCACTCCTTCACGGGAAAACATGTAGAAACGAAAGTTTTATTTACGTCATATTTTTGTTCGTTTATTTTCCACATGTATTTACTTTTTTAATGTATTCCTGCTCCAATCCGTCCGACATCTCGCCTCCACATTTCGCTCGGACACATTAGTATGTCACTGTGTCATTGCTACTCGTCGCCTTTTGATATAATGTGCTTGTTATCCTGATAAAGGCTTTTGATTGAAGACCCATGTCTATGTTAGTTATTTCAGGCCGTATTGGCTTTTTCTATGTGTTACCTTATGGTCTGGGACAATTAAATAATCGTGCGTGCAATTATTGCCAAAGAAAATTCTTAGTGCCAGGTGTCGTCTATGGTGAGAACTCCACTGTACAAGATGCTGGAAAAACTGTGGAGAAAACCTGAAAGTCCCGAGAAAAACTAAAAGTCATGAGGGACTAAATATCCTGTCCTGAACAGGACCTACAGTCAAACTAGTCTTGCTAAATTCTAAATGTCAACTCTAGGTTTTGTGATAAATTGTTTAACTAGTTTAAGTGATAAATGCTGTATAAATTACAAAGGTTGCTAAAATACGTAAATATCAATTTTAAAAATAAATAAACAACAATAAACAAAGGAATATGAAATATTTTCCACGTTACGATCCATCTGGGACTTTTTTGAAGAAACACATAAAACTAAAAGAAACCACACAGAACCATAAATCTATTTAAAACTGTAATAACTTGGACATATTCCCATCGCATAACATTTTCAAGTGACTACACGTCAAGCATATCGATCTAGTAAATAATGAATTACATGCGCTCAATAGAATTGCATTTGTTTGCGCATTATTGATAGACAGACATAGCAATGGATCAATAGACAATTGCCAAGGATGATGAAATCATAGGTAATATATCAGATCAAGTGAAAACTCAACATACAAGATGAAAAATCCAGAGTTGGAGGCCACCAATGGGCAATGTCTTGGTTTGGGGGGTGGGGGGAAAGTTAGAAATGAAGGAGGAAGGAAAGAGAATATGAAATATTGAAAATAAGATTCATAAAATCTAATTGATGGCCTCCAACAGTCACATGTAGACAAAGTTCAAGATTAGCAACACTGCCATGTGCACACATGTGGGCAGACAGCACAGAGTACTAAGCATATAATTCAAGATTGTTCTGAGTATCTGAGTATGAAACGCTGAGGCAGACATATTGGCCAGAGGAAGCAACACTGGAATCAAAGCTCTATGGGTCACTGTATGAACTACAAAAGACAGTGAGTTTTTATTAAGGAGACAGAATTACAGATATAGACATGTTTCAAGTGAACGAAAGAAGAAGAAGAAATGAACGCACAACGTAAAAGATGAAAAATACGAAAGCATAGTTGAAGGCCACCAATGAACACTGTCAAGATGGTAGGGGGGGGGGGAAGAGAATATGAAACATTTGAAATAAGATTCATAAGGTCTCATTGGTGGCCTCCAACTCTGCATTTTCCATCTTTTATGTTGGGCTTTCACTTGATCTGATATATTACCTATTATTTCATCACACCTGGCGGGGTGCAAAGGGAACGCATTGCTCTAGGCGGACCCAGGGTTAGCAGATAACCAAGATCCCAAATGTACCTCCACGCGGTGCACCCTGGAAACAGAAATACAGCAGCTCGAGCTGATTCTGGCCAAATCATTTGGGGATCGTGTCCGAGAATGTGGAGGTAGCAGATGGAAAGAGATTTGACTGCACAAGAGACAGACACTATCTCCGACACCACCAGCATCACCACATATAGCGACTCTGTCGACATACAGTGAAGCTAGTCAGTCCAGTCCGAACATTGGAGGGGCGGCCAATGTAAAATGCACGTAAAGATAGATGCATGGCGGGAGACAAATAGATTTCATACCGAGTACAATGAAACAATGAAAGGGCAGAACAGCGCTAGAGGGCAGCGCGAACTGCAAATAGAAAGTGAAAAGTCCCTAGGAAAGGGGAACTACAAGCTCCGTCAGCTCGAGTCGAGCTTCTAGTTACCTGTGTTCCTTACAGGCAGAGACCCAGACCCATCCATTGGCGTTTGGTAAAGCAAGAAGACATAACCCAACTCTAATGTCGAGCCTTCCTAAACCGGAAATATGCTCGCGAAGAGAAAGGGTTCCGTACTCGATGCGCTCAGGCACAAAAGGGACAACGATTTAGCTCTACTGTCAGGTTTTCCTACACCGGAAATACACTTGAAGAGAGAAAGGGTTCAGTACCTGATGGGCTAAGGCGATATTGGGACAAGGACGCTCAGCTCGAGAACGCCTTGCTCTCAAACGCGTGGTGTGAGACTCGAACTTGGACAAGGGGTACACGATGTCGGTGAACGACATCTCGGCTAAGAGGGCGAAAGAGCCAGGGTCCAACTCCTCTGTTGAGTTCTTCCCCTTAAGGAACCAGGCTCACGGATGAGAAACGGTTCAGTACCCAATGGGCACAGGCACAGCACGTCCAATTACACGAGGCAAGTTCATAGACAGTGGAACACATCGTGCGAGTCAGATGAGAGCAAAAATCGTCTGGGCGAAGAGTCGCCACTACGCGTGCCTGGAGACAGATATAGAGGCTGTCACAGGCTAAGGGTAGCCCACCCGAATTGTCAAGGCATGCCGAAATCGGATGTGCTATGCCTACAAGGCGCATAACGGTGGCACAACGTAATCACGCTCCCGGCGGAAATCGCACGAATATCCATGATGGTTACAATGGAGCGAACGCAAAACAAACAAACAAATTTTATCTCTTGGTACAGCATGGCCAAACCGCTTTTCTAGGTTATATCGGATTATATTATTTAGATAGTAATGTTTTAGGTCTTCTCTATGATGGTGAAGTCTATGACAAGGAAAAAGAAACTGTCCAATTGTATGTTACTCTTCACAATCCTCACATATTGGTTCGAGTATTTTATATAAAGAGGTTACCACTCTAAATCGTAGTAGTTTCCTATTGGCAGGAATTTTCAGCTCCCCCTTGATTTACTGGTCCCAGAATGTTTCTGCTGATAATTCCTACTGTTTTTCTAGCATTAATTTTAAATCCGTAATTTGTCATCCAGCATGTTACATGGGAGCCGCGTAGCGCAGTGGTTAGCGCACTGGCTTCGCATATGAGTGGTCATGGGTTCATTTCCCAGTTGAGGCGAAAATGTTTCTCAGATCGCAACGGCTTCCGGGTCGACCCAGCCTTAAATTGGTACCGGATTAATCCGGGAAGTAAAGACTGCGATGGAGAGGAGATGGCTACCGCCCTCACTTGCAGAGCCTCTGAAATGTGAGATCGCTAACATCTCACACCCCTACGGCATTAATAAATGCTATGAGTTACTTTACTTTACTTTTATTTTACATTATTTAGTTGTGCTTGAATCCCTTCTGTTAGATATCAGATGTTATTGTCTGAGCTCCAGATTGCAGCAGCATCTGTAAACTGTAAACTATTCTCAGCATCAGTGAAATAATTAACTATTAATGTAAATATTGCTGGAGATATTACAGATCCCTGTGGGATGTCAATTTTCCTGATCATATGTTTCTGACATGGCATTATTTATTAGAACTTTATAAAGTTCATATTTTGCATGATATTATTTATGTAGTTATATGACTTACCATCTATACCCATGTTATGAATTTTAAACAGGTTTTCATATCCCCGGCACTCGACGTAGGGTCTCGTTATATTGAGGAAGACTGCCGTTGTTTTCTTACCATTTAGCAATCCTTGTTGACTTTGGATTGAAATGAAATAGTCCATAAAACACGCCTAAATTGCATGGTTATGTTTGTCCAAAGGTAACAACCAATTAAGAGTCTGTGAATTTCTGTTCGCGAGCGCTTGGTGTTATCGTAAGGACATGTGCTCATGCAATGCGAATTAAAAAGTGTTCTTGAGCACTAACGATTACACGAAGACGGTGCTTGCTGCCCGAAAAGGTTGAGAATCCTTGCATTACCAGTTACAGATGACTGGTTGTGAGCAGCTATATCTATTTAAAGACAAAAGAAGTCGCTGTCGGTTTACTGTGCTATTTTCCTGTTCAGTAGTTCAGAACGGCTTTTTAAAAAACGACAGTGGTATTTGCACAATTAACTTGATAAAAGTTAATTTAGCTAACTGATAACCGCAACAATTTGAAGTAGAGTAAGTAGATAATTGATATTGCTAACTTTTATTTTCTTGTTATGGTGGCGTGAAAAATTAGTTGAACTTTAGTGCTACATGGTGTAGATTAATTTTGATTGACACCTTTTTCCATATTTTCCTTGAATTGTTCAAAACAATTTAAATATTCCGAATGTGAGCAGTAGGTGAGCTAACTAAAACAAAGTGTGTAGGTAAATTATGACATAACTAAAACAAAGTGTATGAGTAAATGAAGACCTAACTAAAACAAAGTGTATGAGTAAATGAAGACCTAACTAAAACAAAGTGTATGAGTAAATGAAGACCTAACTAAAACAAAGTGTGTAGGTAAATTATGACATAACTAAAACAAAGTGTATGAGTAAATGAAGACCTAACTAAAACAAAGTGTATGAGTAAACGTTGACCTTACTAAAACAAAGTGTATGAGTAAATGAAGACCTAACTAAAACAAAGTGTGTAGGTAAATTATGACATAACTAAAACAAAGTGTATGAGTAAATGAAGACCTAACTAAAACAAAGTGTATGAGTAAATGAAGACCTAACTAAAACAAAGTGTATGAGTAAATGAAGACCTAACTAAAACAAAGTGTGTAGGTAAATTATGACATAACTAAAACAAAGTGTATGAGTAAATGAAGACCTAACTAAAACAAAGTGTATGAGTAAACGTTGACCTTACTAAAACAAAGTGTATGAGTAAATGAAGACCTAACTAAAACAAAGTGTGTAGGTAAATTATGACATAACTAAAACAAAGTGTATGAGTAAATGAAGACCTAACTAAAACAAAGTGTATGAGTAAACGTTGACCTTACTAAAACAAAGTGTATGAGTAAATGAAGACCTAACTAAAACAAAGTGTGTAGGTAAATTATGACATAACTAAAACAAAGTGTATGAGTAAATGAAGACCTAACTAAAACAAAGTGTATGAGTAAACGTTGACCTTACTAAAACAAAGTGTATGAGTAAATGAAGACCTAACTAAAACAAAGTGTGTAGGTAAATTATGACATAACTAAAACAAAGTGTATGAGTAAATGAAGACCTAACTAAAACAAAGTGTATGAGTAAATGAAGACATAACTAAAACAAAGTGTGTAGGTAAATTATGACATAACTAAAACAAAGTGTATGAGTAAACGTTGACCTTACTAAAACAAAGTGTATGAGTAAATGAAGACCTAACTAAAACAAAGTGTGTAGGTAAATTATGACATAACTAAAACAAAGTGTATGAGTAAATGAAGACCTAACTAAAACAAAGTGTATGAGTAAACGTTGACCTTACTAAAACAAAGTGTATGAGTAAATGAAGACCTAACTAAAACAAAGTGTGTAGGTAAATTATGACATAACTAAAACAAAGTGTATGAGTAAATGAAGACCTAACTAAAACAAAGTGTATGAGTAAACGTTGACCTTACTAAAACAAAGTGTATGAGTAAATGAAGACCTAACTAAAACAAAGTGTGTAGGTAAATTATGACATAACTAAAACAAAGTGTATGAGTAAATGAAGACCTAACTAAAACAAAGTGTATGAGTAAATGAAGACATAACTAAAACAAAGTGTGTAGGTAAATTATGACATAACTAAAACAAAGTGTATGAGTAAATGAAGACCTAACTAAAACAAAAACCACTGATCTCTATATAGATACAAGTGTGTATTACAGATTTTGTGAGGTGTCATGTGTAAGGGTTGGCTGTAAGCACACACTTTGATGGACGTTAATTTACAGCACTATGGGTTGTTTTACGCTTCTATCTTCCTATTAGAACGTATTTGAATATCCGATGTGCGGAGGCATTTTTTGACCATTCGACAGAAGAATTGCCTGACCTAAGTTTCTTGCATGTCCGCTACCAGTGGCTACTGACGTGTCGCCATCATATGAAAAGATTTAAGTAGCCTATCGTAGTGTCTCACAATGGGGTATTTTGTGTATGTGTATGTCGATAGGTTAAAATTGCCCCCAGATGGCGGGTATTTATATAAATCATGTTAAGACTTCTATTATGGATGACCGTACATTTTTTCACTGACTAAGTTTGAGTGAGACAATGGGTGACTAAGCGTGTGTGAGACAATAGGTGACTAAGCGTTTGTGAAACAGTGGGTGACTAAGCGTATATGATACGTTTGGTGACTAAGCGTTTGTGAGATAGTGGGTGACTAAGCGTTTGTGAGACAGTGGGTGACTAAGCGTTTGTGAGACAGTGGGTGACTAAGATCGTGTGAAACAGTGGGTGACTAAGCGTATATGATACGCTTGGTGATTAAGCTTGTGTGAGATAGTGGGTGACAACGTTTGTTTGAAAAAGTGGGTGACTACGATTGTATGAGACTTTGTTAGACAGTTTGTGTGAGACAGTTGGTAGATAAGCTTGAGTGAGACAATAGTTGACTAAGCGTGAATGAGACAATAGATGACTGAACGTTACTGAGTTGGTGACTAAACTTGTATGAGACAATAGATGACTGAACGTTACTGAGTTGGTGACTAAACGTGTATGAGACAATAGATGACTGAACGTTACTGAGTTGGTGACCAAACTTGTATGAGACAATAGATGACTGAACGTTACTGAGTTGGTGACTAAACGTGAATGAGACAATAGATGACTGAACGTTACTGAGTTGCTGACTAAACGTGAATGAGACAATAGATGACTGAACGTTACTGAGTTGGTGACTAAACGTGTATGAGACAATAGATGACTGAACGTTACTGAGTTGGTGACTAAACGTGTATGAGACAATAGATGACTGAACGTTACTGAGTTGGTGACTAAACGTGTATGAGACAATAGATGACTGAACGTTACTGAGTTGGTGACTAAACGTGTATGAGACAATAGATGACTGAACGTTACTGAGTTGGTGACTAAACGTGTATGAGACAATAGATGACTGAACGTTACTGAGTTGGTGACTAAACTTGTATGAGACAATGGGTGACAAAGCTTGTACACCTTGATTGAAACAACTGAGTTCGATTCAAACGAGTCTGACAAAAGTTGAATTATATAAATGTGTTTTCTTCACTCCCGCAGCTATAAAAATTTCTATGATGAAAGATAGTACCAACATCATCATGTGACGTCTTCGTATAAAATGTCGGCTGCAACGGGCTTTCAAAATCATGTCTCTTGTCCTGGTTGCGCACTATGATAGCCTGTATTTTATCCGTCTCGTGCTGTTTTCATCCCATTTGTGTCTCTGCTTACCTCTTGCTCGCCGCTTTCTTTATCTTCAAGCAAAGACTGCAACTCGTACTATCTCTGGCTTATCACCATCATCAGTTTTATCGTCACCATAATCATCACAATCATCATCAACACGACCACCATCATTATCATCATCATCATCACCACCACTAGAGCTCCATCATCACTATCCCCCTTCCCCTCATCATCACCATTATCATCACAGTCATCACCATCACAATCATCATCATCACCACCACCACCTTCGTCACCACTGTCCTCATCATCATCATCATCATGATCACAATTACCACCACATTCGTCACCACTGTCTCTATTATCATCATTATAGTTATCACCACAACCAACACCCTCATCACCACTGTCCTCTTCATCACCACCATACTACCGTTACTTTCATCACCACTGTCGTCCTCATCATCATCATCACCACTCACCACTACCTTCACCGACATATTCATAATCTTTATAATTACACTGATCAACATTGAAATTGTTACATGAGATATTTCATGTAGTTCAATTTCTATGTATCACCGTGTAAATCTATCCAGTATGACTAACGAAATCGTTAATAATCTAGAAATATGTAATATATATTGCATCACATTGCATAATACGATCATGAACACATCATCCATATGCAATGTAATACTACTACCAGGGGGCTGCTGAAGTAAGCTGACGTCAGTAGTGTACAATATAAAGCCCAGTCGGAAAGGTTGAGCACTTAAAATATTTCAGACTTTGTGCGAGTCAGTGCGAGCTGTTACATAAAATTGCTAGTATTTATCCATTTACGTACAATACAGAACAGTAATGCCCTGACAGTGCATTAATTTCATGGACAATTTCTGCTACATCTATGGGGAAGCGACATTTGGCAAACAGAAGAAAAGTCTCAGTTCTCAAGTGAAGATGGCATATCATCTTTGGATGCAAAGTTGGTGACCAAAACAAGCCTTGGGCACCATACATATGCTGTGCCACATGTGGTTGAATGGTAAAATACTATCAATCGAAAATATGTACTCACTGCGCAAAACTGAAATCCAACAAGTAAAGCGTGAAACGGGGGGAAACATAGAATCACAAGAAAATTGACGTTTCGACCGAAAGTCTCTATCAAAGATAACATACACATATAAATAAAAAAACATACAAGCAGGGACGACAGAAATTGCGTTCACATGTCTAGTGAATTGCCTTGAAGAATAGAAAAAAGGTGACACAAACAGGAAATGTACAGAAATAGGAAGTATATAAAAACAGACCACAATAAATGTGAAAACGAGACAGAGAAATGACGGAAAAACCCGTCATTATGCGAATGTCAGGCGCTGATTCATTCCCAAAGGTTTCAGATTGCCAAATTCGTATGTATAGCGGTTAACAAGCGCCAGACGGGTCCTGTCGTCGGAGAAGCATGATGTGATCGCCGTCACCTGAATATCATGGGCGTCCCGATGGCCTATGCCGTTGAATGAACGTCCACAGGATAGCCAGAATGGTGTTTGATGCTGTGTAGGTGCTCGCAGAAACGGCCAGCAGGCCTCCTACCAGTCTCACCTATGTAAGTCATCGTGCAGCGCTTGAAGATGATGGCACAGATGACGTTCCGGGACACACAGAAGAAACTCTCCTCGATGGACAAGGTGACATTGGGGAATGTGACGGACTGGGTCTGAGTAATATACGGACAGGTATAGCACCTAGAGCGATTGCAGTTACAAGTGCCAGAATGAAAGGGGACGTCAGGTCTAAGATTACTCAGGACCAGTACATTCCTGAGGTTCTTGTTCCGTCTGTACGAAATCATAGGGGGTGCAGAACACTTCACGCGTCTCAGAATCCGACTGGAGAAGGGGAAGGTGTCGGAGTAAAACATAACGAACAGCCGCGCTATGCGGATTGAAAGTCAGAACACGTTTGACCCTGTCGGAGGGTGAAGACCTCCGAGTGTTAGAGAGGGTATTCTGCCGGGAGAGGCTGCACACCCGAGACGGGGCAGACCTCAAGACCCTTTCGTGGTATAAGCGGCAACGGAAGAAGTCCATCATCTCGTGGGCTTTCTCGAGAAAGTCATCGTCACCACTACACAGACGCCGGAGACAGAGAAGTTGAGAGAATGGAAGGCAATCATGACAGGCAGAAGGATGAGAAGAGGTATATAGGAGAAAGCTGTGGGCCTCAGCCGGTTTGTAGTGTACCAATGTGCTAAGACAGGAAGGTTGAATAGTAATAGATATGTCCAGGAAGTTCACATGAGTAGTTAAGTAGGGATTACTTGATACATATTTGCTCAGCATGCTCAGCATTTATATAGCTCAAAGAAGAACGTATTACTATGCTGCTCAGCATGCTCAGCATTTTTATATCACCAGAAATTGTTACCCTGCCCTGGTTATGGTGCGCACAATCTAACCTATCACAAAAGCTAGTTGTACCTAGTTAAACTGGTTTTATCTGGTTACTTCCGAAATAGACAAGCCTGTAAGAATTTGTCGCTGATGCAGCATTCGGCGCACTATAAAACGAACCAATTACATTCCCACCAAACACAAATTCTTGGGAATGGTATTAGAGCAAAGCCTCAGATGGCATAAACATATACACTATATAGTAGACAGAAGCAGAGGAGCCCTAAACATGCTTAGGTACATGAGTGGTGGCGGTTAGGGAGCGTCGACTAAGACAATGACGACATTCTATAAAGCCTTTATACGAGGTAAACTAGAATATGCCAGCATTGTGTATGAGTCGACAGCACCAGCCAATATCTCTAAAATAGATATAATTCAAAATAAGGCTCTCTCAACAATAGCTAGGGTGGTCTGCTGAAGCAGTTCAAGTAGCTCTAGGAATAATGCCATTATCCCTAAGAAGGAAAGAACTGAGACTTAGCTACTGGTCTAAAATAAGAAATGATACCACACATCCTGCATATAAATCATTCAATAGCTTTGATAACACAGGCAAGTTCTCAATTGAAAGCAACCGAACACTAGCAGGGTGGCGAACAAATGCAGAGCTTGACCAAATACCAGAACTTAGAGAGATAATATGTAATCAAAACCAATATAAAGCAATAATACCCCCTTGGGAATTAATATCACCAGAAACTGACATTTCCCTATCTTATATAGGGAAAAAAGACCAAAATAGACATTCAACCAAAAATAGAGAAATAAACCACATTAATGATAGAACAATAAATAGTCTAAAAGTATTCACAGATGGGTCCAAAGGAGAGGAAGGCCCAACTGGTGCAGGAATAGTAATACCTGACAGGAACATCAATAAGAGCTTTAAATTATCAGAACATACATCAATATTCACGGCTGAACTAGTTGCAATTCTAAAAGCACTAGAAATAATAAATGATAACCCACCTAAAAATTTAACAATCCTGACTGACTCATTATCATCAGTCCAGGCTATTAAAAATAAACATGACAGCCAAAGGCCAGATATAGTAGACGATATACTACGCATAACAAAAAACCTAGTTCACGTTGGTACGAGGGTTAATGTAATGTGGATTCCAGCCCATGTCGGAATACCAGGTAATGAAGCAGCGGACAAGGAAGCCAAGAAAGGACGAACACAAGGAACAGAAATCCAGGTAGGACTTGGCAGATCGGAAACCAGAAGCATAATAAAGGACACAATACTTAAGGAATGGACAGAAAAAATGGGACAACAGTGCAAAAGGAAGACATGCACATGCAATGCTAAAAGGACCCACTAGGACCACTCAAATAAAGGAAGAGCTGAAAATCCCTGCCAATAGGAAACTACTACGACTTAGACTGGGAAAATCATTACATTATATACTCGAACCAATATGTGAAGACTGTGAAGAGGAAAATACAATAGATCATTTCCTACTCCATTTTCATAAATACAACCATCATAGGCAAGAACTAAAAGATTACTACCTAAACAATAAAATACCATATAAATTAGAAAAGGTTCTGGGCCATGATGTACCACCAGATAGGCTAAAACTAATTAAACAATTTATAACCAGGACTAAAGCCCTAATTTAAAAATCTAAGCAAGTCAAAACAAAATAAGTCATTGTTTGTCATCAGTCTTTCTACAGGTCTCTCTCCGCAGCTTTCATAACAACAGAGGAACGTTCACCACAGGATACGACTGGCAATATGGACAATTTTTGGCATAATCGCACGCACGGTTTTTCAAACTCCCCCAGGCACTAGTGTCACTCTTAAATAAAAAAAGCAATACCACCGGAAATAAACAGTTTAATACAACTAGCAACATAACATTCTTTTGCAATAATAGCGCGCACGGTTCTCAATTCGCCCAGACCATAGGTCACACTTAGATAAAAGGCATCTTGGCCACAAATAAACATCAACTCCACCTAGCAATATAGATAATACATAGCAATAGCACGCACGGCTTTCCAAACACCCAGACCATTAGGTCACATTTAGATAAAAGCTAATACGGCCTGATATAACCAAAATAGACTTCTGTCTTAGGTTGAAAGGATCGCGCCTCAGCTAAGAGGCTTTAATCCCCCATTTAACAAACAAACAAACAAACAAATTATCCGCACTCTAAAAAAGCACCTTCCGAATGTTAACACAGCAACGTTTCAGACTTTTAAATACCAGATAAACAGCGATTATAGTCCAAGAAATGGTGAGTTATATGTTTTAGTATATATTAGTTCGAGTCCTGGCATAAAATTAGCGAAACATTATACACCACTGAATAAAATTAGCACAGGAAAAAAATTACGAAAATGTGATAAAGACATTTCTAAGGGCATACTCAATAAATACATTATGAAATTATACAAAAAATGTCTTAAGTACAAACAGAAATAAAAAACCGACACCAAGTATGAATTAGAGAATAGTTATATAGAGAGTGGTGTAGTTGAGACATTATCTGCTTGCACCTGTCGTTTAATGTAAAAGTATGAAAGTGAGGACTATGTTGTTCGTAGGTGTACACAGCAGTCCCTGTCGTCTTAAAACCCAGATTTTTACCTCCACTAATTTGTCTGGTTGTCAGGACGTCAGAAAATGTCTTAGCGTCAAATTTATTTTGTGTCTTACTTAGACCCTGTATCGATGTCTTGTCATAGGGCCCAAAGCAGTGATATGTCTTGCTGCATAGTTAAATCATCCCTATACCAGCATATTTGAGCTTGAATGGGCCTGGCTTTCGCTTATCGAATAGCCTAGCCTCGATGCATAGGGGACAGTCTTTAGGTGGGTCGAGTAAGAGATCTATATGAGGCTGACAGGTTTCCCTAGGGAACCACTGATCGTAGACGCATGGATATTCGGCCCTCATGCTAGGCTTAATGATGTCATGTAGACTGTCCGCTGATAGGACTAAATAGAGAGATTCCGTATCCATCTCCATCACCTCAAAATCACGCCTGTCCACGAATCTATCTAGATGGGCAGGTCCCATTTCGTCTGCTGATACTGTGACTCAACCTCGTATAGATCAGGACCAACCTCGACCATCTTCCTAAAGTAGGGGTTATTGACCAGCTTGCCGGTTGCTGTAGGATCCACATACATCACTTTAGCATGTTTAGCTTTATTGATGAGGGTTTTTCCATAAGCCGCATTCCCAAGTAATTTCATAGTTTCACTTGTAATAGAAGCGGCCGGAGATAGATCACCCTTACAACGAGCTCTAGTATATATATATATATATAGGGTGTATTGCAGTTTATATATATAAACACACATACGAATTTGGCACTCTGAAACCTTTGGGAATATCTGCGATTTGACATTCGCATACTATCGGGTTGTTCCGTCATTTCTCTGTCTCGTTTTCACATGTATTGGGGTCTTTTTACGTATACTTCATATTTCTGTACATTTCCTGTTTGTGTCACCTTTGACCTCAATTCTATCCTTACGGCTATTTCACTAGACATGTAAACGCAAGTTGTGTCGTCCCTACGTGTCGTTTTTTATTTATATGCGTATGCTATCCTTGATAAAGACTTTTTGGTCGAAATGTCGATTTGTGTGTGTGTGCTTATGTTTGCTTAATATTATTAGTAAAACTTTATTACCCCGTTTCACACTTTACCTAAAAGACCAACAATGTCGTTGGCAGTCTCCATGGTGTGGAGAGAGCCAACCAACCACAAAACTGACTATTACATCTGCTTGATTCCTCTTCTTTTGGGCAAAATAATGAAATAAAAGAAATCGATAATAGTTACCGGAACATTCCGTCTGCATTGAGACCAGTTCCACATGGTGAGGGACTTCCTATTCCAGAACTCCAGCAGAATATTATATTGATTCATCTGATGAGGACAAGAGTGGGTCGACTGGTTTTTCTCCTGGCCCGTCAGCATACAGTAATCCTGATTTTCACTGTTGAGCTTCACCAACCCCACACATAATAACACAGGAAGAACTAAATGACTTGGTTCGTGATTTGGACTTAGACTAGAACAAGGCAAATTGCTTGGATCATGACTTCAATATTGGAAACTTTTAGAGCAAAATATCAGAATTACTTCATATCGAAAGTGCCACCATAAGTTGGAGCCTTTCCTCAGAAAGGAAAGTAATCTGGTATTCTGTTCCGATATTTATGGTGCACGCTACATCCACATCGAGTACAACATACCTCTTTACAGGGAGTTACAGGCGACCCACTAAACTGAAAGAGAAACACCACTTTCGGGAACAGACAACATAACTGTACACAAAATATTTCAGGTTTCATTGAATATGATCATATTGTACTTACATTTAATAAAATACTCTATATACAGAATATGGACTGAATTGTGGGTCAACATACTGAATGTTGTATTTTGGGCTGACGTACCGAATAATCCTCTTGGAAGTTGACAGGTATGAGAGAGACACAAATTATTTATCATGACTTCAAATGACTAATAATTAAGAATTTTTTTTTTCAGGTTGGTTAAACAACAAAAATGCCACAACACAATTTGTCTCATTATAATCCGGCTGTCAGGGAGGTGCAGCAAAGTTTAGAGTTAGCAAAGTCTACAGGGGCAGCCCTAGAGATTGTAAAGAAATTAGAGTCTGCACTTGAGTTGATTGCGATACGTGAGGAGTTTGCAGATAAGACAACATCCGCAGAAAGTCAAACACTAAAAGAGATCGTGGAGGAGACAGATAGGCATGACTGGGGAAAGGTGCACCAAGAAGGGAAGACGTCATGGAATCTTTTACCTGTAATGGTGAGCGGTCATCTTGAAGGTAAGACTGGTATTACTTGCATATCGTAGTTTCATAGGAGCATGACGTTAAAAAAGCCTTACACTATTTAGTATTTGAAGATAATTGGTCAGTTCTCTTGGTGTGAAGAGTTATAGAACTTAGAGAATAAGCAGCTAGTATCTGGAGGTGAGGTGGTAAGTTATCTTGGTGTGGAGTGTTAGATATCTCACAGTACTATGTTGAACTTTATCACCAAAGTAACTCCTTGGTTGTACTTGTTATATGAAAACTGAATATTTTATTAATATATCTGAAGGCATAATCGAGTTATTTGAAGGTACATCTTAAGTTATCTGAAGGTATAATGGCAGTATAAAGGTTTATGCAAAATATCTTAACTGTGATAATTGTCCCTGACCAGTGTTTATGTTGACTTGTCCATGATCTGTGCGTGTTCAGTTGTACCGGACTAGTATTTATGTTGAGGTGTCCCTGACCAGTGTTTGTGTTGAGTTGTCTATGACCAGTGTTTGTGTTGAGTTGTCTATGACCAGTGTGTGTGTTGGGTTGTCTATGACCAGTATGTGTGTGTGTTGAGTTGTCTATGATCATTGTGTGTGTTAAGTTGTCTATGACCAGTCTTCGTGTTGAACTATGTAAAACGAGTTTATGTGTGTGTGTGTTGAGTTGTCTATGACCAGTGTTTGTGTGTTGAGTTGTCTATGACCAGTGTGTGTGTGTGTTAAGTTGTCTATGACCAGTCTTCGTGTTTAACTATGTATAAAGAGTTTGTGTGTGTGTGTGTGTGTGTGTGTGTTGAGTTGTCCTGACCAGTATTTGTGTTGAATTGTCTATGACCAGTGTTTGTGTTGAATTGTCCCTGACCAGTATTTGTGTTCAGTTGTCCCTTATCAGTATTTGTGTTCAGTTGTCCCTGACCAGTATTTGTGTTCAGTTGTCCCTTATCAGTATTTGTGTTCAGTTGTCCCTGACCAGTATTTGTGTTCAGTTGTCCCTTATCAGTGTTTGTGTTCAATTGTCCCTGACCAGTATTTGTGTTCAGTTGTCCCTGACCAGCCAGTGTTTGTGTTCAGTTGTCCCAGACCAGTATTTGTGTTCAGTTGTCCCTTATCGGTGTTTGTGTTCAGTTGTCCGTGACCAGTATTTGTGTTCAGTTGTCACTGACCAGTGTTTGTGTTGAGTTGTCCATGACTAGTAATTGTGTTTTCTTGCAGGCCAGTTTCTCAAGTCGCTTGTCAGCATGCAGAAAGCTAAACGGATTTTGGAAGTTGGAATGTTTACTGGATACAGTGCTCTAGCTATGGCAGAAGTTCTCCCAGGTATGATATTATCTCTTCCAAGTATGACAGAGATCTCCCAGGTATGACATTATCTCTTCCAAGTATGACAGAGATCTCCCAGGTATGACATTATCTCTTCCAAGTATGACAGAGATCTCCCAGGTATGACATTATCTCTTCCAAGTATGACAGAGATCTCCCAGGTGTGACATTATCTCTTCCAAGTATGACAACAGCTCTCCCAGGTATGACATTATCTCTTCCAAGTATGACAGCAGCTCTCTCGGGTATGACATTATCTCTTCCAAGTATGACAGAAGTTCTCCCAGGATCGTCGGCTTATGTTACTCAAAATAGTAAGCTCTCCCAAATCTTACTATTACAGATGACCCTCTTGGAGGTGACCCTCCTTGCGCCACACAACAACGGTCCCACCATTATAAGCTGGTTTGATGACAATATAATCACAGCGGCGAAGATGTGCAAATGACAGAAATTTCACTGTCAGAGACTGAGGTCAGGAGGAATGTAGACCACGTGGGAATTAGTGGTCTGGTGAGAAGGGAGAATATTAGGAGGAGTATTGAGCAAGGTAGTAGAGAATTAGCTAATATGTACTTACCGCGTAAAACTGAAATCCAACAGGTATATCCAGAAATAGGGTAATAAAGTTTTGCTAATAACTTGAGACACACATAATAATATACACAAATCGACGTTTCGACCAAAAGGTCTCTATCAAGACAACAATTGAAACAAAATTTAAACATATAACTGACAACATTTCACTGACGGATGAGAGTGAGAGGTAAAGCCTTTGGTGATAACATGACGATGGCCACAAGTGACAAAAAATGGCGGTGACAAAAGAATTTGGTTTTTGAACGTATCAAGGGCGAGGTCAGTGGCTGTATGTCTGATGTCAAGCGGTAAAATGATGAAAGAAATAATGGCGTAGTGACGAATTCAGTTAAAGAAGTGCTGCATCGAATGCATGGTGACGGGAGATATAGATGAAAATGAAGCTAAACTAAGTACAAAAACATAAAAGTACCTACGAGATGAGTGGTTGCAGTGGATATAAAATGACAATCAATAAAAGGTAATACTGCTAGTAAAACTGTTAACACTAGTCCTCTCACGGGAAACTGGTAATGATGAAGTTTTACTGAACGAAGACTAACACACTATCACTGTCAGATGCTTACGTGAAATAAGCATTACCTGTTTCCCACGTGAGTACTAAAGAAATAGGAACTTTGGGCTGTGACGTATTCTCAGCTTTCTATTGAGGCAAATAATTGTCACGTGAACCTAACTTCGTGCAGTTCTGTACTCTATGAATTGGGGTATAGCAATTGGCAGCATATTACGCCGCCAGTCCCTTAGTAACGTACATTTATTGGCGTAATATGTCACTGTTAGGGTCGTAAAGTTAACAAACAAACACAGGGTGTATTTTATCACCCATCTTATTTAACATCTACTCAGAGACAATTTGAAATATGTATACTATTCAAAAGAAAAGAAAAACAACTTTCTTGGAGTTACTTTTATAGAAAGATATTTGCTGTTTCGACATAATTCAACATATCGACTGTGTCCACCTGGTCATTAACTTCTCGTGGTTGCCTGAGTTGTACTCACTTCATAATTTTTGGTCATGATGTAGATCACGGTCTAAACAGCATTTTTGGCAATAACTCGTGACAGGTTCATGAGAATCCCGTGAAACTTACTGAACAGAAAACTCGCTGACCATAATATTGATTGCCTATAACAGATTTACAGTCCTCGAGTAAATTGAGTTGAAAATTCAATGCGCAACTATGACTGATCTTTCTACAGAAGAACGATACATCATCATTGGACACTTAAGACTGGACAGTTACAAAGTGTAGTGGCCAGACAATTTAATAGGGTTAGAAGCATCACTGATCCCCCCAGGGCCAGATAAATGGAACACATTATATTTAACAAAACAACAACTCACAAACACATGCATATATCACACAATGGCATTGGGTCAAAGGGCATGAGCCCATGGACCGCTGGATCAGCAACCAACCAAGCACCACTAGTTGCCTTTAAGGCAATTTCAACAAACTGGCTCAGTGGCAGACTAGCAGCGCAGTGGGAGACCCAGAGCCACAACTTCTGCCTAAGACCACTTCATACGGCTGCCTCACCTCAAGAATCGATTAGCGGAGACAACACTTGATGGTGATGATGGAAAATATCCCATTGGATATAAAGAGATATTCATTGCTCTCAAATAAATCTCAGGATTAGGTAATAACCAATGTCTTTTATAGCACCATCACATGGTGCATCTTATAATATGTAGATTCAAGGCTCATGCAAATCACATGTCAAACTAGTGCTTTAATAATTGAATAGCGTCTATCGAAGTTGCAGATGGAATAGTGAAACACATCAAGTGAAACTGTTGCAGCACAGTATAACAAAAAATCTGGCTCACAAAGCTGGGATATTCCTACATAATTGTGAGGTCAATATTGACTGTCTAAGTTGAATCTGTTGGAACATTATCACAAATAAAACCGCGATACAATGTATATCTATTTATAGGACCACACCCTGCTAGAAATTAAGTAGGGTCATTGTTTTGCTACAAGAGAGATCTGGTGTGCATTTATAAGAACAGAAGAAAGTTCAAAATTTAAGTTTCAATAATATAAAATATTGTAATTTCTTCATAGGTAGACATTAGAACACCACTGGAGTAGACACCACATGCTAGAGGGTGTCACAATGTGTGAGAGTTGGTAAACTAAGTCTTGTAAATAAAAACATTGCATGAGGCTTATTCGTAGTCAAGAATACATGATCTTTCTGCATGAGGGCTAACAGAAAGTGGAATCAGTGCATCACTACTTTTGCATTCATTCTCAAACTCCTGAAAATTAGCAGGATGTAGTCCAGAGAACAGATGCATTGTATTATTGTTTACAGCATAGCTGAAATATCTGTGCATTTTGGCCTTATGTATCTGACTTCTGCATGGCTTCTGGTTCTCTGATCCTAAATAAAATGTGACAGTAGAATATGGAGCTCAGCAGAATCTACAGCAGTAGCATCCAACTGCATATAAGAAACAACCAACAGAATAACAGACTGGGATTCTCTTACAGGGATCTAGAAATCAACACTAATAAAAAAAATCAGCCACAATACTGTTCTCCTTGTCACTAAACAAGGAAGCAATCAAACTGTATCTGGATGGCCACAGCACCCGAAAGTAGACTCACCTGTCTTGTAGTAACACTGACAAAAGTCTCACATAGAAAAAAACACACTGACAACATAAAAAACAAATAAATATGGAAAATGCTAATAACAAAAGTTCTGAACCTTGTTATTTAGTTTAATGCAATGTTGCCTATTGAAGGTGACCATCGCTTGTGATTTCCTACTGTTTACTCAGATCTTTTTTCTCTCAATACAATTATAATATCCTCTCAAGTAAAGGGGATACAACTCTGCATAAAGGAAAGTTTTGTTTTTGTTTTCAGAAGATGGTGAGGTCATCTCAATTGATAAAGATGAATATTTAAAAGTCCTTGCTACTGACCTGGTTAAAAACTCACCACATCACAAGAAAATTAAGATTTTGGTTGGTAAGTTCATGCTTTTCAAATATTTGTATTTTATAAGATGGAACCAATGAAATAGAAATTAAATTCATTTGAAAATAAATGTCTACGAAAACTCTTAAATATTGGTTGCGAAAAATTCAAGACAAGAAAATAGGACAGGATTTAGCTCGGTGGTAGAGTTGTTAGTCGGTCTGCTTCACAAACACAACACAGTTGAACGTACTAGTGGTTTGAAAACCGATCATCCTCAGTGTATTGATAATGTGATTGGTTGTATTAGTAAACAAAGCTTCAAAATAATTAAAGTTTTCATTTTTCACTTTTCACACACACACACACACACACACACACACACACACACACACACACACACACACACACACACACACACACACACACACACACGCACACACACGCACACACACGCACACACACGCACACACACCCACACACACGCACACACACGCACACACACGCACACACACGCGCACACACGCGCACACACGCGCAGCACGCACTCACGCACACACATACACGCACACACACACACAATTGAAGAGTATTTGGAGTAAATACAGTATTAGACCAGTATTTTTGATGAAACGGCTACTTACGGATGATGTGTACATCACAACAGGTATTTATATAAATATTATTTTATTTGGGGTTAGAGTTAAGAGAGTTGAATGGGTGGGAACAGACTGGGGTTAGATTAATATTAAGTAATAAGTAATAAGTAAATTTCATTTGTTTGTAACATAGCCAGGGGAAATAATCAAAAGCTGTAGGCATGTGATATGGGATAGAACCAATAATAATAATAATTGAAACATATCCTGCTTATGTCTGTTGCTATACAACTACTATTGAATTTTCGTACAACACTAATATATACAGGGGCTGTCGTAGCACAGTTTTAGTGAACTAGCTTTCTGTTTGGGTGATCCAAGGTTCAATTTGCAATTCAACTGGAAATATTTGTTTTTGCTGTTTGTTTGCTTTCACAACTGGAAATATTTTAAAATCACTAAATTCTACTAATGTAAAGCGGTTATGTCGATCTGATTCCCTATCGGACAAGATGGCGATCTTTATGTCAATATAACAATAACACAGTGTCCAATCCAAACAAGAACTAATACATACAACCACTTCACTGTCAACCGACTATACTATACTACTTAATTACTTTCTATTGAGTATAAAGATACCCAATCAGATTGACCATTCATACTATTCACGATAGCTTTGTCCAACTATCAACCAATCTTACGTTATTGGTATGTTCTTGATCTTATTTCTACATATCAAACATTGGTCAGTACAACCTGTTTAATGTTCTACGTGATAATATGTCTCACCATAACAGGTATTAGAATCATACACAGTCCCACATCCCTCGTGGTTAACCTTTTTCCCCCAATTTCATCTCTTGATTTAAATTTAAAATTTACATTTATTAATGAAATGATTTGTTATGGTTTCACATTTATCTATATGTATATATATAAATCAATACATAATTGAAATTTCACATATCCTGTAGGTTATCAATCATACTGTAATTCTTAACTTACACTGAACTGCTTTTCTCACATACATTTTATATTACATACACATGCAGTTATACTTAACGTTATCCGAAGCAATCTTGTACATGACTTGGAGAATATACTCTGTCAGTATAACTTGTGATAAAACTTTAACTTGTGATTTATTTAATAATTATAACTTTCGTATTGTCAATTCTTTCTCAGAGTATCTTGTACATGCTGTCCTTCGTAGTAGGGTTCGTTAAATGAATGATAATATCCCAGTTGAGTACAGCTTGAAAAATATGTACACAACAAATACATTACATGTTCAGCTTCAAAAGATTTGATTAGATACATCCTAGCATCCTTGTACGATGATATTGGTAGTAAATGCAAGATGATTTTCCATAACAGCTTAACATAGGCCTATTCATTTGGTAAATCATTAACTTGTATAACAACAATAAATATGTATCCATGGTAAATAAATAAATACCATGAATAATATCCGTTTTAAACATAGCCAAGGGAATTAATCAAAAGAAGAAGCACGTAAAATGGGTTCAGCATAATCATCATCATTAAGTGTCGTCTCCGCATCGAAGGTTGGCTGCAAAGTATCTCGGTACAATACAAGAATCAGTGGACAGGTTTCTGCGAAACAAATAGTAAACATAATTAAACGGAACAAAATTCCGATAGTCACATATACCGACGCATCCAATATTCGATACATTGCGCGATGAGAGCCCCTTACCACTCGACATGCCCGCTGCACACTGAGTGGAAGGTGGATGGCCAGTTCATTACACGCATATCGCTAGATCGGTATTTTGAGTTATGGCTTGTTAAGTTTCCGAGATAGTGCAATAGCATATGAAATTAAACAGTTGGTATGTTGTCACGTGATTTGTCCACTTATTCTTGTATTGTACTCGTATCTCCAGACATCTCCTGTCTCTTGTCTTAGTGGTGCACTCTGCTAGACTGCAACCTGTCCATCGTGTGATGTTACTCTCCCATTTTTTTTATCTCTGCCTATCTCGTGGTCGCTTCCTTTTGACTTTACCCTCAAGTAAGGTCTTCAATAAGGTGTCATGTCTTTTAATGTGCCTAAAGTATTTTATTTGTCTCATCTTCATTTCTCTTAGTAGTTCTTTCTTCATATTAAGTGTTTTTAATATCTCTATATTTGTTCTCTTTCCAGGATGTTCTTCCTTTTCTTTTATATACCCACATCTCAAAGGCATCAATTCTGTCTTCTAATTGTTTATTTAGTGTCCATGTTTCTGAGCCATACATTAATATAGAATAGATGTAGCATTTTATAATTCTCATTTTTAACTTGTTTGTAATTTGTTTAGATGTTAATAATTTCCTCATGTCATTGAAGGTACTTTTAGCCATTCATATTCTCCTTTTAACTTCTGTTTCACATCTGCCATCATTTGTGACTATGTGTCCAAGATATTGATACTGTTTTACTTGTTGTAGTTTCTCTCCATGTATGTTTATATTTACCTCCTGTTCTTCTGTGTCTTTGCTGATTATCATGATTTTTGTTTTTGAGATGTTTATATCCAGTCCATATTCTTTACTTGATTTATCGACTTGATCTATTAGTCTTTGTAGTTCATGTTCACGTTCTGCCAAAAGAACAGTGTCATCTGCATATCTAAGATTGTTTATTATTTTCCCATTGATCTTCCTGGCATTTCTTCGATATTTTTAAAGATATTCTCTGTGTAGATATTAAATAGGTTTGGTGATAAAATTCATTCTTGTCTTACCCCTTTTCTTATTTCTATGTATGGTGAGTAGCTGTTTTCACACCTTATTGATGCAGTTTGTTCCCAATATATATTTCTAATCAGTGTGATGTCTTTTCCATCTATGCCTATTTCTTGAAGACATTTGATTAATTTTTCATGTTGGACTCTGTCAAAGACCTTGCTGTAGTATATGAATCAAATATAGATACTTTTTTGGACTTCTATATATTTATCTATCACTAGTCGGATACGCAGTATAGCTTCTCTGGTTCCTTTGTTTTTCCTAGGAAAAAATGGGTTAGAAGCTTATTATTATTATTATATGCTCTTATGAATGCTAAGGACTTAATTTATTTACAAAGGTTTGAATAGGAACTTAGCTTTACTTATTGTTGTGTTGAACTAAACTTGTAGGTGAGGGTAAATTTTGAGGTTGTATGTTTTGAAGAAAAGCAGTGTAATGTACTTGTTTCTTCCACTTATTTTCATAGGAAACGCAATGCAAGTTTTGGAAGATTTAGCAGCTGATGGCGAGAAATTTGATGTTATTTTTCTGGATGCCCATCAATCAGAATATGTGGCATATTTAAAGGTAGTAGTAGTAGTAGTAGTAGTAGTAGTAGTAGTAGTAGTAGTAATAATAATAATAATAATAATAATAATAATTCATTCATTGGCATCATGCCTTTCGGTGTAGGCGATCATGTCTCTCCACAGCCCTCTGTTGTACATTTAAATATATGCTGATGATTGTGCATCATGCCAGGCTTTCAAGACATCCAAAATTTTCTCACGCAGTCTTCCTCTGTCTCTTTTAACCTCGATCTTTCTAGTTGTTATGATTTTCTCCAGCCCACCTCCTCTCATGACATGACTCAGAAACTGTGATTGTCGTCGTCTAATACAGTTAATAAGCTATCTATTTAAGTTGTCTAGTAGGTGAATTATAGCATTACTCTTTGTAGCTGTTCATATTTTCAACATTCCTTTATAAATCACATCTCTGTGGCCTTCAGATGATTTCTTGTAATAGTGTCACAATTGTTCATACTTCCCTACCATATAACAGTATGGGCTCTATGTAACATTTTAGTATGATTTTTTTAACTTCTATCGATATATCGATAATGAATTATTACACAAGATGTTCCTCATCTTCTGGAATGCTAATAATAATAATAATAATAATAATAATAATAATAATAATAATAATCATCTATATTATAATAGCCGTGTTCTGTCAGTCTCCTCGGAACGCTCTATAAACAGCGCAATTACGTCACATAAATCTGTGCGATATCCAATCAAAAAAATTGGTGTCGTAACGTTATTCAAAGCAGACGACATTTTTATATACAAATGTTATTGATGCGCTAACAGGTAAACTTCTGTATCAGCTTGTGGTTAAAGTTATCTAAAGTTTTTGCTGAAAGGGAAAGATCATTCTCCCAAAGTCGCAAGACAATGGTAAAAAGCTGGAGTATCCAGAGTTCCTGCGCTTGATGCTCTGTGATAATACACACCCTAAATACAGACATTTGTGCGAGAATATTTGATATTATAATAGCGCTCCTTTGTTTGCGTCAATGGGAACAAAACATTACGGATTGTCAAGGTCAAGGTCCATATGTTTTAAAATTTCATGGACAAACCTATCATTGAACTTCTCAGATACAGCTGCTATACAAAAAAAGTTCCGCAGTTCGCTCAGTTGTATGTTTTGGACAGTACTCAAGCAACAGACGTTCGACAAGCACACGCAGCAAATGTTACATGCGAAAGATAAATTCTTGATAAAATCGATTGATTCTTTCAAATTTACTTTAACCATAGTAACCACTTTTCAAATTTATCAGCAGTATCTCTCAAAAAGGAAGATTTTCTTACATTCTGCCAACACTTGAAGGTTCTCCATGTTAATTTCAATTGAGCAAATCCAATGATATTCTAAACATGAATATACCAAAAATGGGTTCTAACTAATTTCTCACATGTAAACACAGCAGGATCATCAAATTTAGAAGAGGTTCTTAAAAAACTCACAACAAATGAACTAAAAATAAAATTCTAAAGTGGATACTAAATGTTTTGGTTTCATAAATAAATACAGACACTGTACCCTATTTGATTATAGGAAATAGTGCTGAAATTATGAATTGCATTTCCATCGACTCATTTGGCTGAACATTAGTGCTGTAGAAATTTACTATCTAAGAAAAAGAACCAACTGCATATAAATAAACATGGCGATTGATTTACGACTGTTTTTAAAAAAATGAAAGTTGAATACGATATTAACAAAGTTTTAAAAATGCACCAGGCTCCTCCTTCAAATTAATGCGTTATTTTTGCTTTTTACTTTTACTTTATGTTTAAAATAAACAAATTTGTAATATATTTTATGTTGTTTTAATTATTACAATAAGAATCTACAACTGTAATGCAATCTCTTAATGTGTATTCTAAATTTGCATATTTACACCATTTTATGCAACTGTGCATAATGTTATCTGAGCATCACTTTACAATCTATACATATGAGTTATATTTCATCAAAATCGATATAGCAATAACTGTGTTCAAGATGAAGCATATATTAGCCACTATTTTTTTCAATAATTTAATGGCATCTTCTTCTTGTTCGCAGTTTAATATGTCTTACACAACAAGTTCTGTTTTCTTAATAAATGCTGATCTATTTGAAAGCTCCTCAGTGCTCCTATACAGCTTTCTGTGGACATCCGTTTCTGTGGGCAAGTGTTTCTTCCGTAACTGGTTTAGTGTAATGCAGGATTTGTTTTGTGGTATGTCCTGCCTGCCCACTTGGACACAGAGTTTTAATCTATTTAAGTGGCTGTTTGTCTGTTGTGTCATGTCCTCATACGGAACATGATCACCTAAGCTCTATCAAGATAGTAATAATTGTCTTTTGATTGGTCGACTGTCCTAATATCTTTGATGAGGGCCCTCTTTTCCTGGTAAGTGATTTCTTGGTCTTTTTGTTTCTGTATTGCTCTATCTTTTGTCAGCATACCTGCCTCATTTCCTGGTATGCTACATTGGGATAGCATTCACTGTAGGACTACCGTTCTTTGGATGCTCACTTCTCATATGGATTCTTTCAGGTCAGGCAATTTATTGCTGTCAACAGCTTGTAGGACAGACACTGTATTATTAAGAAACACTACCTGTTGTTATTGACATTGTGTTTTCAATTATTTCTGCAGCAATGTTTAGGTTTGTACTTCTGCAGATGAAATACACTAATATGAAACATACAAGAAATACCAGAAGACTCGAAAACGCTGTAATACTATCTGGAAGGAAAAAAACGATAGAAAA
Organism: Meghimatium bilineatum; assembly: GCA_034231615.1. Classification (NCBI taxonomy): domain Eukaryota; kingdom Metazoa; phylum Mollusca; class Gastropoda; order Stylommatophora; family Philomycidae; genus Meghimatium; species Meghimatium bilineatum. The sequence continues at coordinate 20,118,563 of CM067321.1, forward strand.
CGATATTATACAAAGTACAGACGTATTTCACTTCTAAGACACACTGGAACAATTTTCAACAGAATTCTAGAAAGAAGGTTACGAGCATTTATAGAACCACAACTTAGTAACACTCAAATGGAATTCTGTAAGAACAAAAGCTGTACAAATGCTATTTTTGCACTCAGACAAATGGCAGAAAAAACAACTGAGATTAAAAAGAATTGTATATCGCATTTGTCGACCAAGTAAAAAGTTTTCGACAGAGTAGACAGACAATAACTTTGGAAAATACTATCAAAATATATGGTTGCACAACATTTAATCATCTTGTATAGAAGTAGTTACACAAACAGTCAATGTGCAGTTAGAACAATATGAAGTACACAAAAAAGCCATTTCCCGAGAACTCTTCTACCCCTGACGCTGCAAGGCATAAAGGGGTATAAAGCGAAAAGAAAAAAATGAAGAAAGACTTCCACAGAGTAGTTGGAGCAGAAGATTCCAGTTGGTGAACGTGTGGATTTATTTTCTTTTCCTGGATATTTTATGTAAACTCCAGCACATACATTCTCCACTGAACTTGGTGCTGATTCAACGGTATATATTTGTATCCATGCTTCTCTGGGGTACATATCTTTAATCATGTTGTATACTATTGTTTTCTTTTATTGTTTTCATACTATAGTTGTTGTTTATGGTGGTTCTGATAGTGAAATTTTGATATTGCTCCCCCGGAACTGGGAAAAAGACTGATGTTATTTCCTTTGATATATCTTGTAGTTCTCGCTTATATTCTTTGTAGTTTTTTCAATCTGTGAATAAAACTATTTCTCTTGAGACTTCTTCTGGCCATGTCACAGAATCGTGTCTTCATTGGGTGTGCTGGCATTGTCTTCATTGGGTGTGCTGGCATTGTCTTCATTGGGTGTGCTGGCATTGTCTTCATTGGGTGTGCTGGCATTGTCTTCATTGGGTGTGCTGGCATTGTCTTCATTGGGTGTGCTGGCATTGTCTTCATTGGGTGTGCTGGCATTGTCTTCATTGGGTGTGCTGGCATTGTCTTCATTGGGTGTGCTGGCATTGTCTTCATTGGGTGTGCTGGCATTGTCTTCATTGGGTGTGTTGGCATTGTCTTCATTGGGTGTGTTGGCATTGTCTTCATTGGGTGTGTTGGCATTGTCTTCATTGGGTGTGATGGCATGCTCTTATGCCTTTCTGCATGGATCATGGTCTTAGAATCCTGACTGTATGGTAAAAGTGGGCGGGGGTGCGCGATTTTTCCCCAGTTCTTTTATGTGACATATCTTCATGTCACCTGTTATATGATGAAGTGCTAGATTTCGTACCTTGTCCAAAGCTTGTAAATGCGAATTATAGTCCGTTCAGAATCGTTTGCCGAGATGTTAAATTATTTTTATCAAAAACGTATTGTTCATTTGGATTGATCATTTGAAGTTAGGTTTAGAATAATAATGTCGCTATAGAAATATTTTTTTATCAAAGAAATGTGATCCAGTATCAAAGATACCTTATTTAACCTATATTAAAAAAAAGTTAATCTAAATTATAAACAATCGCTGGATTATGTAGATGCTTACATCTCACAGCTGATTATTAAATATAAAGGCATGACCCTCACGGTAGAATGTGCACCGTTCTAAAAGTAGTTGTTTCCACTGTACATTTGTATAAAGCAATGTTACATATGGAAATTCCCGTTTAGCACCAAATATTATTTTTCCTGAACTTAGAATTATGTGAAATCAAAAACGGCTATTGACTCGATTTCAAGTCACAAGTCAGAGGCACGTCTCAATATTTACAGAATGTAGGCGGCACTAAGCATATTACCTTCTGCAAGTCTATGTGAGAATGAATCTGAAAGCGAAATATTTTACTGAGCATAACATTGCTATAAAGATTTATCAATACTTCTGCAGAGAGCGTAAAAAGGGACATCTTTAGTGTTCTTTATCAAATCCTGAGAAGAGAACAATGCATATTTTAGGTTTGTGTAAACGTTCATTTGATCGAATAGTGGAAGCAAGCGGATATTTATTGCCAACAAATTCACGAAAGCAAGGAAGGAAAGAAAAGATAGACAGTTTCGATAAGGACCTAGAAAAAAGAGAAATATGTAGAATGTTAGATGAAAACGAAGAAGTGACACTTAGAAAGTTGAAGATTTGGCTGAAAACTAATAACGACATTGAAATATCAAAAACTTTATTATGGAAAACTGTAAGAAATGCAGGCTTCACCTTTAGAAAGTATGCTGGTGGAAAAAACATTATTTGTGAAAAGCCACATCTGGTAGCTCTTAGAAGCAAGTATTTACGTGAAGTGAGGGAATGCGCGAGAATGGTTATGATATTGTGTATTTTGATGAAACTTGGATCAACGCTCATCATACAAATGAAAAGGAATGGCAGTTAGCAGATGGAAGTATTAAAAGATCAGTACCAAGTAGTAAAGGGCAACGTTTGATAGTTGCACATGCAGGTAGCAGACATAATGGGTTGTTGCAGAATGCTCATCTAATTTTCATTTCAAAATCCATTGACAATAGAGACTACCACTCCGAAATGAATGGGCACATATTCGAAGACTGGATCGAAAAAAGTATTCTTCCAATATTAGATAGACCTTCTTGTCTGATAATGGACAATGCTTCATACCATAACGTAGTGAACGTAGAAGATAGAATCCCAACATCATCAAGTACAAAAGATGCAATCAAAACGTGGCTCATAAAAGAACACATACCAGTTACCGACAGGTACTTGAAACCCGAATTGCTTAACCTTGTAAAACAGACACAACGAACAAAGATATTTAAAATAGACAAGTTAATTGAAGAACATGGTCATAGATGTTTGAGACTACCTCCATATCATGCACACTTAAATCCTATAGAGCTAATTTGGGCAAAAGTTAAAGGACACGTAGCATCTACAAATACAACTTTCAAATTATGTGATATTGAGGCACTTACAAATCAGGCTCTATCAAATATACATAAAGACTACTGGGTGAAATGTGAGGATCATGTGTTACGCCAAGAAGAGGAATATTGGAAAAAGGAAGGTTTGTTGTTTGTTCAGCCGAAAACAGTAATCGACCTATTTGACTCGTCTGATTATGAATGATCATTACTCTGATTACGTCTACACTAAAAAAAGTTTGATTTGCAAAATTTACAAGTTGATTTGTAAAACATTTCATTGCTCAATACCACCCAAGCAATTCAAAAAAATGTTATAAGCAAACCATCAACCATTACTTATAAAAATTAGCCCGCTTGATTCAATACAGAAGTTCAGATATCTTGGATCAACTATTACAGACAAAATTTCCTTACATGAAGAAATATATGTACTTATTTCAAAGGCAGCGACAACATTTGTGAAACTCACACCAAGAGCATGGAACAATATCAAATTGACTCTACGAACAAAAGATATATTTTAAATTTTTTTTACACCTGCCACCATGTAAAATTTTGTGGACACGCCTATGGGTCATCATTGCACTAGATTACTGTAAAATATTTTGTTTATGGTCGAAATCATATTTACATGGGCAAACATCAAAAGAATTCGCCGCTTTCAAATAACCGTTACAGCTAGACATCAAGTAACACATATGTTTTCGCGACATGGACATTTTAACAACGTATGCCAAAATTCATGTGAAATCATCAAGAACTTTTTGAATTATAAATCATAACATCTCGGCAAACGATTCTGAACGGACTATAGCAGTTGAAGATTGTGCTGTTAATTCGTATTCTAGTACTAGTCTAATTATATATATATATATATATTATTTAAGGTCTCCCCAATCTCCCTCTCCCCCGAATACATATGGTGATATTCCTTCAATGTAAAACATATTGCAGATTATTGATGTTTGATGTTTGCTTATGAAGTTAAGGTGATGCAGTGGTTAAGTCATTCTCTCACTGATCAGAAGCTTCCAGATTCTATTTGTGCCAGTAACAGTGCATTCACTGATAGTTTTAAAATAGGGAGCATATGAGGTACAATGTTAAGTTCGCAGATAAGCGGCAAAGGTTTGGGATGTTCAAACCCTTCCCTTAGGTGATCATATCATGACATTTAGTACTAGGAAATTAGCTACAGTATAGGTAAATCACCACTACCAACAGCCCCAATGAATTTCCGCAGATAGGTCATCCACTTTCTCATAAAAAAGAGGGGATTACACACACAGATGGACAAATGACCTTTTTTAGGTAACCCCTTTCCTGTCCTTACTGAAGACACATCTATGTGTCACAATGTTGTAGTCAAGATACTTTTCTATTTGCTCAGTCCTTGTCACCAGACTCCTTGCTTGTCATACTGAATTTTACAAATTCAGGACATTAGTTAGTTAGTTAGTTAGTTGTCGGATCATCATCACTGCAAACTGGACACCTCCATAGTTGCTCCGATCTCTCCTTGAGTGTATCCACCATTACACTTCTGCTGACAGTACCGGTCCTATGCTGGTTGACCATCATTCTTCTGCGCCCTCCAAAATGTTCACCTCTAGCAACACCGAATTTCAATCCCTGATCTTTAATCCTAGCCATTGAAAAGGAATCATCATCCACATTAGTCTCACTCTGGCGTGTTATATCTCTTAAGGAGTTCAAAACGTCAGAGCGATCCATTGCACCATCGCCCTGTGACACAATCGCGCACGATGCCAATTGATCAGCTCTTTCATTGCCTCGAACGCCCACATGTCCTGGCACGAAAATAAATGTAACCACTTTCAAGCTCGCCTTTCTCAAGGTCTCAATCCACTGTTCGCGAACGAGACCCACTTGTACCTTCTTAATCATACACATAGAGTCACTCAAGATGCAGACCTGCATTACCTTCTGTGTGCGTAGCCACTCAAATGCCTTGGTCGCCGCCATAGTCTCCATGGTCATACTACTCGTAGTGACCGCAAAGGCACCATTTTCCTCCTTGATCGTTTTACCTGCGCACTGAGCTGTAAAGGCCCAAGCACTGCGAACATGCATAATTACAGATCCATCAGTGTATATAATCACATCCCCCTTTTTGGTATTCTCACTGATTAAAGCCTGCACTTCTTTCTCCACAGCTGTGGGACACAATTCTCTGCATTCCCTGCTAAGTGATATTACTACTCTCAAACAAGTTTCGAAATCTGTGGGTAGACCTATCCATTCCGCACCTGCTGCCACATCCTGTAATCTGCACACGCTTTGTAAGACATCACCAGAACGTCCCATCCACGACCTTCCTCTCTTGAGTATGCTGCCTTTAACTTTCTGTATTTCGGAATGCAACGGGTGTTCCTTATCTGCATGTATTTGAAGGTACGCTCGTGCACGGAAATACTGTAATCTATGCTCAGCTGTTGGGCAGTCAAGTAGGTATCGCATAGCTCTTGTCGATGTGTCTCTTGTGCATCCCAGAATGATACGCAGTGCTGCATTCTGGACTCTATCCAGTCTTTCGATCTGAGTTTGGCTAAAAGTCAGAATTGCCAGTGCATATTCCACCACAGCCACAACCAAACCCTGGTACAAAAGAAATAACAATCTCTGCTCACACTGCGCAGCAGCCATAACCTTCATTGCTGCTAAGTCTTTGCCTGCCCTTATGATAATGTGGTCAACATGTTCCCTGAAACTCAGGCTTCTGTCAAAAAACACACCCAGATATCTCATTGTGCTAGTTCTTTCTAAACTTTTCCCGGACAACGAAACCTGTGGCATGGGTGTCTTTACCATGTGATTGTACAAGGAAAACCACGTCACGAATGCCTTAGACGGATTAACCACTGCTCCCGTATCTCGACAGCAATTTGTCAGTCTGTCCAGCTCCTTCCGTAGTTCCACGACGCAATCTTCTCGATTTCTGCCCTGTCTATTCACCAGGATATCATCGGCATATGACATCGTTCTGCCAACACCTGTGATTTGATTGCCAGCGATATGTACTGTATATACATTTAAAAAGTACAGGAGATAGAGGCGATCCCTGTTGCAGACCAGGGCTAATAACCGTTGGTGCAGATATCCAGTTACCACACTTAAGAACTACAACCCTGTGCATCAGGGCGGCGCCAACCCAACGCACGACAAAAGGATTAACTGCAAGATTTAACAGCTGGTGCATCAAGATATCCAAGGACACCCTATTGTACGCATCCTCAAGGTCTATTGCGACCGCACGTCTCCATGCGCGAATCGAACTCTCTCAAAAACATCCTGCGCAAATATGGCTGCATTCTGCCATGTCTTCTTTCCTGGAAGATATCCTCCTAACAATGTTGGTAAACACTTATTTCTTTCAAGATAACACGATACCTTCCAGGCCAAATTTTTTTCCAAAAGCTTGCCAATCGTATTCTGCATTGTTATTATTCTGTAGCCTTGTATCCTGGTGTGGTCCTTCCCAGGTTTGGGTAGTGGAACTAAATAGCTGTGCAACCAGTCTTCTTTCACTGTGACTTTTGGAAGGCTATTATTGAACATGTCCGCCAACTTTCCCAACTCCTCATCCGTACTCCGACTAATGTCATCGTATCTAATGCCATCTGGCCCTGGTGCTGTATTTTTTGTACTTTTCAGCACCTTCCTGATTTCTTCAACTGTGATTAGCATATGGTTTTCCATGCTCAAGTTCGTACACGTGTCTGTGATAGTTTTCCTGATTTCTTGATATGCCTCCACATTTCTCTGACCAATTTGTGCGGTGTAATGTGCCAGCAACGCCGCACCTTTTGTCTCGTCCGTCTTCTGTCAGACGGTATCGTCTCTCTGGAAATCAGCAATTGTCACGCGTCTTGTCAGACCATTATGGACCAATAAGGATATTGTTTAGAGACAGGAAAATTATAAAATATTTGGGTTGATGGAGTAATGTCCTAAAATTGCAATGTTCTATCTATCTATCTTTATCTATATCTGTATCGATATTTTATTTCGTCAAATAACGTAGCAATTTGTTTCGCTAATATGTAGGCACTTCTCTTTGTATTGTATCAAAATATCAGCAGTTAAATAAAATGCTATAAAAATATCATAAGAATATCATGGACAACCTACAGATGATATTCAATGCAGACCTGAATATAAAGGAAAAGACTTCTAAAAATGTAAAAATATCACAAAAAATAAAATTCAAATTATTATATATGCTGGACACATAGAAAGTCACATAAAAATATTTGAAAAAGCAGTTTCTGGAAAAGATAAAAAGTGGCGCACAAGATGTCTATTTACAAAATATTGAGAGCTTTCAAAATATGTTACTGAAGCTAGTTGGACAGAACCATCAGTTTTACAGAGTGCCAATTAGGACAGTGAACAACATGCCATATGATGATGTTGATGATGATGATAATGGCAGTGGTGATAATAATGGTGATGAAAGAATTAAAATGTGATGTTATGATAACAAGAAGGATGATAGTAGCATTGTGTTAATGAGATGTTTACTGATTTCACACATTTTTAAAATGAGATGTTTACTGATTACACACATTGTGTTAATAAGATATTTATTGATTTCACACATTGTGTAAATGAGATGTTTATTGATTTCACACATTGTGTAAATGAGATGTTTATTGATTTCACACATTGTGTAAATGAGATGTTTACTAATTTCACACATTGTGTAAATGAGATGTTTATTAATTTCACACATTGTGTAAATGAGATGTTTACTGATTTCACACATTTTTCAGCTTGCATTTGAAGGTGGCTTGCTAAGTCCAGGTGGAACATTTCTTGTTGACAATGCTTTTCTGCGCGGAGATGGCTACACACCATCCAGTGGCAACAATCCTACTAAACAGTTTGCCAGTTTCGTGTCCTCAGATCCCTCTCTACATAAGGTATGAAATGATTGATTGACATCCATTAAGAAGCTATTGTCTGTCCCCAGGATAATGATGGTTGCTGGTATTCACACTTGCCGGTAAGCGTAGGTGTGGGAGCTTAAGCTGCCGTTCCAAGGCCAGATGTGTCGCCGTGGTTGCATTTAGTCCATGTTTGTTCAAGGCTATCTTGATGTTTCTATTCCGTTTTCTTGGTCAACCTTTGGCTTTACGCCCGGATATTCTTTTGGTATTTGTTCTTATTGGTATTTAGTTTGGGTTTATTCTCATAAAGTGACTGAAACATTTTACTTGCTGTCTTTCGATATGCTTAGTGCATGATATTATACCAACTCATTTCCTAATTTCTTCATTTCCTATTTTATTTAGTTAAGTAACAATTGCAGCTTTTCTCAGACACTTCATTTCAATTTTAACGATTTTTCTCTGCTGCGAGATGTTAAAGACCATGTTTGACATTGGTAGCAGAGTGTTGGTATAACTAAAGATATCTGTTTTTTAAATTTCCATCTTGATCTTTGGGTGAAGAAGTAATGGTGAAAGTTGGTAGGTCACTGTGTTTGCATTCTTGTACCTTGTCTCAAGTACTCTATCTAGTCGTCCATTTTCGAAAAAATGCTATCTATATATTTTGTGTGTGTGTGTGTGGCTTGTTTCACTTTGGTGTTATCAATTGCTATATCCATTGGTGTTGCAGACTTGTTGATTTTCATAAGTTCTATTTTTTTGTATATTAATTTTAATGTTGTACTTCTGACATGCTAATAGCAATGCAATGATGTGATTTTGCAAATTTCCCTCATCTTTGTTCTTTGTATATTAGACTTTGATCGTCGGCAAATATTAGTTCGCTTATTTCATTACTAAGATCCTCAACACGCTCTCCTCAGCTACTAATTTTCTTTAAAAACTTTTTTATATTCTCTTTCCTTGCCTCTTTATTTCTTTCTCCCCCCCCCAATCATGATATTACTCATTGTTGGCCCCCTACACTGCTTTTGCCTTTTTCTTCTTTCACGTTGGGCTTTCACTTTATTCTATCAATTACTTCATCACCACTAGGATTTGTCATTTGATCTATGTCTAATTCAGTCTATCAATAGTGCGCACATATATGCTCATATATTGAACGCACGTAATTTGTCATTTACTAGACATGCCTGCCGCATTTTTCACTTGGCAGTGTTTTTTTTGGTGAGAAGAAAATGTCCAAGTCATTCTAATTTTGAATATTTTTATGGTTTTGTGTTTTTTTGGTATTTAAAAAAAATTGTTATGTGTTTCTTGTGAAAGGTCCCCGATTGACCATAACGTGTAAAATTGTCCTTGTTCTTTGTTTCATTGTGAGTTATTAATTTTTTACATTGATAGTTAGGATTTTATAGTGATCTTTTTACTTTATTTAGTATTTACCACTATTAAGCTTCGTATGGGCACATGTCTACTTGTCTTCTTCACATGGACACATGTCTACTTGTCTTCTTCACATGGGCACATGTCCGCCTGTCTTATTCACATGGACACATGTCCGCTTGTCTTCTCCCCATGAGGCACATGTCTATTTGTCTTCTTCACATGGACACATGTCCACTTGTCTTCTCCCCATGAGGCACATGTCTATTTGTCTTCTTCACATGGACACATGTCTGCTTGTCGTCTCCCCATGCGGCACATGTCTGTTTAACCAAGTTTCAGCGTATTATACATATGGTAGTTGAGTCTGCAATGGCTACTTCTAAACTGAAAGACTGTAACCTGGTCTCATCTTGGCAGTAAGTAGTACGCTTTTCTTAGATGGCTTTCATGGCAGTAAGTAGTACGCATATCTATGATGACTTTTGTGACAGTAAGTAGTACGCATATCTATGATGACTTTTGTGACAGTAAGTAGTACGCATATCTATGATGAGTTTTGTGACAGTAAGTAGTACACATATCTATGATGACTTTTGTGACAGTAGTACGCATATCTATGATGACTTTTGTGACAGTAGTACGCATATCTATGATGAGTTTTGTGACAGTAAGTAGTACGCATATCTATGATGACTTTTGTGACAGTAGTACGCATATCTATGATGACTTTTGTGACAGTAAGTAGTACGGATATCTATGATGACTTTTGTGACAGTAAGTAGTACGGATATCTATGATGACTTTTGTGACAGTAAGTAGTACGCATATCTATGATGACTTTTGTGACAGTAAGTAGTACGCTTTTCTTAGATGGCTTTCATGGCAGTAAGTAGTACGCATATCTCTGATGACTTTATTGATGTTCTCTTAGCCATTTTTCACTGTATCAGTGTTTTATTAGCATTTTTATTTAATCATATGAGACACTGCATTCAATTTGACATTTTTATGCCATATTTAGACAGTTTATCTGTCTCTAATTTTCATGTATGTTGCAGGGAGCTGGAGTTCATTGTACTTTTACCTTGCTAAAACTCTTACTAATCTAATAGGAGAAGACTTTGATGTAAAAAAAAAACACACCATAAATTAGTGATGAACAATGTCACGTATGCTCATAGTTCTAAAAAGAGATAGTCATGTGCTGTCTATGCAATGAAAGTTAGCTGCAGCTGAGCTTTCTGCCTTGAGGGTGCACTTTGATAGACCATTTATCATATTCATCTCATGATGTTTCTCTCCCACTTGTATCACGCCTATGTTTGGTTCGCCACCACCCAACATTACCTTTAAGTAAGGTCTTCAACAATGTGTCATATCTTTTATAATGTTCAAAACACGTTATTTGTTTAATTTTTATTTCCAGTTACTTTTCCATACACAGTGTTGTCAGAACCTCTTTGTTGTCTTCTATTTCTATGAAGTTCTCTCTATTCTGGTATATATCCACATCTCAGTCATCAATTATGTCTTCTAATTGTGTATTCATTATCCATGTTTTTGAGATATACATTAATGTAGAGTGGATGTAGTATTTTATAATTATAAACTTTAGTTTGTGATTTGTTTGAATGTTAGTTTTCTCATGTCATTGGAAGTACCTTCAGCGATTCCTATTCTTTAATTAAATTATGTTTTACATTTTGAGAAGATACATGGCTGACCCAATCAGGTCACTGATAGATTATGTCACGGAATCAACAAAATAAGACTGTAGGTGATGTCTTATACATACAAGGAATGACAGAAATTGGAGAGATCAGGCCTAGGGTGGGTTTCTAGAAAGATCCGAAGGTTATGTAACCAACATTTATTTGATTGAGATTTGGATTTTGAACACTCCTGTATGATTGATGGAACAGGGAGTAGAATACTTATCTGAATGTTTCATGTGCTATGTTACTGTTATCTTATCAAAAATTCAATTTAAAATTTCATTTGTCTTTTGATTATCGTATAAATCAGTAATGATGCCTGTAAATATTTCAGGTTCTCGTTCCTTTTAGAGATGGCATCATGATAATCAGAAGACTTTCAGATGTGGAAGGCAGAGAATAATAAAGATAGTTTTCTTAAGATAATATCCAGATGATTGTATCGTTAAAATATTTTGTTCTAGAACATAGCTTTCAAAACGTTTTCGGGCCACTGCCCCCTTCGCAAGATATAAATGTTGTAATGCCGTTTATAGCCGTTTGATATTGTTGATATAAATAGTAACTAATGATACATTACTGCTTATGCCATTACAACATTGAAAATGTAGTAGCCAATAAGTGTTTCATCTTGAACACAGTTATTGATATACCGTTTTTGAAGGAACATAGTCCATATGTAAAGATTATATGTTCGAACATTATGAACAGTTTCATACAATGGTTTAAATCTATAAATTTGGAATACATATTAAGAGATTGCATTACATTAATAAGAATATTATTGTAATAATTAAAACACCATCAAATATATTAAAAAATTATTCATTTAGAACTTATAAATAATGAAAAATACAAAGTAAAAAATAATAAATTAATGTGAAGGATGAGCCTGGTGCATATTAAAAAGTTTTTAAATACCTGGTTCAACTGTCGTTAAAAACAGTAGTAAATCGCCAGGATCCGTTATATGTAATCGGTTCCTTTTCTTAGACAGTAAAACAGCTAAAGCACTAAACCCACGCTCACCCAAATAGGAAGATAGAAATGCAATTAATAATAGCTGCACTATTTTAAATGATCAAGGATAGAGTTTCGGTTTTGAGTTCTGAAGCAAGAACATTTGGTATCGATTCATCATCATCATCAGGTACCATGCCGGGTGGCGTAGGCGGTCATGGCACTCCACAGCTCTCTGTCCACAGTATTATGTATCAAAGTCGTTGTTATTTCCTTGCCGTGCCAGGTTGTCAAACTGTCTAATATTTTCTCACGTTCTCGCCCTCTGTCTCTGGTGCCTTCAATCTTGCCTGTTGTGATTATGTTCTCTATACCTGCCTATCTCATGAAGTGGCCAAAAAAAGAAGATTGTCTTTTTCTTATATTGTTGATTTCAGTCCGTTTCGCATTTAACTCTTTTAACACCTCTACATTAGTTTTTTCTGGCAGTACATGGTATTCTCAGCATTCTTCTGTAGAACCACATCACTGTTGCCTCCAATCTCCCACTTTCCAGTTTGTTTATTGTCCAAGATTCGCACCCATATGTTAGTATATGGGTTATATAGCACTGCAGAACTCTCCTTGTCACCTCTAATGATAAGGTTATATTACACAGTATATTTTTCATTTTTCTGAATGTTGTTTTTGCCTGTCCTATTCTGCATCTTATTTCTGTTGAACTTCTTCTATCTGCTGTAATCATTGTACCTAAATATTTGAATTGGTGGACCTGTTTTAATACTATATCATTCACTTTGATCTTGCAATGTGTGTTATTTTGTTTCTTTGAAATAACCATTACTTCTGTTTTCTTGATATTTAGGAAGAGGCCTTTCTCTTTACTGTCTGTGACTACTACATTAATTAAATCTTGAAGGTCTTTCTCACTTTTTGCAATCATAACAGTGTCATCCGCATATCTCAAATTATTTATGTTATGTCCTCCCACTGATATTCCTGGGATATCTACTAATTGCACGCATTATGATTTCACTGTATAAAGAAAACAGGTCTGGTGAAAGCACGCATCCTTGTCTGACTCCTTGTTTCATTTGTTGAAAAGGGCCAAATTGATTTCCTACTCTTATTGCTGCTGTTTGTTGCCAGTACATGTTCTTGATTATTCTTAAATCCTTGCTGTCAATGTTCAGATTCTCTAGAATGTGTATAATTTCGCTATGTTTAACTTTATCAAAAGCTTTAGTGTAGTCTATAAAACAGAGGTACAGATCTGTTTTTACCTCTATAGACCTCTCTATTAGTGTTCTCATTATATAAATAGCATTGTTGGTACATTTGCCTTCTACAAAGCCACATTGTTCTGGACGTTTTCTGATTTTATTTTGTTTCTCACTATTTTGGTATCCACTACAGAATTTTAATTTTAGTTCTTCATTTGTTGCAAGTTCTATGAGTTCCTCTTCTAACTTTGATGAATCTGCTGTGTGTACATGTAGGAAATGATCTAGTGTCGAATTTGGTATATTCATGTTTAGAATATTCTTGAATCGTTCATTGAAATCAACATGGAGAACCTTCAAGTGTTGGCAGTAAGTAAATCTTCTTGTTTGAGAGATACTGCTCGCCCGTGTGTTGTGGGGGCCCGAGCGAGTAGTAAATAATAGCAACACTGATCCATGAATATCGTAAGAGGCCACTAAGGAGGTTATGGGATGAAGTTGTCTGCCCCATCCCATATAGGATCAATGACCAAAAGCCATGATGAAGTCGTGTGGTTCAGGCCGAAATGCGCAGATATCGCAGCAATGCTGTAAACCAGGACGCAATGCATTATGTTCTCGTACTATTTACTGCTATTTACTATATAAATTATCCACCTATATTAGAAAGCGTCGCTGGAATTACATCGGACACGCACTACTAATTTGATACTGAAATACTCCCCTGTCAAGCTTTGATGTGGTCACCAAAAGGCAAGAGAAAACGAGGAAGACGAAAAGAAACTTTACGAGAACTATTACAAGGGAACGTTTCACCATCGGTATCAGAAACAATTAAGATCTAAAGCAAATTGCAATGAAACGAGAGACATGGAAATTTATGACATCTGCTCTATGTGCTGTCTTTGGCCCTAGAGAAATAACCAACCAACCAACCAACCAACCAACCAACCAACCAACCAACCAACCAACCAACCAACCAACCAACCAACCAACCAACCAACTAACCAACTAACTAACTAACTAACTAACTAACTAACTAACTAACTAACTAACTAACTAACTAACTAACTAACTAACTAACTAACTAACTAACTAACTAACCAACTATATAAATAGTAACCTGACAGATGCAAGGTCAGTGCTTTACGTTCTCCAGTCTGGAAAACTATCAGACTTACAAGAACTACTTAATGAACTGTCTTACCAGTATAGGGTAACCATGCAGTGGATACCCTCTCATTGTGGAATGATGATGATGTTCGTCCGTCGTGATCGACGATGACCAAAAACCCAACCATAATAATAACAACAATAAATAATAAAAATAATAAAAGTTAATAGTGCGTTTTTAAATGACTAGCAAGTCCAAGGCGTGCATAAAATGTTCTTTTACAGAATTGACAACAATAGAAGGTATCTGTGTGAAGTTGAGATGTTTTTTTCTTTTCTACGTGTCCGCTTCTGTCTTGCAGTATCTTGTCTGAATTCTTCCGCCGCTAGTGTTCCCGTTCTAATGCTGTAACGCCATGCTGTTCTATCCTGAGCGAGGCTCTCCCAAGCGCCTACGTCAATGTTAAGATGTTTCAAGGATGACGTGAGCGTGTCTTTGTAGCGTTTTTTCTGTCCACCAGCTTTTCGAAATCCTGCCTTGAGTGCTCCATAATATATTTGTTTTGGCAAACGCGAGTTCTCCATACGCACAAGATGGCCTGCCCAGCGTGCTTGCGCCTTCATAAGTATTGTGTGGATGCTTATTGAGGTTGATTTTTCCAAGACCTCGTAGTCTGGTACTTTGTCCCACCAATGGATGTTTAGTAATTTACGTAGGCAGGTAAGATGGAAATGATTTAATTTTCTTGCATGTCTAGCATACACTGTCCACGTTTCGCAGGCGTATAGAAGGGTTGGTATAACAGCAGCATGATATACTTGTAGTTTGGTGGTTGTTTTTATACCTCTTTTGTCCCATACATTGTTGCGTAATCTGTCAAATACAGCACTAGCTTTTGCCAGTCTATTGCTAATTTCCTCATCAATGTTGACATCGCGAGAGAGAGAGAGTGCTTCCAAGGTAAGTAAAATTGTCGACTACCTGCAGTTTTTCCTGATTGACGATGATGGAAGTAGCAGTATCTTGGCTATTTGATGTTGCTTGGTGCATGACTTCTGTTTTTTTGGTGTTAATAGTGAGACCAGCGTTGTTGCAGGCCTGTGAGAAGTGGTCTATGGTGCTCTGCATGTTTACGACAGAGTCAGCATACAATGCACAGTCGTCAGCATAAAGTAATTCTCTAACAGTATTAGATTTAGTTTTTGTGTTTGCTTTTAGACGACGTAAATTGAAAAGACCACCATCTGTTCTGTAATTGATAATTATGCCAGCTGTTTCATTACTATGGTGTGTTTCCGTTAGCATGGCCGTAAATAACAGGCTGAAAAGAGTAGGGGCCAGCACACATCCCTGCTTTACACCATTAAATGGTATTCCACCATTGTGGAATACCAGGAAATGAAAAAGCAGACCAACTGGCTAAGGAAGGTGCTGCCGAAGACCAACCAGATGTATCAATCACCTACCATCAGAAAAAAATAGATGATCAAGTCAATAAGAAAGCCACAAACACCAACACAAGATGACTATTATATTATGAACAGATCAGAACAAATTGTAATTCTACGCCTCAGAACAGGACACAACCGACCCCACAGTCACATGTACACAAAGTTCAAGATTAGCAACACGGCCATGTGTACATGTGGACAGGCAGCACAGAGTGCCAAACATATACTTCAAGAGTGTTCTGAGCATGAAACGCTGAGGCAGACATATTGGTCAGAGGAAACAACACTGGAATCAAAGCTCTATGAGACACTGTATGAACTACAAAAGACAGTGATTTTTATTTAGGAGACAGAATTACAGATGTAGACATGTTTCAAATGAACGAAAGAAGAAGACGTCTTTTATTTCTGAGAAATAATGACAAGTCCAACTGTTTCTGGACACGGTGTGAAACCATATGTTATTCTTATTTGCAGTGGAATCTCTCTATAACGCATCCTTTTGTAACACATTTCCCTATATAAAAACACTTTTCAGAATTATATTTTTTTATATTTTTTCTTTATTGTTTATACTGTATATAGCAATTTTCTGATATTACATACATTTTGTGTCGGTCCAAACGAAGTTGTTATAATGGGATTCCACTGTAACGTGTTCATAGACAGAAGATTGTAGTAGTAATTATAATTATTGTTGTAATCAGATCAACTACAAAGATAAAATCAATGCGACTTGGATTAGCTTAATATACTTTTGATACCGGTCGCTGTCAACGCCTCTAATCCACAAAAGAGCAGTGATGATATAACTAATTTAGAAGATAGAACACATAGTTCATTTCAAAATACTGGAAAGGATACATCTGTGAGACACGTAGTCTACGAGCCACAGCCTCCCATACCGCCTGAAAACTGCCTTACCCCAATTTCTTCTCGTCACTATCACCCTCCTTCCCCCCAGATGGCTTCATCACCCACTTTGGGAACCTATGTTCTAGTGTTTTGTATCAATAGAAAAATATTGTTCTAGAGTTTTTTTTATCATTAGGAAAATATTGTTCTAGAGGATTGTATCATTAGAAAAATATTTTTCTAGAGTTTTGTATCAGAAAAATATTGTTCTAGAGTTTTGTATCATTTGAAAAATATTGTTCTAGAGTTTTGTATCATTAGAAAAATATTGTTCTAGAGGATTGTATCATTAGAAAAATATTTTTCTAGAGTTCTGTATCATTAGAAAAATATTTTTCTAGAGTTTTGTATCATTAGAAAAATATTGTTCTAGAGTTTCGTATCATTAGGAAAATATTGTTCTAGAGGATTGAATCATTAGAAAAATATTTTTCTAGATTTTGTATCATTAGAAAAATATTATTATAGAGTTTTGTATCATTAGAAAAATATTATTATAGAGTTTTGTATCATTAGAAAAATATTATTATAGAGTTTTGTATCATTAGAAAAATATTATTATAGAGGATTGTATCATTAGAAAGACATTATTATAGAGGATTGTATCATTAGAAAGACATTATTATAGAGGATTGTATTATTAGAAAGACATTGTTCTAGAGGAATATATCAGATGAAGAAGTAAGACAAACTCACTGAAAACAGAGTAAGAAGGCTCTGAGAAATAAATTTGAGAGGAAGCAGACTCAAATGTAGAATACTCATAAAAAGCACTCAGAGATAAGAAAAAAAGCAGACAGGGAGCAGATTCAGAAGAAGCATTGCAAACAGATTAAGAAGAAACACTAGGAGAATGCAGACAGAGAAAGCAGAGGAAGCGGATATCAGATGCAGAGAAATCAAACAAAGAAATCAGGGGAAGCAGACTTAGAGAGAAAGAAATAATCTAAGAGAAAGCAAAGACGAAGCAGGCTTATAGAAAACAGACTGAGAGAAAGCAGAGAAAGAAAACCAAGATTCAATGCAGATCCTGAGGAAACAGACTCAGTAAAAGCAAACTCAGAGAAAGATTACAAGAACAAGAACTGTAGATAATAGCAATTATTAATTGTTAATTGTAATAGAAATTGTGGAGAATATTCAGGTGTAATAAACGAAAAATGAAGTCAAGCTGAATTTGTATGTGAACTTGTGTGTTCCAGTATTTAAGTGTGTGGGGGGTAGGTTAATGTTTTTTATCAATAGGACAGGGCTCAATGTTGGATTGGGATGCAAAGAGGGTGAAGTTTCACTTATCTCAATGTTGGATTGGGATGCAAAGAGGGTGAAGTTTCACTTATCTCAATGTTGGATTGGGATGCAAAGAGGGTGAAGTTTCACTTATCTCAATGTTGGATTGGGATGCAAAGAGGGTGAAGTTTCACTTATCTCAATGTTGGATTGGGATGCACAGAGGGTGAAGTTTCACTTATCTCAATGTTGGATTGGGATGCAAAGAGGGTGAAGTTTCACTTATCTCAATGTTGGATTGGGATGCAAAGAGGGTGAAGTTTCACTTATCTCAATGTTGGATTGGGATGCAAAGAGGGTGAAGTTTCACTTATCTCAATGTTGGATTGGGATGCAAAGAGGGTGAAGTTTCACTTATCTCAATGTTGGATTGGGATGGAAAGAGGGTGAAGTTTCACTTATCTCAATGTTGGATTGGGATGGAAAGAGGGTGAAATTTCACTTATCTCAATGTTGGATTGGGATGGAAAGAGGGTGAAGTTTCACTTATCTCAATGTTGGATTGGGATGGAAAGAGGGTGAAGTTTCACTTATCTCAATGTTGGATTGGGATGGAAAGAGGGTGAAGTTTCACTTATCTCAATGTTGGATTGGGATGGAAAGAGGGTGAAGTTTCACTTATCTCAATGTTGGATTGGGATGGAAAGAGGGTGAAGTTTCACTTATCTCAATGTTGGATTGGGATGGAAAGAGGGTGAAGT
The DNA here is from genome assembly GCA_034231615.1 of Meghimatium bilineatum. Lineage (NCBI taxonomy): Eukaryota > Metazoa > Mollusca > Gastropoda > Stylommatophora > Philomycidae > Meghimatium > Meghimatium bilineatum. The sequence goes on from CM067321.1 coordinate 20,137,166, forward strand.
TTCACTTATCTCAATGTTGGATTGGGATGGAAAGAGGGTGAAGTTTCACTTATATTGTATTGGTCTATTGATGATACTGATTGTATCACAATGATAAGGAGAAGGATTGGGAATTGTATGATTTTCTGATAATTTTTCTGTGAAGTATTTATAAACATACATCTAGATAGAAGCGTAGACTAACTTCGGTATATGCCACGTCACAGTAACAGGTGGTTGTAAACACACATTACCAGGATTGATCACATCATATGTTCAGAGGGGGGAGGGGGCAATTCAGAGGGTAATAATACAATTTTGGAATATTAAAAAATATGTATATGTTACATGGGGGGGGGGGGTGCATCAGAATTTTAGAAAGACTTAGGTGGGGGCATGGTAAGAAAAAAGTTTGGGGAAACACTGATATGCAGTTTTACCTCTAAGCACAAGAACATACAAAAAACAAACACAGTAGAATTACTCTATAACGCATGCTTTTATAACACATTGTTTTATTTAACAACACTTATAAATGATATTTATAATTATATTTATTCTTTATTGTTTGTACTGTATATAGCAAATTTCTGTTATTACGTACATAGTTTGTGGAAGTGGATTTCATTGTTATAATGGGATTTAAATACTACATTTTAATTTCAGCAATTTTTGTTTACAATATCCTGCTACTGTGACATGAATCTCATATTTTAGTCCTTGTTTGTATCTAGATGTCCGTGTTGTATATCAGTGAACTGGCCTGTATCTAGATGTCTATGTTGTTTATCAGTGAACTGGCCTGTTTCTAGATGTCCGTGTTGTATATCAGTGAGCTGGTCTGTATCTAGATGTCTATGTTGTATATCAGTGAACTGGCCTGTATCTAGATGTCTATGTTGTATATCAGTGAACTGGCCTGTATCTAGATGTCTATGTTGTTTATCAGTGAACTGGCCTGTTTCTAGATGTCTATGTTGTATATCAGTGAACTGGCCTGTATCTAGATGTCTATGTTGTATATCAGTGAACTGGCCTGTATCTAGATGTCTATGTTGTTTATCAGTGAACTGGCCTGTTTCTAGATGTCTATGTTGTATATCAGTGAACTGGCCTGTTTCTAGATGTCTATGTTGTATATCAGTGAACTGGCCTGTTTCTAGATGGCTATGTTGTTTATCAGTGAACTGGCCTGTATCTAGATATCTATGTTGTATATCAGTGAGCTGGTCTGTATCTAGATGTCTATGTTGTTTATCAGTGAACTGGCCTGTATCTAGATGTCTATGTTGTATATCAGTGAGCTGGTCTGTATTTAGATGTCTATGTTGTATATTAGTGAACTGGCTTGTATTTGAATATCTAAATACACGGACTAATGTTGCATAGCAATGTGCTAAATAGCATGATCAAATATACCACTGGATTATCACAGAATACATGCAGGCATCCTTTTGGAAGCAGTCAGAATGTAACATGACATCTACAAATAGCCCAATGTATCCTATATTTGTGCACCAATCATGTCATGACGTGGTGTATAAAGCAGTCGTTTCTAAATTGTGTGACATTGACCCCTAATAATTGATTAAACTGTTCATCTAGTCGTAGTTATATTCATAATTTATTTTGCACAATAATACGGTAATATATATGTGTTGTCTATGTAATTATTTCGTTGCTTGTGGGGCGATGATAAAAAGATTAATTTAAGAGGTCAGCAGTAAAATAGTCTGTGAATCGTTATCTGTAGTGCTATGTTGTTGCTAAATTGGCTTATCATGTTGTTATGCACCGTTCCACGTTCTTGCTAATTATTCTCCAATTTCCTTCATTGGAAACAAGACAGAAAGCTTTAGTGAGTTGGTAGCACATTAATTATATCTGTCCATCGTTAAATACGGTTTTATAGGTCAGAGACACATGCTCTCTTGTTCCAGCGATATGATGATTATTCAGCGATATGATGATTATTCAGCGATATGATGATTTTTCAGCGATAAATATTTTCAGTGATATGATTATCTAGCGATATAATGATTTTCTGTGTAGTTCATGCACTTGGATGAGATCTACCTACAGTTATGTCGTCTTTGATAGTTTCTGTGTGAAGTGTTTCGTGGTTAAATACGGTTTTATAGGTCAGAGACAAATGCTCTCTAGTTCCAGCGATATGGAGCTATATGGAACTCTTTATTTTGTCATTTAGTACCCATATTAAAACTTACAGTGACAATCTTCTTTTCTATTTGTGCTTTAATTCTCAAACTCCTGCATATTAGCAGGATTTAGTCAGGAGAATGGAATGCGTTGTGAAATGGTTTACAGGTTATCTGCGATAACTGCACCTTTTGGTTTGACACACCCGACTTCAGCATAGCTATGGAACATTTGTATCCTATATGGGGATGGGATAGCCAATTCCACTGCCAAATTTCCGTATTCACCTTTTACGACATGCATGAAAGGTAAGCAGCGTTGCATTTTTCCTTCCCTTTCGAGCCTGGTCAACAAAAAGTGAAGTGATAATCTATATACACTTCAAAAAAATTTTTTTTTAATGAACTCAACATTATTTCAAATGTGTAGGAAAATTTTATTTTTTAGAATTAATGTTTCAATCTTGGCATGGAGAAACTTTCAGATTTTAACTAAACCAAACACGTAGTCAGTCATTCCCTACTGTCCGGAGATGCTGGATCGTCCACTGCAGTTGGTTCTGGCGATGTCGGTCCGTAAGAACACGACCTCTGTAGGGCCTCTAGCCCAAATTCGAACCTCATGCCGCAGGTTCCGCACGGTTTGATCTGAAATTCGTCGAGCTGCTGGCATTGACTGGACTATGGAGAACGCAAATTCAAATAAGTTCGAAGTGACGCAACTATATTAAGTGGTCTTCATTAGAAATTGTGACTCTGGGTATTCCACTGCGCGGCCCGTCTGCCTTGAGCCAGTACGTTGAAACAACACTATAGGCATTCAATAATATGGTCAGAGAGTTTTGTTTTCAGTAAGTTTCTAGGAATTTTCATGAACCTGTCATTGGTTCATGAAAATGTTGTTTTGTCCTTGACCTCTTTCATGGCCTCATGAATTATGAAGGGAGTAAAATACAGGTAACCACGAAGAGTTTATGACCGGGTCATAATACTAGGTTTGAAAACCTTTAGCAGGGGCGGAGAAACATCAAGTCACGTTTAACGGTCATAGTGATCACTTGGATAGAACAGGTGCGTATTCAAGTGATATAGCCCCAAAACTCTTCCTACTTCAACTATTTTTCTATCTAGCCTTCACGAGTAGATCATAATTCCTGTCAGCATGCAACAGCAACCACACATCTGAAACCGCTTCGGCGTGTTAAATCAGTGACGGCGGCAAAAGGGGGTATGTGCCCATAGCCTCTGATGTATGGGCCTATGTCTGCCCATCATATAAAGTCTGGATGCGGCGGACTGCGCAAAGGAGCTAAACTAACATGAACAATTGCAGAAAGGCGTCATTCAGCTAGCGTCGTAGAGCGTCAAATAGCACGGTGAGACAGTAAGGCACCCTGGTCATCTACTGCACCCCGACACACACTCAGTCGTTTTGACTCGTCTTGCCACTGAGATCATATGTGTAGGGGCGAGAGAGACGTTGACGACAGTGCGCAACTCTCCCTCACTTTAATCAAATTTTCAAAGCGCAAGTCTTGCGGCGATGGGCGAGTGGCAAAGTGGTAGGTGTGGATACACTGGCAGCCATAGTCACACACCTGCATGTAGGCAGCTCAGGTCATGTGTCGGTCTCCAGAAACATTCAGGCACCTCTGGAGTCCGGCAGCAGTCTGGGAGGCTGAGCAGCTTTTTTCAGGAAAACACTACTCACCTCCTTAACCAGGGAAAAGGGCTAGAAAAGGTGCCCTAAACACTGCCTGCCTCATCATGACCCAGGCCAGCATACCGCGGTTGGCGGGATCCCTATTTAGCGGTAGAAACTTCAAGAAAACCAAATGTGAGTCCACTCACAATTGGCGCATGAATTGTGCGGACCCTAATGGACCGTGTGGAGGTCGCACTGCAAGAAAGACGTACCCCACTTGTAGCGAAAGAGCTAGCAAAGTACAAAATTGATATCGCGAGACACGACTTTCTGAGGAGGGTGAACTTGTGGAACAAGGCGCTGGTTATTCCTTTTTTCTGGATTGGCAGAAATAAAGAAGTGAAACACGAAGCTGGAGTTGGCGTTGCAATTAAATCCAGCCTAGCTAGAAAGTTGGCTGGACCTCCAAAGGGCATTAGTGACTGGCTGATGACTGTTCGCCTTCATCATTTGTATGATGTTGCTTGCTTTCCGTTGTGTGTATTATTTCACGTGAGCTTCCGATAGTAATAGTGTGTTAGTGGTCGAACAGTAAAACTCATCACCTGTTCTCTACGTAAGTACTATTTTCATACAATTTTACAAGCAGTATTACCTTTTATTGATTGTTATAAAACTTCAGTTCTGCCCTTTTAATTGTGCTCTTTATAATGGGATACGGGCAAAACTATTGTCAATGAAGAGCCAGCCTATCCTCGTCTGTCGTTTCAATTGTGAATATTTAAAACAAAATTGGATGAAGTAGCAGTTTTACGTAGAACAAAACACAGGATGAATAAACAATATTATTTGTCCTTTTTTTCATTATTACATCTTTTATTGTATACTAAAGTTTCTCGACATTAACAACGCAGATCTTCATCGTTTTTTCACCTATTAGTCTTTTGTTGTATTTCTTATATCTATCAGTTACTACCATTGTTGACATGGCACTTGATTTTATTGTTTTGTTCATTCGGTGTTTGTCCTTATCGTAATAAAGATATTTTGATAGAAACGTTGATTCTGTGGGTGTTCAGCGTAAAACTGCCATTTGATCCCTTTTAAACTGTTAAATATTCACTTACCATTTGGTGCATAGCGTTATTGCAATTTTTCGTTCATTCTGGTTATTTTGTCATTGACCATACGGGAGAATTATTGTCAATGAAGAAACTGTTTACACCAGCCAAATGAATTTCGTCCGTGATCGTGAGATACGAAAGAACTATTGTCAACAAAGAGCCTGTGATTACTACTCAATACCACTGAGCCATCTTCATGCGATCAAATATAAAAAACCTACTCTTATCGCCACATATCGTCATCAACTGTGATGCCAATAGTGGTGTTCTTAATATTCAGGTCACTGCCATTAGATCCGGTGCCACTGATGATAGTGTGACAGTAAAAAGATTGTGAGTCACAATAATTGTGACTGTCGTCACAATAAGCGTGACAATAAAACAATATGTTTGTCAAGCGTTGTAGACAAAATCCTTTCTGTAACATCTGGTGCTGTGGCCAGGTCTAAACCTGTGAAACTCTTCTTGAGATCAAATAATCAAAAGACACTTCTTGTCTCAATATAAGAACGACTTTTAATATGAACATCACATTCTGGAGTAACTACAATCTCTGTGACGAACGTCAGATTAAGAATATAAGATGTACAACGTCAAAGCATTTATGAAACGACTAACACTTCCAAATGAATAAGCACATGTTACGGTATAAACTTAATGAGAATAATAAAACATATTATATTTCAACTCTAAACTCACTTTTTCCAATGCTAGTTCTATACAGCCCTATGACAGTACACATGGGTTTCACGACAAACCGCCTGTGCAGTTTCGGAACTGGTTCCTCGTTGCTAAACTAAGTCCTAGGAACTGACTCCTAGAAATATGATTATATATTCCACCTGGGGACTCAAAACTGGAGCTTCTTGACTCTAGTCCTCCGGGGGACTGTCAAGTTCTAGCTCTCTTCAAGTCCTTCGTTCTGCTTGCGTCCCGGTTCTGCTCAAGTCGAGTGTCGTATCGGTAGGTAGGTAGTTAATGAGTTTGCCTCTCTTTTGGAGAGGCGTGCTCCTTTCAACCAGCGGACAAGGTCCAATTAGGTTATATCAGGACACACTACCATAAAATATTAGAGGTAACACAGACCCCATCCATATAACTCTCTGCAAGTGTCGTATCATACAGATACCTCTTCTTTTATCTCCCGAAGATAGTCCCGCCCATCCTCTCTCTAAGGTAGAAATATCCTCAACCATATATTTAGACCTTCTCTCTCATTGGTCTATATTTAAACATATTTCTAAAATCCCTCATACAAACATGTAAAGCTCCTGCCCCTAAATTAGGAACGCCCCTCTGTAGTCACTAACTGTCACTTATATTTAAACGTTTCGAACTTTATATGACCGTTAGCACATTTGACATCAAAGGTCAGGCTTGACCACAGTTTTCCTATCATCTATTCAAATGTCTAGACCCTTCAAAAAAACTCAAGAGATACTTTATAATAAATACGCAATTCAATTGCTTCTTGGTGAAAACACCTGGTCCTCAGCTCAATTAACAGTCTCCATTTTATGGACAGTTGATTGCCCTCAGGCCTATTTCTTACGTGAGACCCGCTAGATCAATTGCAACGTTACGTAGTTCTCCCGGTACATTCGAATAGTGTGATATTCGTCTAGCCACTTTCTTAGCCGAGCGGGGAATTCTTCAGGTAATCCGCCATGTATTTGACAAAAGTCTTTTCACCCGTTATCTTGTATCGCTCAGTTTCCCCACCGGTTATATAACTGCTCAAGGGATATTTCTCAACGAGAAGCTTTGATGCTAATCGCGTTTCCCAGGAGGTAGACTTGTACTCGCCTTTATACTCAGTTATTTTCATAACGATTTATTCTCATCAACCATTGGGCTCAAATGGCAACGGGGCTACACTTTACGAACCGTTGGGTCTCAAGGGAACAGTGGTGCTCACGCTGTACGAGCAGTTGGGGCTCAAAGGACAGTGGGGGCTCATCCTGTTACAATAGATCTAGGTACGCTCTTGAAAACCGTTTAATTTTGATTGTAGTACCCTTAAACCTTGTGGACTTAATTCCGACCACCCTTTTGTTTAGTGCTCGGTAGGTATGGTCTTTGCCTTTATTCATTGTGTTCCGTCATTTGTCAGCCCATAGAAAGCTTCCATACACTCCTTCACAGGAAAATATGCAGAAACGAAAGTTTTATTTACGTCATTTTTATATTTGTTACGTTTCCACATGTAGCCTATTTATGTTTTTATGAATTTCCTGTTCCAATCCTTCCGGCATCTCACATCTACATTTCGCGCGGACACGTTAGTATGTCACTGTGTAATTGCTACTCGTTGTCTGTTGATGTAATGTGCTTGTTATCTTGATAAAGATTTTATGGCTGATGACCGAAGTCTATGTTGTTATTTCAAGCCTTATTGGCGTTTTCATTGTTTTACCTTATGGTCTGGGACAATTAAACAATCGTGCATGCAGTTATTGGCAAAGAAAATCCATAGTGTCGGTTGTCTTCTGTGGTGAGCGTTTTTCTGTTCAAGAGGCTGGAAAAACTGTGGAGAAAATCTGAAAAATGTAGGAGTCCTGATAAGGACTGAACGTCCCGAATAGGACTAGAAGTCATGAAAAGGACTAAATGTCCTGAATAAGACCAACAGTCCAACTAGTAATTACACTTACGTAGAACACAATCTTGTGTAGTTCTCTGATGGCCAACACACTAGCGGACTATGTGGTATATATACATACAACACTGCAACAAGATTAGCAATGCGACAGTGAGAACTTGAAGTGCTTGTAGTAAAATGTATGTTTTCCTGAAGGACTTAATCAGCCAGCATACCACAGAAAGCTATGATACACAGATACAGTGAAGGCAGACCTAGAGGCTGACCACGAAAACGCTCGACCACCGAAATAAAAGAGGCGACAAATTCCACAATATACTCAGGTCACAAACACAAGAGGGCCATCTATATATAAAACTTAGATATATGTTCCTATAGCCCCGAACACGATGCGTCGGCAGAAATCAGAGTTCTCCAGTTCGAGCGATGTGCAATGCCGTCTTAAGGCATAGACCCGTTGGGCATTTGCCCGGGGTCCCACGAGCATAGGGGACCCATGCAAATATGTTGTAGGGTTTCGGAAAACCCATATAAAATTTAGTATTATTTAATAAAAACCTCATAGTTGTGTTTTTCTTTAGTCCGCCTTTAACTACGTTTGCGGTTTGACACTAATAAACTTTATTTTTGTGAAATTTGATATTTATTTCTTACAAAATTGGAAACTTAATTTCCATTAGTACCCTATACCAATACAACCCATAATATATCTACTCACCCACAAACTTAATAATATATATTTTACAAACTGTTTCACAAATAAATGATAGCAATAACATTTGTACCCCTCGCTGAAATGTATTGACATCATATTTAGAAAAAGATGTTGTGGTCAAGCGTCTGTCTGACACACGTTGGTCAGCACATTTTTATGCTGTTCATGCTTTGTGTAGGGGTTTCGACAAAATACGAGGATTTCGTAAAACATGCACTGGATTCTATATCAGGTGACAATGAACTGCAAGTGACAACAAGGCGTGAGGCGGAAGGTTTGAGCAAAAAAATGGAACACCTTGATTCAATCTTTCTTACAATTCTTTGGAGGGGCATTCTAGAAAGGTTGAATACAACAAGCAAAGTTTTACAATCAAAGGATGTGAACATCCTAGTTGCCACAAATCTTCTTGAGTCGCTGAAAAGCTATCTTCAGGAAAAAAGAGACAAATTCACTGAATATGAATTCAAAGCCAGGAGTATTTGTCCAGATGCCGATTACAGTGATGGAAAAAAAACGGAAACGAATCCGAAGTGTGCGTTTTAGTAGATATGATAGGCCAGGAGAAAAGTTACTTCTAAATAAGTCCGAAAAGTTCATACTTTAATCGTTGAAATAACAAGACGTGTATAGGCGTATTCACAAATTGATACTCTCGGATAAAGCGAGATACTCTCGGACTCAAGATTTGGATTTTGAACACTCCTGTATGGCCGATGTAACAGAGAGTAGAGTACTTATCTGAATGTTTCATGTGCTATGATAAAATTGCATTTGTCTTTTGATTATCATATAAATCAGTAATGATGCCTGTAATTATTACAGGTACTATGTCCCATAAGAGATGGCATCATGATCATCCGAAGGCTGTCAGATGTTGAAGGCAGAGCATAGTCTTATTAACAAGACGACGTTCATATGATTGTATCTTTAGAAATATATTGTTCTGGAATATTGTATCATTAGGAAGATATTATTTTGGAAGATTGTATCACTAGAAATATATTGTTCTAGGCGATTTCATCATTATAAAGATATTGTTCTTGAAGATTGTATCAGATATGCAGTGTTCTAGTGGATTTCATCATTAGAAAAACATTTTTTTTGGAAGATTGTTTCATAAGAAATATATTTTTGTGGAAGATTGTATCATAAGAAATATATTTTTCTGGAAGATTATATCATAAGAAATATGTTTTTCTGGAAGATTATATCATAAGAAATATATTTTTCTGGAAGATTGCATCATAAGAAATATATTTTTCTGGAAGATTATAACTTTGGAAAAATATTGTTGTAGAGGAGTGTATAATTATAAAAATATTGTTTTATAGGATTATATTATTAGAAAGATAGTGTTCTAGAGTATTTTTTAATTATAAAGTTATTGTTCTATAGGATTATATCATTATTGTTATTTTCATCGAAATATTGTGACTTGTAAATAAACTATTGTGTTGTGGTAAAGCAGTCCGATTTGGACCTTCTATATTTCTCATGTCTAATGAATGTAATACTGTCTGTTAGGGACAAACTGACACAACACAGATGCCAATGAACTGCTACAGATAGTTATGCTTTCTGGTTCTTATACGCCAGTATCAGTTACTGATACAGCACGCGACAGGAAAGAAGAAAGCTAATGACCTGAGGGTCTCAAGGCTGTGAAGTCCTTCCTCGACCAGCATCCTCACTCTTCTGTGTCTACTTCTAACCTTACCCGTCTTGCAGAACTCGTGCTTACTCTCAATTCCTTCGAGTTCGATGGTCACTTCTTTGACCATATCAGTAGGGTCGCCATGAGCACCAAGATGGGGCCCAGCTATGCCTGCTTGTTCATGGGTGCTCCATACGTACATCGATGATGGGATCAGCATCATTGACATGTCTGAGGGTTGACCTGGCACGCTTCATACATATCATTGACAATTTTTACCCGGCCATCAAGTTCACATCTGAGATCTCCACCTCCCATGTGAACTTTCTTGACATATCCATCACTATTCAACACATCTGTTTTAGCACATCGGTACACTACAAACCGACTGATGCTCATAGCTTTTTTCTATACACATCTTCTCATCCCTCTGCTTGTCGTGATTCCCTTCCATTCTCCCAACTTCTTCGCCTTCGGCGCTTGTTCAGTTGCGAGGACGACTTCATCGAGAAGGCCGACGAGATGATAGCTTTCTTCAGCTATCGCCTGTACCATGAGACTGTCCTCAGGTCTGCCCTTCTTCGAGTGTGCAGTCTTTCCCGTCAGGATACCCTCTTGACCACTCGGAAGTCTTCCTCGTCTAACCTGACTAAGCTTGTTCTCACTTTCCTCCCCCATAGCGCTGCCATTCACATTGCCCTGCTTCGTCACCTTCCCTTTCTCCAGTCCGAACCCGAGAAGCGGGAAGTGTTCTGTAAATTCCCTCTTATTGCTTACAAACGTGACAAGAACCTCAGGGATCTACTGGTCCGGAGTCACCTCCGGCCTGACGTTCCTAATCGTTTTGGAACCGTCAGATGCAAATGCAGCAAATGCTACACAAGTGACTATGTTACCCAAATCTGGCCTGTCATATTCTCTAAAGCAACTTTCACCATTGAGGAGCGCTTCACACAACGTCATCTATGTCATCATATGCAAGCGTTGCGACATTACATATATAGGTGAAACTGAAAGGAGGCTCGCAGACCTATTCTGCGAACATCAATATAGCATAAAAAAACCAATCGGGTTTGCCTGTTGACATACATTTCAATGGCACGGACCGTCAGGCCGCCCAGGACATTCAGGTTACGGCCATTAAGTCGTGCTTCTGACAATCGGACCCGTCTGGCGCTTGAGAACCGATACATTTACCAATATGGCACTTTTAAAACCGACGACATTAATGAGCGCCTGTCTCATGTATGACTTTAGTCGATCCATAGCTTCTGTTTGTTTCGTATCACATGTTTGTTGTCATTTTTGTATTTTCCTTGTCTGTTGTCCTTTCGCCTCATGCCGTCAATCCATACTACACATACCAATGTGACCGTCGATGTCACTAATGTTCGCTTTCTGTTATATGTTTTAAATTTGTTTCAATTGTCTTGATTAAGTTCTTTTGGTCGAAAAATCAATTTTTGTGTGAAATTATGTATGTTATTAAGTATTAGCAAAACTTTTTACCCTATTCCTGGATCTACCTGTTGAAAAGAGTACAGCTTGTAGACCCCCAATTTTTGTTCTTGCTGACATGGATCCCCTGCAAGTCGAAATCGATCCTTTAGGGTCCACTTAGACCACTTTAGGAACTTATGCTCTAGGGGATTGCATCATTAGAACACTGGAAAGATATTGTTCCAGAGGATTGTATCATTTAAAAAACATTATTTGAGAGATTTATATAAATCTGGTGAGACCTTCAGACCTCCCAAATGGAGATTCTCTTTTAAAAATCATATTTCACATCAGCCAGTATTTGTCCAAGATATAAGAAAGTGTTTGCTATTCTATAGTATCTCATTTTATATATTAATGTAATGTTCAATTTGGGGGTCTTTGTTACCTTTAATACATTATAGTAGTGTGTCCTGATATAACCTAATTGGACTATAATTCTTACAGCTGACGAGAATTGAACCAGGTCTGTTCTATCAGCATCAAATCACTTTGCAACACAAGTAAACAGGTTTTCTGTACTTGACCAACCACATCCCCAATAAAAGATGTGGTCTAGTCAAAACTTTCAGCCTGTGTACTCAAGTCACTGAGTATTCGGTACTCAACTTTATTCGATACTACGCTATTGTTTCATTCAGTCTTCTCCCGACTGACATTCGCCTTACGGCCACTAAATATGCCTTGACTACTTTTCGTAAAACTAAATATTTCCTTCACAGACGCTTTATTACTTCATGTCATCGACTGCATCTCATTCCTATAGGCTTCGCCTCCAACTTTCGTCCTTCGGCGGGGAAGATTTACCCCAGCGAGCAACGTATACTGCAGCGGGTAGATACTAAAAGTGCATCTCGACGTATGCATATCGTCGCTACCAACTATTCCCGAATTATATCTGAGCTGGACGCATCTAAATCTGAACTTTTCAACCGTCTCCAGTAGCTTACCTCTGAGAACTTTCTTCTCTTCTCCCTCATCCATCACATCATCCACAATCTCAACAGACAACTTCATGTGTACTCAGCACAACCATAAACTCAACATTATCCGCCCTTCTCCTCCTGCTGATTCTCTACTCCAGAATCAATCTAACGCTAAGGTTATTTGCATCCCTCCTAACTTGAATATTTCTGATGGTGAGATTTCTATCCTCAGAAAGGGGCTTCAGTTTATACCCCTCCGCCCGGCATATGGTCACTACACCATGATGCGGAACGTTCACCAATTCCATCGTCGCTTACGTCTCTGCGTGTTCCTGCCTTACTGAACACATCTCTAATTTCCTGGATAGTGTCTTCCTACCATTATTGGAGCAACTTCCTACATTCCTGAAAGATACCAACCATACCCTGTCCATCTTTGCTTCTATTTCCCTGTTCCCTGCCCATACGTATCGTCTCTTTCTGCTGGACGTCTGCTCCCTTTACACCTCCATACCGCACTCAGAGGGTCTCAAGGCTGTGAAGTTCTTTCTCGATCAGCATCCTCACTCTTCTGTGTCTACTTCTACCCTCATCCGCCTTGCTGAACTCGTGCTTACTCTCAATTCCTTTGAGTCTGATGGACGCTTCTTTGATCAAATTTGTGGGGACGTCATGGACACCAAGATGGGGCCCAGCTATGCCTGCTTGTTCATGGGCCACATTGAGCATCAGGTATGGGTATCCTATGGAGGGCCTTCCCATCGATGTTCCATATGTACATCGATGATGGGATCGGCATCACTTTCATGTCTGAGGCTGACCTGGCACGCTTCATACAATTATTCGACAATTTTCATCCGGCCATCAAGTTCACATATGAGATCTCCACCTCCCATGTGAACTTTCTTGACATATCTATCACTGTTCAACCCCTCTGTCTTAGTACATCGGTACACTACAAACCGACTGATGCTCATAGCTTTCTTTTATACACCTCTTCTCATCCCTCTGCCTGTCGTGATTCCTTTCCCTTCTTCCAACTTCTTCGTCTTCGGCGCCTGTGCAGTCGCAAGGATGACTTTATCGAGAAGGCCTACGAGATATAGCTTTCTTCCGCAGTCGCCTGTACCCTGAGGCTGTCCTCAGGTCTGCCCTTCTTCGAGTGTGCAGTCTCTCCCGTCAGGACACCCTCTCGACCACTCGTAAGTCTTTATCGTCTAACCGGACTAAGCTTGTTCTCACTTTCCACCCCCATAGCGCTGCCGTTCGCCATGTCCTGCTTCGTCACCTTCCCCTTCTCCACTCTGACCACGAAACGCCAGAAGTGTTCTGTAACCCCCCTCTTGTTGATTACAGACGTGACTAGAACCTCGGGGATCTACTGGTCCGGAGTCACCTCTGGCCTGACGTTCCTAATCATTTTGGCACCATCAGATGTAAACGCAGCAAATGCTACAGTTGTGCCTATGTCACCCAGATACGGTCTGTCACATTCCCTAAAGCCCCCTTCACCATTGAGCAGAGCTTCACATGTGTGTCCCGCAACGTCATCTACGCCATCATATGCAAGCGTTGCTCCATGATATATATAGGTGAAACTGGAAGGAGGCTCGCAGACCGATTCTGCGAACATCTGTACAGCATAAAAAATCATTCGGGTTTGCCTGTTGTCGTCCACTTTAATGGCACGGGCCATCGGGGCGCCCGGGACATTCAGGTTATTGCAATTAAGTCGTTCTTCTCTGATGACTGGGTCCGTTTGGCGCTTGAGAACCGCTACATTTACCAATATGGCACTCTGAAACCTCACGCCATTAATGAGCGTCTGTCTCTTGTATGACTTTAGTTTTTCCATAGTTTCTGTTTGTTTCGTGCCACATGTTTGTTGATTAATTTAGTCTATCCACAGTTTCTGTTTGTTTCGTGCCACATGTTTGTTGATAAATTTATCTGTCCATAGTTTTTGTTTGTTTCGTGTCACATGTTTGTTGTCATTTTTGTATTTTCCTTCTCCGGTGTCATTTCACCTCTTCCGGTCAATCCAGACTACTTACCTGTGTGACCGTCGATGTTATTTTTGTTCGCTTTCTATTTTATGTTTTAATTTTGTTTCAATTGTCTGTCTTGATAAAGGCCTTTTCGTCGAAACGTTGATTTGTGTATGTCATTGTGTGTGTTATCTAGTGTTAGCAAAACTTTGTTACCCTTTTCCTGGATCTACCTGTTGGATTACATGAATGTTGATTTAATGTGGCTGTGGGATTAAATGAATAATTGATTTATTGTGGCTGTGGGATTAGATGAATAATTGATTTAATGTGGCTATGGGATTAAATGACTGTTGATTTAATGTGGCTGTGGGTTCATATAAATATTTGATTTAATGTGACTGTGGGATTAAATGAATGTTGATGTAATGTGACTGTGGGTTCAGATGAATATGGGATTAGATGACTATAAAAAAAAAATTGATTTAATGTGTCTGTAGGATTAAATGAATGTTGATTTAATGTGGCTGTGGGATTAGATAAATATTTCATTTAATGTGGCTGTGTGATCAGATGAATTTTAAATTTAACGTGGCTGTGGGATTAAATGAATAATTGATTTAATGTGGCTGTGGAATTAAATGAATGTTGATGTAATGTGGCTGTGGGATTAGATGAATAACTGATTTAATGTAACTGTGGGATCAGATGAATGTTTGACTTAATGTGGAAGATACAATGCCACGAGATGGACACATTTCTATTCCAGATATAATTTTAAGGCGACTTTCTTGCTATATTTAGTCATGTCGTAGACAACAGGGTGGTTTCTCTCCTATCGGTCCAGGCATGTGACGTTAGCGGGCTTCACCATAACAAAGATCAAGGATACACGTAGCAAACCTCACCCAACATTTTTAGTCACTGCATTAGTTAAGCAATATGTCTATTTAGATGGTTAGTTAAGTAATGCGTCCAATTGGGTGGATAGTTAAATAATGCGTCTATTTAGATGGTTAGGTAAGTAATGTATCTATTTAGGTGGATAGTTAAATAATGTGTCTATTTAGGTGGTTAGTTAAGTAATGTGTCTATTTAGGTGGATAGTTAAGTAATGTGTCTAATTAGGTGGTTAGTTAAGTAATGTGTCTATTTAGGTGGTTAGTTAAATAATGTGTCTATTTAGGTGGTTAGTTAAGTAATGTGTCTATTTAGGTGGTTAGTTAAGTAATATGTCTATTTAGGTGGATAGTTAAGCAATGTGTCTATTTAGGTGGTTAGTTAAGTAATATGTCTATTTAGGTGGATAGTTAAATAATGTGTCTATTTAGGTCGTTAGTTAAGCAATGTGTCTATTTAGGAGGTTAGTTAAGTAATATGTCAATTTAGGTGGATAGTTAAATAATGTGTCTATTTAGGTGGTTAGTTAAGTAATGTGTCTATTTAGGAGGTTAGTTAAGTAATGTGTCTTATTAGGTGGTTTGTTAAATAATGTTTCTATTTAGATGGTTAGTAAAATAATGTTTATATTTAGATGGTTAGTTAAGTAATGTGTGTAATTAGGTGGATAGTTAAAATAATGTGTCTATTTAGGTGGTTAGTTAAGTAATGTGTCTAATTAGGTGGTTAGTTAAATAGTATTTGTATTTAGGTGGTTAGTAAAATAATGTATCTAATTAGGTGGTTAGTTCAATAATGTGTCTATTTAGGTGGTCAGTTAAGTAATGTGTCTATTGAGGTGGTTAGTTAAGTAATGAGTCTAATTAGGTGGTTAGTTAAATAAATAGTTTTTAGTTAGGTGGTTAAATAAGTAATTTGTCTAGTTAGGTGGTTAAATAAGTAATGTGTCTAGTTAGGTGGTTATACAAGTAATGTGACTATTTAGGTCGTTAGTTTAAGCTGTTAAAAACGTATTGACGTTTGATGCTCTCTTATTAGCTTATTTGACTTGAAATCTTGCCAGCCAATTTTCTTCTAATTAATTAGTTTTCTAAAACATCTGCTTGCTAACAGGATGTAGTCCAGATGATGATGATGAAATAATGTCTTCAGCTGTCAGCAGATAGATCCTGTAGTGACTTTCTTTAGTAACTATTTCTATATTTTGTGTCTCCTGGAAGTTGTCTGCCAACGCCGACCAACGAAAGAATTGAAACAAAAAAAAGACTGATTTTGCTTTGTTTTGATTATGCTATTAGATCGTATTTGGTGATTGGTCACGCTACAGCACTAACAACAAAGAAATTGTACTGCAGTGAATCTCTGGTCCCGCCTCAGCACTGCGAGCAAAGAAAGAGTACTGCAGTGAATCTCTGGTCCCGCCTCAGCACTGCGAGCAAAGAAAGAGTACTGCAGTGAATCTCTGGTCACATTGGCTTACTGTAAAATAGAAATCTTACCTCTTGGCAAGGAAAACAAAACAACAGAGCGTGAATTATGTTAGATAAATGTAAGACTATGATAATAGCAGAATTTAATAAGTAGTGGAAGCAGATGCACCCAACTGTAGAACCAACCATATGATCCCTATCACCAAAAGTCGCGCAAGGAACGAACCATCATCTTCGGGTTACTAGCTGGCCACAGCAGACTTAAAAGTCACATGTTCGGAAAGCTTAAAACTGGCGAGACATACCATTGCAACTGTTTATTGAGCTTCTGAGACTGCAGAACATGTTCCTAATGAATGTCTTTTGGTCCCCATCGAGGCCAGCACCGTGCAGTGGTGATGGGGCTTAGTTCAGCCATCAGGGGCTGGAAACTAAGACTGGTCGGGCAGTGCCACTCGAGCAGGACCATAGTCCGGCCGAAGTAAGCAGAGTGCTGAAGACGGAGGCATCCAATCAAAAGGCGCACTGATAATCAGGATGCCACGAACTAAACACAATGGAAACATGTCTGTATTTATACATAGTTATGGTGCCAGCCCTGTGGCGGACGTTCAGGCAGGGACGGTGCCGAGCCCTATACCTCGAAAGGGCCCAACCTCAGTTACTGGAAGTCCTTCTCAATTGCCCCGAGGAGCCAGGAGGCAAGGGAATAGAGCTACTGGCCAAACAAACAAACGACCAATAAAAATAATGCACTGGAATGCTGAGGTTGTCAACAGTAAAAGAGATGGATACAGCAAAAAATTGGAACTTGAAAATGATCATCTATCTTACTACCACATTTCACTCGGATACGCATCCATTTCTACTTGTGGTTTTTTTTAATGTATGTATGTTATGTCCGTATCTTGAAAAAGGCCTATGGGCCCGAAACGTCGACTTTGTCCTGTGTATTGTCATTTGTAGATTATATTCTGTTTTGTTTTGTTGTATGTACCATATTTACATCCGTTAGTGATAGTGTGTAGTGTTTTAGTCGTCATTCAGTAGGACTTCATTACTGTCTTTCACGTGAGTATTATTTTCCATTATGTTCTACTAGCAGTACCACCTTCTATTGAGAAAACTAAGTGGAACCACATGGGGAGCCAGTGGGAATATACTCAGTAAAGTTTACCAGCAAGGCATAAGACCACACCTGGAATATGGTTCAGCTTCGTGGTGTCCTGCATCAAACACCCCATTACAAGATCTAGATAAAGTGCAAAACCAGGCACTTAGAATAATGTTGGGAGCAATGAAATCAACACCCATAGCAGAGATGCAGAAAATGGGAAGAATGCAAACACTTGGCGAACGCAGAGACACAAAAGTACTAATTCAAGCAGAAAAGTTTCAGTGTATGCCAAGTCATCCAATGAAGGAAAGATTCCAAAATCTAGCAATGGGGCGACTGAAAAGAAGAAGTTTTATCCATCAAGCTAAACGACTCCTTAGACAACTTACAGACCTACCTGAAGTTGACAGCCCCTTAAGGTCTGTACCAGAACCCCGTGGAGTGAAAGGCATGGAATGCCAATATACATTCAGACCCATGTGAAAGGAATACTAAGCGAGGACGAACAGAACAGTGTGCAGCGAAGGACAGTCACCCTCAGTTTCCTTGGTACACAGATAGGTCAGCACAGAATGCTGTGAGGAATGGAGGTGCAGGTGTATATATAGAATATCCACTCAAGCCTAGAGATACAATAAGACCACCGACTGGGAAATTCTGCAATAATTATGATGCAGAAATCCAGGCAATTAGTGTGGCAGCTAAAAAACTGCTGAACTCCAACTCTGGCCTACAGTCTGTGGTATTCCTGACAGATGCAAGGTCAGTGCTTCAAGCTCACCAGTCTGGAAAACAAACAGACTTGAAAAAACTACTTAGCGAATTGTCGTACCAGTATAGGGTAACCATGCAGTGGATACCCTCTCACTGTGGAATACCAGGAAATGAAAAAGCAGACCAACTGGCTAAGGAAGGTGCTGTAGAAGACCAACCAGATATACCAATCACCTACCATCAGAAAAAACAGATGATCAAGTCAATAAGAAAGCCACAAACACCAACACAAGATGACTATCACATTATGAATAGACCAGGACAAGTTATAATTCTACGTCTCAGAACAGGACACAACCGACTCCGCAGTCACATGTATACAAAGTTCAAGATTGTCAACACGGCCATGTGTACATGTGGACAGGCAGCACAGAGTGCCAAACATATACTTCAAGAGTGTTCTGAGTATGAAACGCTGAGGCAGACATATTGGCCAGAAGAAACAACACTGTAATCAAAGCTCTATGGGACACTGTATGAACTACAAAAGACAGTAAGTTTTTTTAAGGAGACAGAATTACAGATATAGACATGTTTCAAGTGAACGAAAGAAGAAGAAGAAGAAGACATTTGATGCAGAAAGATCTACTCTCATCTCCATCCTCTACCATCCTGATGAGTTTAGAAACTTCACACGCTGTCCATTCTCTAATATTATTCAGCCATGTCTTCTTTATTGAGCACAATGCGACCGACTTAACCAATACGCCAGGGAGATACATGACATAAAAAACAACTGTTAAGATAATTTCTAAAATGAACAATGGTAACAAGTCACCTCGTTAATTGTGTTCTTCATACACTGTAGTATGAGGAAAACATGAGGGCCAAACACTCATAAACTCCCCGTTATTTCATCATTAAAAGTAATACATTAAGCGTGTGCTTTATCTGCATGACCTATATTGCCAACGAAGAACAGACACCCGTCTATATTGTCTATTGTCTATCCCCAGGTGGTGTTGTCATAACTTCCACACTTGCCGTTGAATGTGAGGTTTGTGAAAGAGATGTAGTCTATGTTCCAGAGACAGATGTGTTGCTCTGGTTCAGATGTAGTTATGTTTATTCAATATGGTCCTGATGTTTTGAAATTTGCTATGGGTGACTAAGCGCTTATGGATCTGCCCGAAGTGTAATGATGTCCGTTCATAACAGAAAACATTTCATACAATACAAATTTACATAGATCGGGGCATACATTTACATATTCATAAAGTTATATCTTTAGATATTTCTATACTTATTCTGTTATCCCATATCGGGAAGAGAAATACTCTTGCTATAATCTTCTTTTTGATCTGTAAAATCAGATACGTCTAAATTATCGTTGTCTAACTCAGTGGTTCCCAACTTTTTTTGTCCCTTGGTACCCTTGAGGAATACATTTTATTCTGCGAGCCCTATGGTGCCATAGAAAAGGCTACAGCCACGCCAGTAGATAAATGGGTGTAGGGTATTTAACCCTCTCCCCACTATCAAATCAGAACATGACATTTAGTTTAACCGCAGTCTTACCTATTATCTATCGAGTGTGACTAGAAGTCATGAAGAGCAAAAGTCTTAAATAGCATGTTTGGGTTTCGTGTTATTGGCTATAGTAGCACCGCATCATCTAAGTGATTTGAGGACCTGAAAAGGGCTCTGGGAAGATACAAAGCGGACAGTGTTGGCCCTAGTAGGACGTGTAGATTCAGGCTGGTTTAGAAAAGAGATTAGTAGAAGTAAGCTTAAACATCAAGAAGAAGAAAAAAAGGTATTCTGGACAGCAAGTAAATACATAACACTGTAACAAATAATTGTTTTTCTTTGTGTGTGTTTGCTAAAATTGTAAATTTCAACTCTAGGTCTGGTGATACTGTTTAATTAGTTTTAAATGATAAATGCTACATCAATTGCAAAGATTATTAAAAAGCCTAAATATCAATGTCAAAAATAAACAAACAGCAATAAATAAAGGAATATGAACTATTTTTCACGTTTCGGTCCAACTGGGACTTTTTTGATTAAAAAAAATATGAAAAATACAACAGCAGAGTTGGTGGGAACCAATGAGAAATGTCATGATGGTTGGGGGGGGGGGGAGAGGAGGTTATGAAAGATGAGGAAAAGAGAATATGAAATATTTGAAATAAGATGCATAAGGGCTCATTGGTGGTCTCCAACTCTGCATTTGTGTTCTTTTACGATGGGCTTTCACTTGATCTGATATATTACCTATTATTTCATCACACCTAGTCCTCACACATGGATTCGAGTATTTTATTTAATGCGGTTACCTAAATCGTAGGTTTCCTATTGGCAGGAATTTTCAGTTCCACCTTAATTTACTGGTCCCAGAAGGTTCCTTTAACAGAGCATGTGCACATCTCCCTTTTGCGCTGGTGTCCCATCTTTATGTCCTCTACTTTAGTATTGTGTCCTTCATTATGTATCTGGTTTTAGATCTGCGAAATCCTTCTTGATATCAGTGTTGTCGTCCTTTCTTTGCTTCCTTGACCGCTGTCTCATTTCCTGGTATTCTGACATGTGCTGGAATCCACATTACATTAACCATTGTACAAATATGATGTAAGTTTATTGTTAAGCGTAAGATATCTGCTACAAAATTTAGTCTTTGACTGTCCTGTTTATTTTGTGTAGCAAGGAATGAAGATAATGAGTCAGTTAGAGTTGTTACAGTTTAAGAAAGTTATCAATTATAATTTCTAAGGCTTTTAATATTGCTATAAGTTCAGCTGTGAATATTGTTGTAAGGTCTGTTAGTTTAAATTCCGTTTTTAGAATCCTTCCGGGTATCACACATTTAGACACATTCTGTGAATACTTCAGACACATTCTATGAATACTTCAGACACATTCTGTGAATACTTCAGACACATTCTATGAATACTTTAGACACATTATATGAATACTGTAAGACTATTTTTATTTCGATCATATATGTTCTATATTGCTATATTTTTAGTTTTATAATTATTGTGGTCTCTTTTAACTATTCCAGACAAGAAAGTATCAGTCTCTGGTGTATTAGTTCCCATTGAGGCATTACTGCTTTAGATTGATTTTGGTCACCTATTAATTATCTCAGCTCTGGCATTTGATCAAAATATGTACTCACTGCGCAAAACTGAAATCCAACAGGTAAAGCGTGAACCAGGGTAATACAGTTTTGCTAATAACACGACACACATATAGGCACGCACAAAAATCGACGTTTCGACCCAAAGACCTTTATCAAGGCTAACATACACGTAAACATAAAAAACAACATGTAGGGATGACACAACTTGCGTTCATTTATTTAGCGAAAAAAAAATCTACACATCTAGCATGTGATCAAGCTCAAAATGTGTTCATCACCCCACTGGAGCTCAGTGGCTTTCAATTGAAAACTTATTCAAGTTATTAGAGCTTTTGAGTGATTTATATGCTGGATGTGTTGTATCATTTCTTATACTAGACCAGTAGTTAAGCCTTAGCTCTTTCTTTCTTAGGATTAGTGGCCTTATTATAACTACTTGTATTGCTTCAGCAGATGTGGCTCTGGTAAATCTGGCTATTGTGTTTAGAACTTTTGTGTGTATTTTTTTGTAGAGATATTTGTTGTGATTGTCGACTAGTACACAATGCTAGCATATTCTAATTTGTCTCTTTAAAGGTTTTATAGAACGCTCTTATTGTCTCAGTTGACGCTCCCGGTCCCCTAATGGTCACGTACCTAATCATATTTAGGGCTCATCTGGGGTGCAAAGGGAACGCATTGCTCTAGGCGGACCCAGGGTTAGCAGAAAACCAAGATCCCAAATGTACCTCCTCGCGGTGCACCCTGGAAACAGAAAACAGCAGCTCGAGCTGATTCTGGCCAAATCATTTGGGGATCGTGTCTGAGAATGTGGAGGAAGCAGATGGAAATAGATTTGACTGCAAAAGAGACAGACAATATCTCCGACACCATATGCATCACCACATACAGCGACACTGTCGACATACAGTGACGTCTGTTAGTCCAGTCAGAACATTGGAAAAGGCACGTAAAGGTGGTTGCATGGAGAGAAACAAATATATGTCATAATGAGTACAATGACATAATGGAAGAGCGGAACAGCGCCAGAGGGCAGCGCGAAATGCAAATGAAAAGTGAAAAGTTCCTAGGAAAGGGGAATTATAAGCTCTGTTAGCTCGAGACGAGCTTCTAGTTACCTGTGATCCTTATAAGCAGAGACCCAGACCCAATCGTGGGCGCTCGGAAAAGCAAGAAGACCTAAACCAACTCTTATGTCGAGCCTTCCAATACCGAAAATATGCCCACGAAGAGAAAGTGTTCCGAACCCGATGGGCTTAGGCAAAAAGGGGACAACGATCGCAGTCCTGGCCCGACTCTACTGTCAAGATTTCCTATACCGGAAATACACTTGTAGAGAGAAAGGGTTCAGTACCTGATGGGCTCAGGCGCTAATGGGACAAGGTCGCTCAGCTCGAGAACGCCTTGCTCTCAAACGCGTGGTGTGAGACTCAAACTTGTGCGAGGGGTTCACGATGTCTGTGAACGACGCCTCGGGTAGGATGGTGAACGAACCAGGGTCAAACACTTCTGGCGAGTTCTTCCTCATACGGAACCAGGCTCGCGGATGAGAAACGGTTTAGTACCCGATGGGCACGGGCACAGTACGCCCAACTGCACGAGATGAGTTCATAGATGGTGAAACACCTCGTGCCAGATAGACGCGCTCGACAAGCGTCTTGGCGAAGAGACACTACACACCAGCGTGCCCGGCGACAGATACACAGGCTGTCACGGACTAGGGACCAAACTCGAAATAAAGGAATGATGAAAACGGATGTGCTGGATCTCGGACGTCCTGACCACAAGTGGCCAACCGGAGTGCAAATAATCACAGTTTTACTATGGAACTTGCAGCACAACGTACTTCACGCTCCCTGGCAGAAATTACACGAAATATTCGTTGTGGTTATTTGAGAGCGAACGCTGAAGAAGAAGAAGGTCTCATCTACTTCTATCTCTTATGTAATTTACCTATTTTTGCGGTCTGAGACTTGGACCAAGCATCATCCCCAAGAATTTGGTGGAAGGAGAACATTTAATTGTTTCATTATTTCTATATATATTCTTAATTTTAGATGTTTGAACCCTCCTTGTGAAGTAGAGAGTTTCTACTGTTTTGCTAGCATTAATTGTAAAACCCTAATTTTTCATCCAGCATGTTACATTATTTAGTTGTGCTTGAATCTCTACTGTTAGATATCAGATGTTATTGTCTGAGCGCCAAACTGCAGCATTATTTGCAAACCGTGATAGACTATTATCAACATCAGTGAAATCATTAACTATTAATGTAAATATTCTTGTAGATATTACAGATCCCCGTGGGGTGTCATTTTCTTATATATTTGTTTCTGACATGTTATTATTTGTTAGACTTTAAAGTTGAAATCTAGCATTCAATTATTTATCTAATTATACAAATTACCATTTATACCCATGTTATGAATTTTAAACTTGGATCTCTATCCCCAGCACTCGTTTGCTATCGTTACAAAGAGGAAGATTGTTTTTGTTTTCTTACCATTTAGAAATCCCTGTTTCACTTCGGATTGGAAATGAAAGCCCATAAAGCACGCCTAAATTGCACGATTAATTTTGACCAACGGTATGAGCCCACGTGCAAAATAGAATAAACAACCTATCAAGAGTCTGTTAAATTCTTATCTACCACAAGTGTTCTAAGCCTTGTGTTCGAGAGCGCTTGGTGTTATTGTAAGGACATGTGCTCACACCATGGGAATCTTCTTCTTCTTCTTCTGCGTTCAGCATGTGGTCATGCTATACCGTCAGACCTGTCATCAAGACGAAGTCCACTGTCTTATCCAGGTCAGAGCGGCTGCCCCATAGCTTTTGCCTCAAGTCTGTATCCTCTGGCCAGGTCTGCTGTCTCTGCTCTTTGTATGTTGGGCAGTCCTGAAGTATGTGTTCTGGAGTCTGGGTTCCGGATCCACATGGAAAGTCATCTGTGTATGAGATCCTTAAACGATAAAGGTGAACCAACAGTCTGCAGTGGCCTGTTCTAAGGCGAAACATTGTGGTCTGTTGATATCTCTGGAGGAGATGTATTGCATCATGTTCGTATTCCCCTTCCGTTTCTTTCTTCCACTTTGCTGAGTATGTGTTACGGATTATTGTTTTAACTTCTCCGTAAGACAGTGGGTGTCTGTGTTGCTCCATTTCACTTCCTGCCTTTGTCAGAGCATCCGCTTTCTCATTTCCCATGATTCCATAGTGTGATGGTATCCACTGAAGGGCAATAGCTGCTGATTTTTGGATCTGTCTTAGCTCATGTCTGATGTTGTACAGAAGGCTTTCGTTTCTGTTGCGCTGGATTGATTTCAGTAGGGATCTGCAATCTGTGAATATGGCTATCTTCTTTGGTCTTGGCAGTCCTGGTTCAATGAAGGCTTTCAGTGCTTGATGGAGTGCAACTGCTTCTGCTATAAAATTAGAGTAGTATTTCCCGGTTGGAAAAGCTTTTGATATTGTCTTCCCATCTTTGAGTCTTATAAAAATTCCACCTCCTCCATTCCTTACTGCTCCTTCTGCCGATCCATTTGTGTAGACATGTGTCCAATCCTTGAGATTGTATTTTATTTCTATCATCTCCAGTGTCAATGGAGGTGCAAAAGGAACGCATTGCTCTAGGCGGACCCAGGGTTAGCAGATAACCAAGATCCCAAATGTACCTCCACGCGGTGCACCCTGGAAACAGAAATACAGCAGCTCGAGCTGATTCTGGCCAAATCTTTTGGGGATCGTGTCCGAAAATGTGGAGGTAGCAGATGGAAAGAGATTTGCCTGCACACGGACAGACATATCTCCGACACCACCAGCATCACCACATATAGCGACACTGTCGACATACAGTGAAGCTAGTCAGTCCAGTCTGAACATTGGAGGGGCGGCCAATGTAAAATGCACGTAAAGGTAGATACATGGCGAGAGACATAGATTTCATACCGAGTACAATGAAACAATGAAAGGGCAGAACAGCGCTAGAGGGCAGCGCGAACTGCAAATAGAAAGTGAAAAGTCTCTAGGAAAGGGAACTACAAGCTCCGTCAGCTCGAGACTGGCTTCTAGTTACCGGAGTTCCTAACAGGCAGAGACCCAGACCCATCCATCGGCGTTTGGTAAAGCAAAAGACCTAACCCAACTCTAATGTCGAGCCTTCCTAAACCGGAAATATGCTCGCGAAGAGAAAGGGTTCTGTACCCAATAGGCTTAGGCAAGACAGGGACAACGATGGTAGTCCTAGCCCAACTCTACTGTCAAGGTTTCCTATACCGGAAGTACACTTGCAGAGAGAAAGGGTTCCGTACTCGATTCGCTCAGGCACAAAAGGGACAACGATTTAGCCCTGGCCCAGCTCTACTGTCAGGTTTTCCTACACCGGAAATACACTTGAAGAGAGAAAGGGTTCAGTACCTGATGGGCTCAGGCGCTATTGGGACAAGGACGCTCAGCTCGAGAACGCCTTGCTCTCAAACGCGTGGTGTGAGACTCGAACTTGGACAAGGGGTACACGATGTCGGTGAATGACACCTCGGCTAAGAGGGCGAAAGAGCCAGGGTCCAACTCCTCTGTTGAGTTCTTCCCCTTAAGGAACCAGGCTCACGGATGAGAAACGGTTCAGTACCCAATGGGCACAGGCACAGCACGTCCAATTACACGAGGCAAGTTCATAGACAGTGGAACACCTCGTTTGAGTCAGACTAAGAGCAAGAAAATCGTCTGGGCGAAGAGTCTCCACTACGCGTGCCTGGAGACAGATATAGAGGCTGTCACAGGCTAAGGGTAGCCCACCCGAATTGTCAAGGCATGCCGAAATCGGATGTGCTAGGCCTACAAGGCGCATAACGGTGGCACAACGTAATCACGCTCCCGGCGGAAATCGCACGGATATCCGTGATGGTTACAATGGAGCGAACGAAAAACAAACAAACAAACAGTGTCAATGCTTTTAGTTGAGGTGGAGTTTGGTATTCCTTATTAATTATTCCAGAAACCTTTTTTATTATGGAGACATTCTGGAGACTATTGCCTGGCTCTTCAAAGTCCGTTAGTGTTTCAATTTCATTTGGGAGGTTTGTGAGGATTTTTTTTTTTTTGTTCATGGATATGTTTGGAGATGTGACAGAAGCTGGTTCTCTTCAACCTGCTTGTGGTTGATCTAGAAATTTGCGCATACATCGGATGGTTTGGCATGCGCTTAATTTTTTTCCTTTGAACAAGCACTCTTTCTTCTCTTCTGTCATCCAGTGGGCGGATGTTTGCATGTTTTTCCATTGCATGGATTGGAGTGGTTTTCATCCATCCAGAGATAAGTCGAAGTCCTGCATTTTTTACTTTAGATAGGCGATTAGTGTTTGTTTTTGATGCTGATGTCCAGGCTGTCATTCCATATTCTACTACAGGTCTGACTGTACCCATGTAGACTTTTTGGAGAATATTTCCATTTGCTCCCCAGCTTGTTCCTGAAAGTTTCTTCATCAAGGATAGCCTCCTGGTTGCTTTTTGCTCGGTGGTTATTAGGTGTGGTTTCCAGGTGAGTCACTTGTCTAGTGTGACCCCTAGATATGTAGAGTTCTCCACATGTCCTAGCTCACTTCCATTTATTTTAAGATTTGCATTTTATTGGTGGTTTGAAAGTGAGAAGATGGTTGTCACCGTTTTGGAGAGGTTGATCTGGACTCCCCAGTCAGATGCCCATTCACTTAAGGTGTCAAGTGCTGTCTGAATTCTGTTTTTTGCAGTGGATAGGTTTCCTGCCGCACTCCAGGCTGCAAAGTCATCTGCATGAAGAGCCTTTGAAATATGATGTGACAGTTTCTCTCCCATATCATTGATGAATACTAGGAAGAGCGTAGGAGAGATCACTCAACCTTGAGGTACTCCGTGTTGCAGAGTAACACGTTTGCGTAGTTTACCATCTACTTTTACTCTTGCAGTGCGGTAGCAGAGGAAATCTTTTATCCAGCTAAACATTCTGCTTTCAATTTTGTGTTGGAGAAGCTTGAAGAGGACTCCCTCTTTCCACACCGTATCGAAGGTCTTACTTAAGTCCATAAAAGTAGCCAGCACTTTTTCCTTCTTTTGGAAAGCATTTTCTATTTCCTGTGCTAGGTATGTAAGCTTGTCTTCAGTGCTTCGATTTTTCCTATAGGCCGACTGTCTCTTGGTGAGCTTTTTGTTTTCTTCTAGGTATTTTATCAGTCTAGAGTTGACCATTCTCTCCATTGTTTTCCGTATAACAAAGATGCTGACTGGTCGGTAGCTTGACTTGCTTGTTTTTCCTTTTTGTTTTTTCCCAATTGGGATGATGACAGCTTCACGCCACAAGTCTGGAATTTTACCAGTTTTCCATGATTGGTTGAAGATGGTAAGGAGCTTGTTTCTGCTGATTGGCCCTAGATTCCTGATCATATCATTGGTTATGCCATATTTTCCTGGGGCCTTTTTGGTTTTTAGTTTTCCTATGGCACCATTTAGTTCTGCGATGGTGAAGGGTGTCTTCATGCAGGGCTCTGGATTTTGATTCTTCAGTTTTCTTTTAATTTCTTTTTTGACTTCTTTGATACGTGTATGAGAGAGTGTTGCTGTGCTTTCTTCCTTGTAGAAGTCAGCTAAAATGTTTGCTGCCATTTTCCCTGTGTGGAATTTCCCCTCTTTTTCGATGACAGTCTTGTAGTGTGAATTCTTTGTTTCTTCATTTAGAGTTCTTGTAAGGTTCCATAGTTTACTTGTGTCTTTTGTCATGTTTAGACTGCTGGTCTTTTCATGCCAGCTCTTTTGTATCTCTGTTCTTTTCTGCTCATTGAACGTGTGTTTGATTTCATTGTGTTTCTTTGTGTTTTATGCTGTAGGGTTTTGCTCCATTGTATGTCTTGCATCATTCAGCTCGTTATGCAATTTTTCTAGTCTCACTCCAATAAGACTTGCATTCTCTTCGTCTGCCCCTTGGGATTGCCTTCTGTGCGGATTGTAGTATCACTTTGTTTATTTGTGAGATGTTGTGGTTTATGTTGCTAGTGAGGGAGGGTGATATTCTGGCAAAGCTGGTCTGTTTGTTCACTGAAGAGGGTCCAATTTTCTTTTTTAAGTTCCAGCTTGGGGACATGCTGTGATGTCATGTACTTCCTGACTTGGCGATTTGCAGGATGACTGGTACATGGTCACTTCCTCCCAGTTGACTTTCTACTGTTCTTGTAATGTGTCTATCTATGTCATCTGTTGCCATGGCAAGGTCTGGTGAGCTAGTTTTTTTCCAGACTCTGGAGTAGAATGTTGGTGTATCATCTGGCTGGTTTATTAGAATTAGTTTATTTTCCATCATCCAGTCTTCAATTTCTTCACCCCTTTGATCCATATCCTCGTAGCCCCAGCTTGGTGAATGGCCATTGAAGTCACCCACTATTAGGTGACTCGATTCCTCTATCTTTAGCTTACAAAGTTCCATTTTGGTGGCAGGAGGGCAGTAGCAGTTTGTTATTGATATTTCTCCACCAGGTAGCAACAATTTTACTGTTATATGTTCCAGTTCTCCTTCTCCGGATCTTTTAACTTCTGCTGCTGGTATTGATGTTTTTACTAACGTCAGTATACCTCCTTTGACTCTTTTGAGTCGATCTTAGCGGAAGGACTCATAACCTCGAACAAAGAATCTCTGTATGTACTTTAGGTGCGTCTCTTGAATGCATATTATGTCAATCTGGTTTTTCCTCAGGAATTCCTTTAGCTCAGGCTTTTTGTTTCGCACTCCTTCCGCATTCCACTGAGCAACTCTGAGGCATTTGGTTTGGCTTGGTCAGTAGCACTACTCTGATTTCCCCTGACCTCCAGGTTAGCAGAGGCACCGGTCGCTTGGGTGGGCCCTTTCGAGGCAAGTGGCCCGGCTCCGCTCCTCCCTGGTTTTCGCTGATAGGAGCGACGCCATGATGGCAGGGTTGATTGTCTCATGACCACATTTCTGTAAAAGCGTGTATGCCCTAATCTATCCCAGTATCTGCGCCATAAAGGCTAACACACTCCATCTTCGGCAGGCTGGGTTGTGATTTTTCTGTCTGGGTTGTCTCCCCTAGCCTTTCCATCCCCCGATGGTGATTGCAGGGCAGCAATTAAAAATAAAAATAAAATCCCCCCTCCCCTAGCACGCTCCTGACCTGGAGTTAATAACTCCATGCCAGCAGCTTGAGCTTATAGCGGCTCATACTCGCTTGAAGCTGCCCGTCACTGGACATATGGGGTATTTCAGTGGGGATATCAGCACCGACTGATATCCCGCCCCGTCCTGGTGGGCAGCAACACCGGTTTGGTACGCGGCTGCATAATTGCAGCAAGCACTCCATATATGGAGTGCCCTCCACCATCCGCCACATGTGGACGCGCCTGATAGGGGTCGGTAGCCCACCCAGGACCATGGGAATAAAAAAATAATTCTTCTTGAGCACTAACGATTACATGTCGGCGGTGTTTGCTGTCTGAAAAGGTTGAGAATCCCTGCTTTACCTATTACAGACGACTGGTTGTGAGCAGCTATATCTATTTAAAGACACAAAATGTCACTGTCGAGTTATCTGCGCTATTTTCCTGTTCAGTGTTTCAGAAGGCTTTTAAAAAAATACAACGGTATATGCACAGCTATCTTGACTACAGTTAATTTAGCTAACTGGTAACTGTAACATTCTGAAGCAGAGTAAGTAGTTAATTAATATTGTTAAAATTTTTATTTTATTGTTTTAGTTGCGTGAAAAAATATTTTAATTTTAGCGCTACATGATGTAGATTAAGTTGAATTGACACATTTTTCCTATTTTATTAAAATTGTTAAAAACAATTTAAATATTCCGAATGTGAGCAGTAGATGTCCTAACTAAAACAAGGTGTGTGAGTAAATGATGACCTAACTAAAACAAGGTGTGTGAGTAAATGATGACCTAACTAAAACAAAGTGTGTGAGTAAATGATGACCTAATTAAAACAAGGTGTGTGAGTAAATGATGACCTAACTAAAACAAGGTGTGTGAGTAAATGATGACCTAACTAAAACAAGGTGTGTGAGTAAATGATGACCTAACTAAAACAAGGTGTGTGAGTAAATGATGACCTAACTAAAACAAAGTGTGTGAGTAAATGATGACCTAACTAAAACAAGGTGTGTGAGTAAATGATGACCTAACTAAAACAAAGTGTGTGAGTAAATGATG
Source organism: Meghimatium bilineatum (assembly GCA_034231615.1). Taxonomy (NCBI): domain Eukaryota; kingdom Metazoa; phylum Mollusca; class Gastropoda; order Stylommatophora; family Philomycidae; genus Meghimatium; species Meghimatium bilineatum. Next base: position 20,167,958 of record CM067321.1, read on the forward strand.
ACCTAACTAAAACAAAGTGTGTGAGTAAATGATGACCTAACTAAAACAAAGTGTGTGAGTAAATGATGACCTAACTAAAACAAATTGTGTGAGTAAATGATGACCTAACTAAAACAAAGTGTGTGAGTAAATGATGACCTAACTAAAACAAATTGTCTGAGTAAATGATGACATAACTAAAACAAAGTGTGTGAGTCAAATATGACCTAACTAAAAGAAAGTGTGTGAGTCAAATATGACCTAACTAAAACAAAGTTTGTGAATAATACCACTGATCTCTAGATACAAGGGTGTATTGCAGATTTTGTGGCGTGTTAAGTCAATGGTTGGCTATAAGTACGCACTTTAATGTAAGTTAATTTACTGAATTCTGGATTGTTTTACGCTTCCATCTGCAGTATAGAAAGTATATGGAAAAAAACCCATGTGGATGAATTTTTTCTTGACCTCTCGACAGTAGCATGCCCTGACCTAGGCTTCTTACATGTCCGCTAGCAATGGCTACTGACGTGTCGTCATGAAATGAAAAGATTTAATTAGCCTATCATAGTGTCACACAATGGAATAGTTTGTGTACGTGTATGTCGATAGGTCAAAATTTCCTCTAGTAGGCGGATATTTATATAGACCCTGTTAAGACTTCTTTTATAGATAACAGTAGATTTTTTCACTAAGATTGCATGAGATAACGGGTGAATAAGACAGTGGGTGACTAAGCTCGTATGAGTTTGTGACTAACTTTGTAGGAGACAGTCGGTGACTAATATTTTGTGATACAGTGAGTGACTAAGAATGTATGAAACTTTGGATGACTAAGTTTTTGTGAGACAGTGCGTGATTAAGTTTGTGTGAGACAGTGTGTAACTACGTTTGTGTGAGACAGTGGGGGACTAAGTTTGTGTGAGACAGTGTGTGACTAAGTTTGTGTGAGACAGTGTTTGATTAAGTTTGTGTAATTAAGTTTGTGTAATACAGTCGGTGTCTAAGCTTGTGTACGATAATATGTGACTAAGTTTGTGTGAGACAATAGGTGACTAAGCTTGAGTGAGATAATATGTGAATAAACTTTGATGACACAATAGGTGACTAAACGTGTGTTAGTTGATGACAAAGTTTGAGTGAGACAATGTCTGGCTAAGCTTGTGCGCCTTGATTTAAACAATGAAGTTCGATTGAAACAAGTCTCACAAAAGTTGTATTATATAAATATGCTTTCTTCCCTCCTGTAGCTATAATAGTGACTGTGATATAAGTTAGGGCCAACATCATCACGTGACGTCTTCGTATACAATGTCGGCTGCAACATCCTGTTTTATGCCCTGGTGCGGCACTATGATAGCCTGTGTTTTGTCCGTTTCGTGATGTTTCCACCCCATTTGTGTCTCAGCTTACCTATTGCTCGCCACTCTCTTTATCTTTAAGCAAGGACTGCAACTCGCACTATCTCTGGCTTATCACCGTCATTATTTTTATCATCACCATAATCATTACAATCATCATCAACACGACCACCATCATTATCATCACCACTACGCCCATCACCACTGCGCCTATCACCACTATCATCACCATCACTACGAGCTGCATTATCACTATCCTTCTTCCCCTCATCATCACCATTGTCATCTTTATCATCACCATAATCATCACCACCATCATCTTCATCACTGTCCTCATCAATATCATCATCATTATGATCACCACCACACCTTCATCACAACGTTATCCATCAGCATCATCATTACGGTCACCACGTCAACCTAATCACCACTGTCCCTATCATCATAATCATCATCATCATTATTATTGTGATCACCATCACGGCTACTACCACCCTCATCACCACTACCCCTTTCGTCATCATCATCATCATCATCATCATCATCATCATCATCATCATCATCATCATCATCATCATCATCATTATGGTCACCACGTCACCCTCATCACCACTGTCTCTATCATCATACTCATCATCATCATCATTGTGATCACCATCACCACCACCACCACACTCATCACCACTGTCCCTATCGCCATCATCATAATAATCATCATCACCAACACCCTCATCACCACTGTCCTTCTCATCATCATAATGATCACAACTACCACCACCTTCATCAACACTGTCCTCATCATCATTAGCATCATCATTACCACCACTAACCACTACCTTCACCAACATTTTATAATCCTTATAATTACAATGATAAACATTGAAGTCGTTACTGACTTATAAAGTTCCTAATTTGTAGTATCTTGGTGTGCTAAAAACGAATATAACCATAAACATTTTTATTGGCTCTCTTTTTGAGATATTTTATTCAGTTCAATTTCTATATTTCATCGTGTAAATTTATCCAGTATGACTGCAACGAAATCGCTAATAAGCCTAGAATGATTTAATATATTGCATCATATTGCATAATACGATCATGAAGACAGCATCCATAGCTGATTGAATCACTTACCTATGAAATGCAATACTACTACCAGGTGGCTGCTGAAGTGAGCTGACGTCAGAAGTATACTATATAAAGCCCAGTCAGAAAGGTTGAGCACTTAAAATATTTCAGACTATGTGCGAGACAGTTTAAGCTACTGTTATATAAAACGTATTATTCTGTCCATTTACGTACAATATAGAACAGTAATGCCTCGACAGTGGTTAATTCCATAGGATAATTGTTCCAGTGTATGGTAACAACCCTAAACAGGATGTAGATTGCTGGAATAACACATGGCAAATGTCAAGATAAATAAAAATAGGTAGATATCTTACCAAAATAAAAAACAACATGACGAGATACAGGTACAGACGAAGTTTCAACTAAAAAGCCTTCATCAGGACAAACAAAGGACTACAATAAAACAAATCTTACATGGAAACAAATAGAGTTATAATAAGGAGGACAATAGCATATAGATAATGGAGGAAGCAATGATGGAGCAGCATGACAGTAGAGAAGAAGGTATGGGTAGAAGATAGTGGTAAGTGATGAGGGGAAAGTGGTAAGAAAAAGTGAGAAGTGGAAAAAGGAAAAGATATAATAGCAAGTAAATTAAATGTAAATTAAAATACTTACCTCAAAAGTGGCAACAGGCAATGAGTATTACAGACATGTAATCATAATGTAATGGTAGAGCAAAATGAGATGATTCGAAAGATCAGATAGGAGAGAGAGAGAGAGAGAGAGAGAGAGAGAGAGAGAGAGAGAGGGGAATGGAAAGAGGCCAATACGGCAAGAATAGACGAGAAAGAGCAAACAACAGGAGGAAAACATGGACAGATGATGATGTTGACATATGCAGGAATACTAGTAAAACAACTGAGAAAGCGACAGATCCGAGCTCCTGGAAACGAATGGTCACACACAGTATGGCAACAAAGTCAAAAGTGGACAGTGGAGGCCATATATTTGGCCCAGGCCATTTGTAGCAGCCCTGGATGAGGCTCTCAGAGAAGAACAAGCGGGAGTTTAAAGGGGAGTTTGTGTGTGTCATAATATTCGAGATGACCTGTTCTTTTAAAAGATGACCGGTTCAACAACTTGCTGCAGGGTGATGTGAAACAAGCACGGGATTCTTTTCGCGAAGTGTCCACCAACGTTTTCGATAATGTTAAGGCATAAAACTACAAGGAACTAGTAGAAGACATGCTGATGAAGTATTAGATATTTGGCTGCAATATGTCTCTAAAGATCCACTTCCTTCATCCCCATCTGGATTTCTTTTTTGAGAACTGTGGCATGGCTAGTGATGAACACGTTTTCATCAAGATATCGCAATAATGGAACAACGATACCAGGGAAAATGTTCAACTACAATTCTGGCTGACTATTGCTAGACATTCCCCAGAGATGATCTAAACAGCTGTACAAGAGTCAGGCGAAGAAATCTAAGAAGTAGTCTATGACTTGCTTTTTTACAGGTATTAACCGTTGCATTATTACCATTGGTACCCATTTCGCGATGTAAACATGCATTTTTGCAGAGTTCAAGAAGAAAAAAACAAAAACGAGAGCCAATTTTGGAATTTGACTGTCATATCCGTGCTCAGAACTTCAAAAATTGATCACAAATGACAATCAATACAAGGTAACTGCGTGAAACGTGACAACAATTAGATTTTCGTAAAACACATGTTTATATATCGCTTCAATACCTACTAGGTTTAGCTATAGTCTGTCGTGTCTGATTGAATCGATATATATAAACCTGTGTTTTACGTAAGTCTAATCACAAATGACTAATATCATTTCAGTAACATAACTTGGTCACCTGATCAACATGGCGGTGAACGACAGTGAAAATGTCTTCATCCACTAACGTGTGAATGAAGAAAATGGCACCTAAAGCTGTTTTTCCTGTGCTATTGTGATATATTTAGCTGACATAATGGATATTGTTATGTTCTACCTACAATAGCGTGTTTACTTTTATTTATGTGCGATTTGTGCGTGTGGACTGAAATGACCCAGATTCTTAGTGTGACATTGACAAAGTAGTTCGAAATATGGTAACCAGCGATGGTTTTCATTGTGTATTCCGGATAGATGGAGTTCATTAGTTTCGGGATGGCACTCCATCTAAGAGAAGGCCACTCTAAAATCAAACCACTGCTGCCTTGTAGGTCAGGCTATTTTAACCAAAGGCTAGTGGAGAACACCATAAACAAACCGGTAGAAAGCCAGGGGAAACTACTACTGTAATATCCCTATATTACATTATGTTTCGTAACGACTCTGATAATACGCCAGTTCCAATATGCAAGTCCATCAAATGCAAGTCAATCAAGATTACAGCCTGGAATATTTGGACACACGAAAGACTTTGAAAAATAAAATAATATAAAACAGTAACTGTGCAGAATGAATATCAACACACTAGGTCTATGTGAGATAAGATGACTGGGAGCAGGTAGCATAGTATCAACAGATCTTAGAATAATATGCACAGGAGGAGATCAACATAGGAACGGCATGTGAGTAATATTGGATAAGCAGAGTGCGAGATATGTTATAGGATCCTGGATTATATCTCCGTGCTTTTAGTAAAGTAAAGGGGCAGTCTATAAATATAAGTATCATCCAAGCTTATGCACCAACATCAGGGAGTACAGAAGAAGACATACAATTATTCTACAAGAACTTGAATACAGATATGAAACAATGCAAACAACACGAAGTAAATATTGTCATGGGTGGTATAAATGCTAAGGTAGGAGACAGCCAAGACTAGGATGTTACTGGCAGATTTATAGTAGGCACCAGAAAGGAAAAAGGTGAGGTCCTTGTTGAATGGGGAAAAAATATTAATATGGTGATAGGAATCACATTCTTTGCCCATCACCAAAGATGCAATTGGACATGGCAAAGCCCAGATAATAAGACACGCAATCAAATATATTACATCGTAATAAATAAATGATTCAGAAATTCATTGAAGTCTGTTAAGACACGTCCAAGCGCTGATTGCAAGTGACCATGTTCCAGTAGTGGTAAAGATTAATATTAGGTTAAAGAGATTAAAATCTACAAGGGCAAATAAGACACCTTATGTGAATATGCTGCCAAAGAACACAGAATTACAAGAACAGTAAAACATAACAATTCAAAATAGGTACAAGGCGACAGAAAATATAGAAACCACCATTGAAAAACAGTGGACGGTGTTAAAAGAATCAATGTAGCAAACATCTAAATAGATCCTGCCACCCAAGAAAAATCTCAATAGGAAAGACTGGATGACAGAAGATATTTCAAATATGATGAAGCAAAGAAAATAGATGAAGAAAAACATTGAAGAATACAACAAGATGAACAAAGAAATTAAACATAAATGCAACACGGCTAAAGATGATTGGTTAAACGCAAAGTGCTGTGAAATAAAAAAAAAATATCATCATAGAAATACAAGTGATGAACATTTGCAGACAAAGGAATTAACAGGCAGAGGTCAGGCTCACAAGACTGGGAGCCTTACATCTAAGCAGGGGCACATACTTATGGGAGAAAATGAAATCATGCACAGGTGAGAAGAATATATTAAAGAACTGTACGAAGATAACAGAAATAATACTAACTTTAATTATAACAAAAATGGTCCAAGTATATTAAAGGCAGAGGTAAAGAAAGTTATACAACACTTACAAAGCAACAAATCATCGGATCTGGATAATATTACAAAAGAAGTAATAGAAGCATGGGAGATGATGGCATTGAAGTTATCACCAAAATGTTAAATAACATCTACAACAGTGGCTATATTCCATCTGATTTGCTACAATCAATTCCATAGCCCTACCAAAGAAACCTGGTGCAGTAGACTGTGATGACCACAGAACCAATCAGCTTTATGAGTCAGATGACCAAGATTCTACTGCACATAATTATGAGATGTTAAGTGGAAAAAAAAACCATAGATAGAAGCACAATGTGGATTCACAAAAGGAAAAGGCACAAGAAATGCCCTATATATAGTGAGAATATTAATGGAGAGGACTATAGAATTACAACAAAACATGGGGTGCAAAGGGAACCCATTGCTCTAGGCGGACCCAGGGTTAGCAGATAACCAATATCCCAAATGTACCTCCACGCGGTGCACCCTGGAAACAGAAATACAGCAGCTCGAGCTGATTCTGGCCAAATCATTTGGGGATCGTGTCCGAAAATGTGGAGGTAGCAGATGGAAAGAGATTTGCCTGCACACGGACAGACATATCTCCGACACCACCAGCATCACCACATATAGCGACACTGTCGACATACAGTGAAGCTAGTCAGTCCAGTCCGAACATTGGAGGGGCGGCCAATGTAAAATGCACGTAAAGGTAGATACATGGCGAGAGACATATATTTCATACCGAGTACAATGAAACAATGAAAGGGCAGAACAGCGCTAGAGGGCAGCGCGAACTGCAAATAGAAAGTGAAAAGTCCCTAGGAAAGTGGGAGCTACAAGCTCCGTCAGCTCGAGACGGGCTTCTAGTTACCTGAGTTCCTTACAGGCAGAGACCCAGACCCATCCACTGGCGTTTGGTAAAGCAAGAAGACCTAATCCAACTCTAATGTCGAGCCTTCCTAAACCGGAAATATGCTCGCGAAGAGAAAGGGTTCTGTACCCAATGGGCTTAGGCAAGAAAGGGACAACGATGGTAGTCCTGGCCCAACTCTACTGTCAATGTTTCCTATACCGGAAGTACACTTGCAGAGAGAAAGGGTTCCGTACTCGATTCGCTCAGGCACAAAAGTGACAACGATTTAGCCCTGGCCCAACTTTACTGTCAAGTTTTCCTACACCGGAAATACACTTGAAGAGAGAAAGGGTTCAGTACCTGATGGGCTCAGGCGCTATTGGGACAAGGACGCTCAGCTCGAGAACGCCTTGCTCTCAAACGCGTGGTGTGAGACTCGAACTTGGGCAAGGGGTACACGTCGGTGAATGACACCTCGGCTTAGAGGGCGAAAGAGCCAGGGTCCAACTCCTCTGTTGAGTTCTTCCCCTTAAGGAACCAGGCTCACGGATGAGAAACGGTTCAGTACCCAATGGGCACAGGCACAGCACGTCCAATTACACGAGGCAAGTTCATAGACAGTGGAACACCTCGTTTGAGTCAGACTAAGAGCAAGAAAATCGTCTGGGCGAAGAGTCTCCACTACGCGTGCCTGGAGACAGATATAGAGGCTGTCACAGGCTAAGGTAGCCCACCCGAATTGTCAAGTCATGCCGAAATCGGATGTGCTAGGCCTACAAGGCGCATAACGCTGGCACAACGTAATCACGCTCCCGGCGGAAATCGCAAGGATATCCGTGATGGTTACAATGGAGCGAACGAAAAACAAACAAACAAACAACAAGACATATATCCGTGCTTCATAGAATACAGCAAAACATTTGATAAGGTGAAACATTCAGAGATTATAAAACTGCTAGAAAATCTTAACGTTGATGGGAATGATCTAAGAATACTAAGAAATGTGTATTGGAAACAAACGGCTGCGATGAGAGTTAACAACACTATAGGTAGATTTCAAAAGATAGAAATGGGTGTCAGGTAAAGTTGTGTAATGTCATCCGATCTTTTCTCCCTATATACAGAAAACAGTATGCGAAATATATAAGATATGCCAGGAATAAAAGTGGAAGGATGCAATATAATAACTTGAGATATGCTGAGGACACAGTATTGATCACAGGAAGTGAACAGGGACTACAAGCCCTGTTAGATAAAGTAGTGAAAGAAAGTGAAAATAAAGGCCCCACTTTAAACAAGAAGAAAACAGAAATAATGGTTGTCTCGAAGAGACGTACACCGTCAAGATGCATCAAAATAATTAATTAGACTTACATAAAATACAGGTTTATATATTGTTTCAATGGGACACGACAGACTATAGCTAAAACTAGTAGGTAATGATGGGCAATGATGAGCACACAAGAAATCATACAAATTACAATACACAAATCACATTCAACGTTTCAACCAAAAGGTCTTTATCAAGACACAAACAAAACATCAAAAGACGACGAATGGAAAAATTATCACAAGAGAAATATGGAAATGATATGCCGGAAGGTCAGAAAGTACATAAAAAACGTAAATATATGTGGAAACGAAACGAACAAAAAGATGAGTAAGTGACGGAACAAAAAGAATAAAGACAAAGACCACACCAACCCAGTACTAGACATAAGAGTGGTCGGAATTGCGTCCAAAAGGCTTTAGTGTACCCAATTCAAAAATGAGACGATTTTCTAGAGCATACTTAGATCTATCATCGGTGGTGCAAGATCTGATGGCGGTGACCTGAATATCCAAAGCACCATGATGACCAACGCCGCTGAAGTGTGTGGCCACAGGAGTGGGTGTTCTGTGCTTGATGTCACGAAGAAGGTTACAAAAGCGATCGCTCAATCGTAGGCCGGTTTCCCCGATGTACTATTTGTCACAGCGTTTACATATGATAACGTAAATGACATTACGGGATTCACATGTAAAGGCCTCATCGATGGAGAAAGTGGCTATGAGAAATGAAATGGAGCGCATCTGAACTACGTAAGGACATGTATAGCTACGGAAACGTGAGCAACGAACAGTGCCAAAATGGTCAGGAACAGAAGACTTAAGGGGTGCAAAGGGAAAGCATTGCTCTAGGTGGACCCAGAGTTAGCAGATAACCAAGATCCCAAATGTACCTCCACGCGGTGCACCCTGGAAACAGAAATACAGCAGCTCGAGCTGATTCTGGCCAAATTATTTGGGGATCGTGTCCGAGAATGTGGAGGTAGCAGATGGAAAGAGATTTGACTGCACAAGAGACAGACAATATCTCCGACACCACCAGCATCACCACATATAGCGACACTGTCGACATACAGTGAAGCTAGTCAGTCCAGTCCGAACATTGGAGGGGCGGCCAATGTAAAATGCACGTAAAGGTAGATGCATGGCGAGAGACAAATATATTTCATACCGAGTACAGTGAAACAATGAAATGGCAGAACAGCGATAGAGGGCAGCACGAACTGCAAATAGAAAGTGAAAAGTCTCTAGGAAAGGGAACTACAAGCTCCGTCAGCTCGAGACGGGCTTCTAGTTACCTGAGTTCCTTACAGGCAGAGACCCAGACCCATTCATTGGCATTTAGTAAAGCAAGAAGACATAATCCAACTCTAATGACGAGCCTTCCTAAACCAGAAATATGCTCGCGAAGAGAAAGGGTTAGGCAAGAAAGGGACAACGATGGTAGTTCTGGTCCAACTCTACATTCAAGGTTTCCTATACCGGAAGTACACTTGCAGAGAGAAAGGGTTCCGTACCCAATGGGCTCAGGCACAAAAGGGACAACGATTTAGACCTGGCACAACTCTACTGTCAGGTTTACCTCCACCGGAAATACACTTGAAGAGAGAAAGGTTTCAGTACCTGATGGGTTCAGGCGCTACTGGGACAAGGACGATCAGCTCGAGAACGCCTTGCTCTCAAACGCGTGGTGTGAGACTCGAACTTGGACAAGGGGTACACGATGTCGGTGAATGACACCTCGGCTAAGAGGGCGAAATAAACAGGGCCCAACTCCTCTGTTGAGATCTTCCCCTTAATGAACCAGGCTCACGGATGAGAAACGGTTCAGTACCCAATGGGCACAGGCACAGCACGTCCAATTACACGAGGCAAGTTCATAGACAGTGGAACACCTCGTGCGAGTCAGACGAGAGCAAAAATCGTCTGGGTGAAGAGTCTCCACTACGCGTGCCTGGAGACAGATATAGAGGCTGTCACAGGCTAAGGGTAGCCCACCCGAATTGTCAAGGCATGCCGAAATCGGATGTGCTAGGCCTACAAGGCGCATAACGGTGGCACAACGTAATCACGCTCCCGGCGGAAATCGCGCAGACACCCGTGATTGTTACAATAGAGCGAACGCAAAAAAAAAACACTTAAGGTGGCAATGAACCAAGATGTCCTTCAGATTTCTATCACGCCTATAAGCCACCAGAGGTAAGTCATGTTAAGCGTCACGGGTGTCAGGGTCAGACTGTAGAGGAGAATAATGTTTGAGCATGATGCGTCGAACAGAAGTGTTATGGGGATGAAAGGTAAGAACAAGTTTAACACTATCATAGGATGAGGAAGAACCCTAAGAGTTAGTCAAGGTATCGAGGCGAGACAAATGGCGCAGACGGAGCCATTGGAAGAAGAATGCTGTCAGGGAACGATTGACTACGGAAAAACTCAATAATCTCAGAGGACTTGTCGAGAAAATCGTCATAATCGCTACATAAGCGACACAAGCGAAGAAGCTAGGAGTACGGTAGAGAGTTGCGACAAACAGGAGGATGAGAAGAAGTGTAGAGCAGAAAGCCATGTGCATCAGTAGGTTTATAGTAAACGGATGTGCTAGGGAACGGGGGATGAATGGTGACAATGATGTCGAGGAAGTTGACAGAAGTAGTGGAGATATAAGATGTAAATTGAATAACAGGGTTGAAACTGCCGATGAAGTTGATGAAACGAGACAATTAAAATGAAATGAGAGTTGATGAAACTCTGACATTCCCACGTCTCACCTGACCACTAATGCTGATGTTCATCTTCCTGGTCATTCCAACGCACCGGTGGTTCGCATTCGTCCTGACCTCAGTCTCTGATAGTGAAATTTCTGTTCTCATCAAGGGCCTCAAGTTTGTCCCTCTCCGTCCTACATGCGATCAATACTCTCTTCTTCAGGATATCCACCGCTATCATCGTCATCTTTGCCTTCATTATAATTTCTTTGGCAAAGTTTAATCTTGTACTGACGATTTGTTTTCTAGATATGAACAGAAGAAATATCATTAGACTCCAAAGCCTGGTGCATCTCAAGCTCTTGATCTTTACATCAAGAGTACTCTCCATGACATTAAGCCACTTCATCACAACCGCATTCGTCGCTCAAACATCACCCCTGAAGAATATCGCGCCTTGGCACATCTTCGTCGCCGTGATGATATTGTCCTCAAACCAGCAGATAAGGGTGGGGCCATTGTGGTTTGGCGTAAGGACCTTTACCTCCAGGAGGGCCACCAACAACTCTCCAATCCTTCTTTCTACACTGCACACACATCTGATTCGACTGTAAGTAACCAGAAGGTTGTTAAAAACACTGTGAAAACCCTCACCCTTAACAACGACCTTCCTACCACTGCCAAGTCTCTTTGCATCGATTAAAGCTGTTTAGGAAAACCTGTTTTCTATATGCTGCCTAAAATCCATAAGGCAGCGAATCCGGGTAGACCTATTGTCTCGGCTTGCTCTTGTCCCACTGAGCGCATCTCCGATTTCCTTGACAGCATTTTTCAGCCGTTAGTCGAACAACTGCCTTCATTCTTGAAAGACACTAAGCATGCCCTAACCATTTTTTCTTCCGTCCAGATGTCTTCTGACCGTAACTATCGTTTGTTCTTGCCTGATGTCTGTTCTGTGTACACTTCTATACCCCATGCAGATGGTCTCAGGGTTCTACAGTTCTTTCTTGACAAGAGTCCCCACCCCTCTGTATCCACTTCTACTCTTATCCGCGTTGCTGAACTGGTGCTTACGCTCAACTCTTTTGAATTTGATGGGCACTTTTCCGATCAGAACCAAAATGGGATCTTTCTAGTAGTAGTATGTAGCGCGGTCTATGATTTATTTTTTCCTGCCGCAAAGAATATGTAAGGATTAATATGGCGCAAAGACATATAATAAGTATTACTTCAAAGAAGAAAGACCACTTGACTGATCTTTTCTGTGGTTTTCTTGAGGTATTTAAAAAAAATCGAATTTTTTAAATTTTAATTCTTGGTTTTATGGTTAAATTTGTTTGTTTTCTATTTTACTTATTATTTATTGTTTATTTGTTGGTATTTTCTTGTTGTTTGTTATGTCTTGTTGTTTATTTTTTGGAGTTGTTGCTACATGCCTAAGTTTTAACAGAATTACCACCCCTCGTGTTGTCCCAAGTTATCTGCCTCTATGGAGTAAGAACGCGTCTAAACTTAGTTCGCGACCAGGCTGACCTTACTGGTGCTATGATACATTCCTGAACCTGTTTAGAGGTGGAGCACTAGGTAAACCTTCCGCGAACAATGACTATTTTTTATCGACGGACGATTTTTTCCTGCTGTATCACTACGCCAGTTAGGACTAGGGCGGCCAGTCGCGCAGCGGTTACGCGACAATTTTTCATATTTTTATGTAGCAACAGGGTTCCTATTACATATTTGCATATGACAAACTGTATATTTTTCACGTTTTAAAACTACGCAAGCCGCTTTTCATACGGTTCAATATGATAAACTTTATATTTAGCTCTTTTCACATCTATGCAACACGACTTTAAAACATTTTGTTCTGATAACAGACATTGGGTAGTGGTTTTCTAGACTTACAAGCCAAATTTTCCTAGTTTTATGTAACAACAGGGTTCATATTACACATTTTCACACGACAAACTGTATATTTTTCACGTTTTAAAACGAAGCATGTTGCTTTTAAAACCGTTCCATATGACACACTTCATATTTATCTCTTTTCACAACTAGGCATCGACCTTTAACACATTTGTAATGGTCACAGATATTAGGTGTTGGTTTTCTAGACTTACAAGACAAAGGTTACTATTTTTATGTAACAACAGGGTTCATATTACATATTTGCACATGACAAACTGTATATTTTTTCATGTTTTAAAACTAAACAAGCCGCTTTTAACAACTTATCATACTTCATATAACTAATAGTTAAGAAAGATTACAGATATAAGATACAACCTACCATACTTCATTTTACTAATAGTTAAGAAATATCTTTTTCCTGGTTGGCTAGGAAACAAAATGTCACAAAAAAATCCATTTCACTTGGATCCAGCTCTCGATGAGGTGCATCAAGCCTTGGAGTTGGCAAAGTCTACAGGGGCAACCCCAGAGCTTGTAAGGAAATTAGAGTCTGCGCTTGAGTTGGTTGAGCTACGTGAGGAGTTTGCCGATAAAACAACATCTGCAGAAAGTCAAATGCTGAAAGAGATCGTGGAGGAGACGCATAGACATGACTGGGGAAAGATGCACCAAAAAGGGGAGACATTATCTCAGCTACGGACTATAATGGTCAGCGGTCAGCTAGAAGGTAAGTCTGGTATATTATTACTTGAATAGCATAGCTGTATAGGTGTACGAAGATAAAAATGCTTCACAGTATTTAGTCTTTGAAGAATGGGTTGGTCAGTTCTCTCGGTATGAAGTGCTATAGTTCTTTGAATATTAGAAGCTAGTATTTGGAAGTGAGGTGATCAATTCTCTTTGTGTGGAGTGTTAGAGACCTTACAGTACTGTGATGAGCCTTTCTCTTGGTGTGGAGTGTTAGAGACCTCACGGTACTGTGATGAGCCTCTCTCTTGGTGTGGAGTGTTAGAGACCTTACAGTACTGTGATGAGCCTCTCTCTTGGTGTGGAGTGTTAGAGACCTCACGGTACTGTGATGAGCCTCTCTCTTGGTGTGGAGTGTTAGAGACCTCACGGTACTGTGATGAGCCTCTCTCTTGGTGTGGAGTGTTAGAGACCTCACGGTACTGTGATGAGCCTCTCTCTTGGTGTGGAGTGTTAGAGACCTCACATATGATGAGCCTCCGCTAAAGTAACTCCCTTGTTATATGTTTTACTACTCTATCTGAAGGTATAATAGGAATATGATAAATTAAGTAAAACATCTGAACTGCTGTGTCCGAAATTGTCCCTGATCGGTGTTTGTGTTGAGGTTTTCCTGACCTGTTTGTGTTTAGCTGTCACTGATCAATGTTTGTGTTGAATTTTCTATGACTTGCATTTATTTTGAGTTGTTCTTGAAAAGTGCTTGTGTTGAGTTGTCTATATTCAGTGTTTGTGTTACGTTGTCTATGACCAGTGTTTGTGTTGAGTTGTCTGTGACCATTGTTTGTATTACGTTGTCTATGGCTAGTCTTTGTGTTGAGTTGTACATCACCAGAAATTGTATTTCATTTCAGGCCAATTTCTCAAGTCGCTTGTCAGCATTCAGAAAGCTAAGCGGATATTGGACATTGGAATGTTTACAGGATACAGTGCTCTAGCTATGGCAGAAGCTCTCCCAGGTATTGATATTAGCTCTTCCAGGTATTGATATTAGCTCATCAAGGTAATATATTAACTCTTACTAGTATGCCATCAGCACTCTCAGGTATATGTTTATCTTTTCCACGTATAATATTATGTGTGATATAATTAATCAACCCTTTCACAGTCTGGATAGTCCTTTCCTGAATTTATTCATTCGGACACTATAACAGCAGACGTAATAACAACTCTAGATGAATTAGGTGTGGAAATGTCACATAAACGTGCACTGATATATGACACAGTTCACATTCCTAAAGATCTAAATGCAACAGTATTCATACCCCTACGTAAGAATCCCAGGACTTTGGATTGTACAGAATATCGAAAAATTAATGTGACGAGCCATATTAATAAAATACTTCTCAAGATAATACATAGAGGTACTATAAGTATCGATATTTGTTTCATAGATTGGAGGCCACCTTGATGTTCTCATAAGAACATTTACTCACCTCGTCAAAATGTGCCAGCGAGCACTAATATTACATGTGAATGGTATTTGCTATCTGAAAAGGTTGAGAACACCTTACTCATGTTGTTCGTCCATCACAAGTGATGATGACCATTTGTTACATCCACTTTTGAAAATTCAATTTTAGTTATGTCCTTGATTATGAGTTGTAGATGGCTAATGAGCCCTATTCGAGCTGTAAATGTCCTTGGACAGTTTGGACATGGAATAACGACTGTAGACGGATCTTGGTCTATCTGTGACTTTCTAGCTGCTCTCCGCTGTTGAGCTGCTGCATTTCTCTTCTTTTCACAAGATGATGCGCTTTTTTAAAATTTTAGAACGCCATGTAGATCTATTTTGTGCAAGTTCTTCCCATGTATCGTGATCTATTTCAAAGTCTTTCAGTGAGTCATTTAACGAGTCCTTGTAGCGCTTCCTTTGGCCACCTTGAGATATATTATACCCTTCTCTAGCTCACCATAGAGAAGTATCTTTGGCAGACGATGGTCTGGCATACGCACCAAATGACCTGCCCAACGAATCTGTGTCTGCATCAGAATCGTGTCAATGCTTGGGATACCAGCTCTATCAAGGACAGTGGTATCTGGAATCTTGTCTTGCCATCTGATGTTCATAACTTTTCTGAGACAATTTGTATGAAAATGATTGAGTTTTTTCACATGACGTCTATACACAGTCCATGTTTCACTAGCGTAAAGCAGCACTGGAAGTACCACTGCTCTGTAAACTTTCAGCTTAGTCTGTAGGTTAATGCCATTTCTACGCCAAACATTTGCGTACAATCTGCCAAAAGTACTGCTTGCTTTGGCGATCTTTGTATACACTTCATCATCAACGTTGGCATTTTGTGATAACGTACTGCCTAGATATGTGAATCTATTCACAACTTTCAGTGCTACACCATTTACCATTTATTATGCAGGGCTCGAGATAGCTTTTGCCAAGTGCTGGTTGTAACATGACTTCTGTTTTCTCTGTGTTAATGGTAAGCCCAAAGTTGGTACAGGTTTTGGAGAATCTGTCTATAATACATTGTAGATCAGCCTCAGAGTTGGCATTTAGGGTACAGTCATCAGCAAATAGAAGATCCCTGATTGTGTGTGATTTAACTTTGGTTTTTGCTCGAAGCCGCCGAAGGTTGAACAATTTTTCGTCTATGCGATAGGTGATGATCTCCCAGGTCTAGATCTCTGAAAGCATCATTCAACATAGCAGAGAACATGATGCTAAATAGGGTAGGTGCTAATACACATCCTTGTTTTACTCAATTTGAGACAGGAAAGGTTTCAGATAACTCCCCATCATCCTGAACTCTAGCTTGCATTCCATCATGCAATTGCTGCACCATTGAGATAAATTTCTGTGGACATCCATACTTTGCCAGAATTTTCCACAGACCCTCTCTACTTACTGTTTCAAATGCTTTGTCAAGTCTATGAATGCTGTGTACAGGTCACAGTGTTGTTCTTGACATTTTTCTTGAAGCTGTCTTTCAGCAAAGATCATATCAGTTGTTCCACGTTCTTTTCTGAAACCACATTGGCTTTCGGGTAGTAGTCCTTCATTTAGATGAGATGTAAGACGGTTCAAAAGGACTCTGGCAAATATCTTTCCAGCAATGGACAGTAGAGAGATACCACGATGGTTGTTACAGGACTGGCGGTTCCCTTTACGTTTATACAGGTGTATAATTGTAGCATCCTTAAAATTTTGTGGAATTTTTTCGCTTATCCATGACTGGAAAATTATGTGAAGTTTCTCAATAAGATTTTTACCACCATATTCATATATTTCGATTGGTATTGAGTCGGAGCCAGGTGCCTTTCCACTAGAAAGCTGATGAACTGCTTTACGAGTTTCCTCCAAAGTAGGGATGTCACCTAGCATTTCATTGAGAGGAACCTGTGGTAGTTTGTTGATAGCCTCATCATTTATTGATGATGGGTTATTCAAAATGTGCTCAAAGTGTTCTACCCAGCGCTGCAGGATTTTATCTTTTTCTACGATTAGTTGTGTTTCATTTGCATTGAGAAGTGGAAAAGATCCTGATGAGGTTGGACCATATAACATTTTAAGCGCATCATAGAAGTTTCTTAAATCGTTTGTGTCTGCAAATCTGTGTATCTCATCTGGTTTCTTATTCAGCCATGGGTCCCTCATATGGCGTAGTTTATTTTGAATTATTTTTCGTTTGCAATTGAGTGCTTCTTTTTTAGACATTTTGGATCATTTAAGTATGCTTTGAAAAGGTGGTGTTTTTCGTCAAACATTTCTTTGATTTTATTATCATTCTCATCAAACCAGTCATTTTATTTTTTGATAGAATGAGCTAGTTCCTCAGTAGCAGTGTCGTAAATTTGCTTGCTCAGATATGTCCATTTCGTATCTACATCTTGCTCTAGTTGTGCAGATTTCAGACATTCATCCAGAGTAGAGGCTAGGGACTGTTGTTTGTTTACATTTGATAACTTTCTGACGTCTATACGTTTCTTTGCTTTGCTTCCTTGTGGGCGTCTGGCAAGGCTGTATGCGAATTCTTAGTTTTGACACAATAAGACGATGGTCAGCAGTCTGCACCGCACATGGATTTTGTCACTCGAACATCTTGGCGGTCCTTTCTTCTTACAATTATATAATCTATAAGATGCCAGTGTTGTGATCGAGGGTGCATCCAGGAGGTCCGGTTTCGGATTGGGAGTTGAAATATGGTGTTGGTAATGAGGAGGTCATGTTCGCCACAAGTTTGTAACAGATGAAGTCCATTGTTGTTGCACTGACCCACTCCATATTTCCCTATTACACCGTTCCAGGAGATATTGTCTTTACCCACCCTTGCATTGAAGTCTCCAAGTAATATAAGCTTATCAGTTTTTGGAACTGCACTGATAGCTGCATGAAGTTCATCATAGAACTTATCTTTAACTTCTTCTGGATTTGCCAGTGTTGGTGCATACGCACTGATGATTGTTGCATATTTTTTTACCAGAGAGCAGGGGGATTTTTATTGTCATTAGGCGGTCATGTCTTTGGTGGGCCTGCTAGTTTGCCAACGAGTGTTGTTTTAATGGCGAAGCCTACTCCTGCTTCACGTCTTTCCTTAATATCTCTTCCGCTCCAAAAGAATGTATATCCTGCAACTCTTTCACAGAGCTGACCGACTCCAGCAAGTCGTGTTTCACTCAGAGCTGCTATGTCAATATGGTACCGTGCTAACTCTCTCCCAATCAGGGCTGTTCTTCGAATCGGTCTATTTGTGTTAGATTCATTGTCGAGGAGTGTATGTACATTCCATGCTCCTAGAGTCAGTGGGAAAAGCTTTTTCCTTCGGGTGAATTTTCTTGAATGTGAAAATGACTTGCACTGGGGATTTTGATTAAAGTGAGGAAGAGTTGTGCAAAGCGTCGCCCTCACTCTCTTGTCGGACCTCATTTAAAACCAGTGGCAAGACGAATCGAGACGACTGGAAGTGAAGTACGATGCAGTGGATGACCATGGTTTTCTACGTGTCTCACCATGCCCGATGCGGTCCACACCGCGTTGCTGACGTTCGCCTACATTACCCGGTGGGCCGATAAACCATTGTACCTCGTACGCGTAAATTCGCCGAATATCAGACTTTACGTGTTTAGGTTGACAAGACCGTTATTTTTTTTGAGATAGTCTCAGCACAATATCACCTACTTTATGACTGTCTAACAGGCTGTCAGTCGAGTGTGGAGCCAGAACACGCCCCAGGCAGTCCACTGGTGCTGTGTTCACATGACACGTCAAACCTGTTGTTGTAGCTACATGGTGAATAGTGAGCGATTTCAATGTGTTATTGACACCGAAGTAAATTTGTTCATCACATAAACAAAGAACACCTTACTACAGCAATGTCTTCGACAGAGTCCAACATAAACAATTAATTGAATGCCTCCAAGAAATAGGCATTAATGGGAAAGACAACACTGTGATTATAAATATATATTGGGAACAAACATCACACATAAAGTGTGAAAACAGCTACTCACCATACATAAAAATAAACTGGTAAAGCAAGGATGTATGTTATCACCCAGCCAATTTTACATCTAAAGTGAGATAAATATATAGAAGGAAAGTCAGAGCTCAACATTAGTGGGAAAATGATAAACAATCTGCAATATGCAGGCGAAGAAGTTCTCTTAGTAGGAAGTGAACTGTTGCTACAAACGGATGCTAAACGAACATAAAAACCATGATAATAAATATGCCCGAGATATAAACAAACAAATAAATACCATGATAATAAATATGGGTGAGATATAAACAAACAAATACAAACCATGATAATCAGTAAAATCGCAGAGGACCGGCGCTAAATATAAAAAATACATGGAAAGATACTACAACAATTAGGTCATTACCAATATCTTGGACATTCTCTTCTTTTTCTGCGTTCGCTCTCTTATAACCACAACTAATATCTCGTGTGATTTCCGCGAAGGAGCGTGAAATACGTTGTACTGCTAGTTCCACTGTTGAATTGTGTTATTTGAACCTCGGTTGGATCACTTTGTAGTATGGACGTCAGAGGCGTAGCACATCCGTTTTCGTCACGTCTTTAATTCTGGTAGTAGGCTTCCCTAGTCCGTGACAGCCTGCCTATCTGTCGCCTTGTACGCGGGTGTGTGGTGAGTCTTCGCCGAGACGATATTCATATTCGTTCGCGTCTATCTCGCACGTGGTGTTCCGCCGTCTGTTAACTTGCCTTGCGTAATTAAAAGTTCTGTACCTGTGCCCATCGGGTATTGAACCTTTTCTCTTCCGCGAGCCTGGTTCCGGATGAGGAAGAACTCGACGGAAGAGTTGGACCCTGGTTCTTCCACCATCTTAACTGAGGTGTCATTCATTGACATCATGAACCCCTCGCCCAAGTTCTAGTCTCACACCACGCGTTTGGGAGCAAGGCGTTCTCGAGCTGAGCGACCGTGTCCCATTTATGCCTAGCCCATTGGGTACGAACCGTTTTCTCTGCAAGTATATTTCCGGAATAGAAAAGCTTGACAGTAGAGTTGGGCCAGGTCTTCTTGCTTTGCCGGGCGCCCATGATTGGGTTTGGGTCTCTGCCCGTAAGGAGCACAGGTAACTAGAAGCTTGTCTCGCGCTAACAGAGCTTGTTTTTTTTATTTCCTTGGAACGTTTTCACTTTCTGTTTGCAGTTGGCGCTGCCCTCTGGTGCTGTGCTGCGCTGTCTTTGTACTCAGTATGGAATCTCTTCTTCTCTGACCATGCATCTACTTTTTTGTGCATTTTTCATTGGTCGCCCCTCCATTGTTCGGACTGGACTGGCTAGCTTCACTGTGTGTCGACAGTACCACTTCGTGTGTTGACGCTGGTGGTGTCAGAGATCTTCATCTGCTACGTCCACATTCTCGGACACGATCCCCAAATGATTTAGCCAGAATCAGCACGAACCGCTGTATTTCTGTTTTTAGGGTGCACCGAGAGGATAGGAAACATTGGGGATTTTGTTTATCTGCTAACCCTTGGTTCGCCGAGGGCATTACGTTCCATTTGCGTCCCGTCTTGGACATATAATCATATACCGTAGATGTTAAACAGAAGTTAAAATAATAGGAATTGCTGAAAGTATTTTCGATGGCTTGAGGAAAATATTAACATATAAACTGGGTGCAAAGGGACCGCACTGCTTTCGGCAGACCCAGGGTTAGCAGATAACCCTGATCCTATAAGTGTCTCCTCGTGGTATAGGCTTATGAGTCGGCTTAATCGTCTGCGGACTTTCGCTTCTGCCTTTTCAATATGGTATTACCAAGTGAGCCTTTTATCAAAGGTGATAGCAAGATTTGTGGGATAAGTCTTCTTATTTGATGATAGTATTTCCTAGAAGAATTTTGTGTTTCTTTTCCTTTGGGGAAAGAGAGATCAGACTTGTGGAAGTTTTTGGTGTTTATTATGACATGCCATTTTTCATACCAGGCCCTGAGTTTTTCACAGAGTATAGTTTTGATCTCTGAAAGATTGTCTTTGCTTAACACTCTTTTGTACTTTTTGTGAATATATTTTTCATCCGATGTTCTCGGAGAACTCAAATATTGAAATTTGCATTAATATTGAAATTGATTAACTTGTGTTATTTAGTTTAATACAATTGTTTCTATTGGAGATGACCATCGCTTGTATTTTCTTACTGTTTACTGAAAGATCTTTTTCTCTGAATACACATATAATATCCCCTCAAGAAATAGGAATAAAGCTCTGCACGCTATGCATATTCTACAGTTGTTGATGTGTTATTTACAGATCTTAGGTAATTGATTCTATTTTTCAGATGATGGTGAGATAGTCACAGTTGAAAAAGAGGAATATTTAAAAATCCTTGTTACCGACCTGGTTAAAAACTCACCTCATCACAAGAAAATTAAGATTGTGATTGGTAAGTCCATGCTTCTTAAATATTTCTGATCTATAAGATAAAATCAATAGAGAAGAAATTAAATTCATTTGAAAAAAATGTCAATGAAAACTATTAAATATTGGTTGGGAAAAATTGAAGACAAGAAAATAAGACTGGAGTCAACTAGGTGGTAGAGTTGTTAGTGGGCCCACTTCACAAACACTCAGTTGAACGTGCTAGTGGTTTGACAGACAATCATTCACAATGTATTTGTAATGTTATTGGCTGTATTAGTAAGTAAAGTTGAACTTATTAGTGTATTGGCAATGTATTGTATTAACTAGTGTATTGACCAAGATCCGTCTACAGTCGTCATTCCATGTCGGAACTATCCAAGGACATTTACAGCTCGAATAGGGCTCATTAGCCATCAATCAAGGACATAACTAAAATTCTTCTTCTTCTTCTTCTTTCTGTCCTCATGTACCTTTCGGTGTTGAGGGAAGAGTGAGTGTATGGTCTTTTGCCCTTCTATTTGCCTCTTCCGCTGTTATATTTCCGAGTGTCTCTAATACACTATCTATCCACCTTTTACGAGGGCGTCCAATAGGTCTCCTGTTTTCGTATAGTTTGTTAAGTATTTTTTGGATAATACTTTGCTCTTTCTGTCTGGTTATGTGGCCGTACCATTTAACTTGTTGTTTCTGTATGTATTCTATTGTTGGTTTGATCCCTAATTGTTTCCTTAGTGCTTCATTCCTGATTTTGTCTCTCAAGCTAACTCCAATCATACGTCTCACACATTTCATTTCAGTGGTGTTAATCTTATGTATTGTTCTAGAATCTAATGTCAAAGTTTGACACTGATAACACAATGTTGGTAAGAAAATGGTGTTGAAAAGCGCTTTCTTTGTTTCTAGTGTAATATCTTTGTTTCTTAGTAAAGGTGTTAATTGACCAATGATCTGACAGGCCTTATTACATCTTGCGTTTATTTCTGCTTCTTGTTTGTTGTCATATCTCAATGTGCTGCCCAGATATTTGAATTCATCTACTTGTTTTAGTTGTTTATTATTTATCTGTATGTTGATGTTCTCCTTTTCTCTTGCAATATTCATTACTTCTGTTTTGTCTATGTTGATTTTCATTCCAAATTGCTTGCCTGCTGTGTCTACTGTGTTTAGGTGGTCTTGCAGGTTTTTAATGCTGTTGTGGAATAAAAACCTGGTCATCTGCAAAAAGCAGATGACCAGG
Source organism: Meghimatium bilineatum (assembly GCA_034231615.1). NCBI lineage: Eukaryota > Metazoa > Mollusca > Gastropoda > Stylommatophora > Philomycidae > Meghimatium > Meghimatium bilineatum. The sequence goes on from CM067321.1 coordinate 20,190,727, forward strand.
CCGCTGTCTATTCTAATAGGATAAAGTGCTGTGTTTATATTAAAATATTATAAGATATACAAAACTATTCAAATTTTGGATTACACCTGGAGGAAGATATTTCTATATCACATCATAAGAGAAGTGTCTAAAGTGGATAAGTGCAGTAATAAGTTTACAAAGTGAATATGTAAACATCGGTGGAGAAGATAACAAGTATGGCCATGAACAGCTGCAAATTCTAATGAAGCAAATGAACTGCTTTTTGCAGATGACCAGGTTTTAACTAAAATTGAATTTTCAAAAGTGGATGTAACAAATGGTCATCATCACTTGTGATGGACGAACAACAATTGGCAATGTTATTGGTTGCAATAGTGAAGCTAAAAAAATGACGTAAACACTTAGTTAGGACTTAATTGGTTGCCTTATGGCTAGAACGCCGGTATCAGAAGTCGGAGGTCCCGGGTTCAATCCACGGGTGGGATGATGATTTTTGTCTTTCAGGGGTGCAATAAAAAATCTTTCCTGTACACGTCACGACGATAGCTATGGCAATGCGGCCGTTTATTTCCACAGCCAAAAAAAAAGTCACTATGCATTCCTTAACAGGAAAACACGCAGTAATCAACGTTTATGAAAGTAACAAATTAAAGTTTCCCTTTTCCACATCATTGAAAATTATTGGGGGATATATACAGTATTAGGCTAATGATTCTGATGACCACCGGCATACCTAGGGAGGATGTGGTCAGCATTGTCTTGTCATCTTTAATTTGCCTGAATATCTGATACCCATATTATAAGGTTTAGTTGACCTAGGATTTGTTGACAATTAAAAAATATTTACAGTTCAACTGCAAATTCAACCTCGGATCACCTGAACATGAAGCCAGTTCTCTAACAACTGAGCTACCTCGGCTCCTAGATTTATTAGTGTTATCCAAAAATTCAATAGTAGTTGTATAGCAATGACATAAATAGGATATGTTTCAGTTATTATTATTATTATTATTATTATTATTATTATTATTATTATTATTATTATTATTATTATTATTATTATTATTATTATTATTATTATTATTATTATTATTATTATTATTATTATTATTATTATTATTATTATTATTATTATTATTATTATTATTATTATTATTATTATTATTATTATTATTATTATTATTATTATTATTATTATTATTATTATTATTATTATTATTATTATTATTATTATTATTATTATTATTATTATTATTATTATTATTATTATTATTATTATTATTATTATTATTATTATTATTATTATTATTATTATTATTATTATTATTATTATTATTATTATTATTATTATGAATGATAATGACTTAATTTGATTGACAATTGTCTGAATAAGAATGTAGCTTTCCTTCTTGTTGTGTTGAACTAAACTTGTAGATGGGCGTAGGTTTGGAGGGTGTGAGTATGTGCTTTGAATAAAAGCAGTGTAGCTTTTTTGTTTATTCCAATTATTTTCATAGGAAACGCAGTGAAAGTTTTGCAAGATTTAGCAGCTGATGGCCAGAAATTTGATTTTATATTTTTGGATGCTGATAAGTCAGAATATCCTGCATATTTAAAGGTAAAAAAATATTTAAATAATAATAATAATAATAATAATAATAATAAATAATAATAATAACTATTATTTCAGCTCCTTTGAAGCAAAGATTTTCAAGTAATGCTATTTATTCTTTTGTGTCTTGTACTGTTCTATCTTTGTTTATTTCCTCTTATTATTGAATTTTTTCTTAAAATCATGCCCGTTAATAGGATGGAGTCCGAAAAACATATTTAATTTTATGGTTTACAGTTTGGCTGTGTTACCTGTTTATATTAAGATTCTGCATGGATCTTTGGAGTCACTCAGTCATCTGTAATATGGAAAGGGGGGGGGGTAGTAAATCTCAATCATATTACTCCTTAGTCACCTCATACTACAAGTATGTCATTGTTAATTGCTATTTTCTGTTCCCCATTTGGGCTCTGGTCTTCTTCTTCTTCTTCATCGTTCTTCAGTCAGATATCAGGTTACAGCACCAATAGCTTCAGTCAGATATCAGGTTACAGCACCAATAGCTTCAGTCAGATATCAGGTTACAGCACCAATAGCTTCAGTCAGATATCAGGTTACAGCACCAATAGCTTCAGTCAGATATCAGGTTACAGCACCAATAGCTTCAGTCAGATATCAGGTTACAGCACCAATAGCTTCAGTCAGATATCAGGTTACAGCACCAATAGCTTCAGTCAGATATCAGGTTACAGCACCAATAGCTTCAATGAATTGTGTGACTCTCTTCAGGTCATCCATGGAACCCCTCAAGTCTGGAAGCAGTGCCGTCTCAGTAGGCCATATTTTCTCCCTCTCTTCTTGGTAGAGTTGACAGGCATGAGGAATGTGTTCTGTAGTCTCTGGGCTCAGTCCACAGTTGCACAGGTCTGTCTCACCAATCTTCAGCTTTTGGAACATGTGACTTCTCAGTCTGTTGTGATCAGTTCGTAGTCTGAAGATGATGGTTTGTTCCTTGCGTGATATTTGGTGGTAGGGGTCATTTGGTTCCTCAGTTGGGTGCATTTGCTTCCACTTTTTCTTATATTCTGCTTTTAACATGGTCTTACATTCATAGTACGTATTATAATTTTCTATCTGTTCTAGTGATCCCCTTTTCTTTGCCAGGAGATCAGCTTTTTCATTTCCAGGTATGCCACAGTGACCTGGGATCCACTGCAGTACTGTTTCTTTGGTAGTACTGCTGAGGTGTAGTAAGCAGGCCGTAAATTCATTCATGCTCGTGTTCTTTGAATCTTTCAATGCCTGCAATACTGATTTTGCATCCGTTAGAAATACTACATGTCTGTTGTGACTCGGCAAGCAATTCATGAGCATTTTGGCTGCCTCTATTATGGCTTCCATTTCTGCTTTGAAATTTGTGGAATGTTTGCCTGTGGGTATTGATTTCTCTATTTCTTTTCCATCTGGTGTTACTATATATATTCCTGATCCTCCATCTAATACTGCCTCTTTCGCTGATCCATCTGTATATACAGTTAGCGCACTGGTTTCGCATATGAGTGGGCCTGGGTTCATTCCCCAGCTGCGGCGGAAATGTTTTCAGATCGCAACGGCTCCCAGGTCGACCCAGCCTTAAATGGGTACCGGATTAATTCGGGAAGTAAAGACTGCGAGGGAGAGGAGATGGCTACCGCCCTCATTTGCAGAGCCTTGAAATGTGAGATCGCTAACATCTCACACCCCTACGGCATTAATAAATGCTATGGGTTACTTTACTTACTTTACTTTACTGTATATACATGTGTCCATATATCCTTTGGGTATGCTTTCTGTATGTGATTCTTAGTTGTCTCCTTTAGTACTTGTATAGTAGTTTCTGTTTTCGACAAAATGCTTGGTATATTGTCCATAATTCTTGGGAAGTTTTTCCTGTCCCATGTTGGGTATGTGTTAAAGGTGTTTAGTGGTTTTAGGTTTTGTAGGTCTGTATCTGTGAGTGATTTCTGGAGCTGTTTAGCGGAGTGTAGAAAGCTACCTCTTTTGAGTCGCTCTTTTGTAGGTCTGCTTAGTCTGTGGTTCATTTGATGACTCTCCAAACATTTGAATTCTGCATACTGTGTGAGGATTTTTTCATTTCATCTTTCCTCCATTGATGGCAAACCTGTGCATGTCTCCATTTCTGTGTTTGGGGTAGTATTCATACCTCCTGTTATAATTCTGAGATTGCGGTTTTGTATCTTTGGGATCTGGTAATATATATTAGGTACTATCCTCTAAAAGTAAAAAAAATATTATAGGTTATTTATGTTTAAGGTAGTGCAAAATGTTTATTCATTCTCTCGTGTTCACGTGTAGTTTGACAAAAAGAGAGAAAATAATGAATAATGATGAGGTACTATCAAGGTAAAAAAATATTATAGATTATTGATGTTTATGTTTATGAGATTACGGTAATGCAAAAAGTGTATTCATTCTCTCACTGATCAGGAATATCAGACTATTTATGTCCATACGAGTGAGTTCACTCATTCTTTAACAAAAAGGGAGAAAACAATGAATAATGTTGCAGTCAAGATAGGTTTTATGTGTTCATTTCTTGTCACCAGACCTGGCACACGTACGCAAGGAAGATGTTGAAGTGAAGATTGGGTAATATGTGACCTAGCAACAGTAGACAAGGAAGGATGTTGTAGTGAAGATTGGGTAATATGTGACCTAGCAACAGTAGACAAGGAAGGATGTTGTAGTGAAGATTGGGTAATATGTGTCCTAGCAACAGTAGACAAGGAAGGATGTTGTAGTGAAGATTGGGTAATATGTGACCTAGCAACAGTAGACAAGGAAGGATGTTGTAGTGAAGATTGGGTAATATGTGACCTAGCAACAGTAGACAAGGAAGGATGTTGTAGTGAAGATTGGGTAATATGTGACCTAGCAACAGTAGACAAGGAAGGATGTTGTAGTGAAGATTGGGTAATATGTGACCTAGCAACAGTAGACAAGGAAGAATGATGTAGTGAAGATTTGATAATATGTTGTAGTGAAGATGGGTAATATGTGACCTAGCAACAGTAGACAAGGAAGGATGTTGTAGTGAAGATTGGGTAATATGTGTCCTAGCAACAGTAGACAAGGAGGATGTTGTAGTGAAGAGTGGGTAATATGTGTCCTAGCAACAGTAGACAAGAAAGGTTGTTGTAGTGAAGATTTGGTAATATGTGACCTAGCAATAGTAGACAGGAAGGATGTTGTAGTGAAGATTGGGTAATATGTGTCCTAGCAACAGTAGACAAGGAGGATGTTGTAGTGAAGAGTGGGTAATATGTGTCCTAGCAACAGTAGACAAGAAAGGTTGTTGTAGTGAAGATTGGGTAATATGTGACCTAGCAATAGTAGACAGGAAGGATGTTGTAGTGAAGATTGGGTAATATGTGACCTAGCAACAGTAGACAAGGAGGATGTTGTAGTGAAGATTGGGTAATATGTGTCCTAGCAACAGTAGACAAGGAGGATGTTGTAGTGAAGATTGGGTAATATGTGTCCTAGCAACAGTAGACAAGGAGGATGTTGTAGTGAAGAGTGGGTAATATGTGTCCTAGCAACAGTAGACAAGAAAGGTTGTTGTAGTGAAGATTGGGTAATATGTGACCTAGCAATAGTAGACAGGAAGGATGTTGTAGTGAAGATTGGGTAATATGTGACCTAGCAACAGTAGACAAGGAGGATGTTGTAGTGAAGATTGGGTAAAAAATGTGTCCTAGCAATAGTAGACAAGGAAGGTTGTTGTAGTGAAGATTGGATAATATGTTGTAGTGAAGAATGGGTAATATGTAACCTAGCAATAGTAGACAAGGAAGGATGTTGTAGTGAAGATTGGGTAAAAAATGTGTCCTAGCAATAGTAGACAAGGAAGGTTGTTGTAGTGAAGATTGGATAATATGTTGTAGTGAAGAATGGGTAATATGTGACTTAGCAATAGTAGACAAGGAAGGTTGTTGTAGTGAAGATTGGATAATATGTTGTAGTGAAGATTGGGTAATATGTTGTAGTGAAGATTGGGTAATATGTGTCCTAGCAACAATAGACAAGGAAGGATGTTGTAGTGAAGATTGGATAATATGTTGTAGTGAAGATTGGGTAATATGTGACCTAGCAATAGTAGACAAGGAAGGATGTTGTATTGAAGATTGGATAATATGTGACCTAGCAACAGTAGACAAGGAAGGTTGTTGTAGTGAAGATTGGGTAATATGTGATCTAGCAACAGTAGACAAGGAAGGTTGTTGTAGTGAAGATTGGGTACTATATGTTCATTGCTTGTCACCAGATGCCCTGCTAATCATACTGAATTATACAATACGTAAGAATATTGTTAAAGACAAGATGATTGTCACTTTTCTGTGTCGATGAAGTTTTCTTCTTCTTCGATTGTTCTGAAGCTCCTGCCGGTTATGAGGATGTAGTCAAGAGAACGAAATGCGTTGTATTATTGTATAGTTTAGCTATGATATCTGCGCCTTTCGGCCTGACAATTATGACTTCAGCACGCCGTCTGGTTCACTTTTACCCATATATGGGAAAGGGCAGTCAATTTCACTCTAAAACCCATCTCACCTCTTACGACATGCATGGAAGGTACACTTGCCGCTTGTGCTTTTTGTGTTTCCCCGTTGACATCCAGCTGCACATGGACATCACGGTATAATGTTCTAAAAATATCACTGATGGAAAGTTAATGCAAAGGACAAACAAGAAAACAAAGTTAAGCTATTGTGAAGATATATTTTTCTAGTGGCGACATATGTATCCGAGACGTGAATACGCAATGGAAACTAAACTATCTGCAGTTGAAATGAAATGCTGAAACTATTGCGCTAAGAATATCTTGCGCAAAATAATTTCAGAAAATATTCAATACAGGCTTGAAGATAAAGTAAGATAGGCTTCTGATAAATGTAAAAAAAAAACGTAAAAAGAAATCTGAAGTCAATATATGTTGGATACATATAAAATTACATAAAAATATTGATGATTGATTGATAACCTCAGGAATATCGAGCGATTAGCTCTTACTTCTTATGTGCAGTTGGGTAATTTTTCTGAGCTTTCTTTCATACTCAGGAGACTTCAGCTTTCGATTTAGTGCAATGCTTATTGAAGGAGCTTTCTTCTCAGAAGGGGTCTATAATTATATAGATGACACGCTAACAAACTTCCATAAGAGAGCCTAAATATAACGGCATGTCATCTACTAAGGTTTTCTGTTGCATGGATGATTTGTCTAGTGGTCCATTGAACGGACTCACAGACCAACTTTATGCATTAAAAATACTGATAGTAGAATAAACAGTTTCTGGGGAAAAAACAAAATGTGGTACACATGATGTTGATGGACAGAATATTAAGAGTTTCCAAAATATGACACAGAAGAGAGTTGGACAGTTTTTACAGAACCAAGAGGTTTACAGAGTGCCAGTTAGGACAGTGAAGAACATTCCATTTGATGGTGGTGATGATGATAATGGTTGTTGTGATAATAATGATAATTAAATGAAGATAATGATGACAATAATGATGATAGTTAAGATTATGTAAATGAGATGTTTACTGATTACATACATTGTGTAAATGAGATATTTACTGATTACACATATTGTGTAAATGAGATGTTTGCTGATTACATACATTGTGTAAATGAAATGTTTACTGATTACAAACATTTTTCAGCTCGCATTCGAAGGTGGCTTGCTAAGTCCAGGTGGAACAGTTCTTGCTGACAATGTATTTTATCTAGGAAATGGCTACATGCCATCCAAAGGCAACAATCCTACTAAACAGTTTGCCAGTATCGTGTCCTCAGATCCATCTCTACACAAGGTATGAAATCCTTGATTGAGATTTTTAAAGCAGTTCAGATCTATAAAGTTCCAAATATGCTAAAAATATCTTAGTGGCTTGACTTTATTGCAATTTATTTTTCCCCAAGCATGCTATTTCCCTGTTATGTGTATGTGGTGATGTTGTTTCTGTTCTATCTGTGGTGATGTTGTCCTCGATCATTTTTTTTTCTTGTATTCTTGTATTCTTGTATGTGTGCAGTTAATGCATTGTATTGGTATTTCGTGTTTGGTACAGTTATTTTCTGCTTGTGGGATTTTGAAAAGAAAGTTCATAACACACATCAAACATTCATCCTGGTCTTTTAACTCGGATTTTATCTTGGTCCATCATAACGGTGTTGTATCTCCTGTCTTGTCTGCCAACTCATTCTTGAATCTATTCTGGCTCAAATGAAGATCATTTAATACAATCAAGACGAATTATATTTTTATTGGTAGCAGTAGATATTGCATATTGACTTTATGAAACATATCCATGTAACACTTTGTTGGACAACTGAGTTGTTCAGTAACGTGACCCATTCCTTTTTTTAATATGCAACCTATCATCTTTCGCATTTTTAAATTTGGGTGTACTAGAGTATAATTATGTGAGTCGACATTTATGCCATATTTCAGGTTATATTTAAACTATATAGCCAAATAATTTACTTATATCCATATTTATACCAAATAAACTGTGTAACCAAATGATTTAATTATATTCATATTTATACCAAATAAACTATGTAATCAAATGATTTAACTATATCCATATTTTTACCAAATAAACCAGATATGGATACGTCTTGTGCGCTAATTCTTAAACTCCTGGTTAGCAGGATGTAGTTAGGAGAGCAGAATGCATTGTGCCATGGTTTGCAGCTTAGCTATGATATCTGAACCTTTCGAAATGGCATCTGACGATAACATGGTTTTTGGATCACTTTTACTTATGACAAATCAAACTTCAGTCCCGAACCGCCTTAGTACAATTTACACCATGTGACACGTAACGGCATCGCTATTCTTTGCTCCCTTTTCAGGCTCTAGCTTCACACAAATAAATCAAGGTGCAAATGTGAATGTAAAAACTGCTACACAATAAACCACAGGATAAATAGTTTATTAAGAATTATTATGTGAAGAGTTTTCTACTTCATCGTTCGTTTATATGACCACATAAAAGCGATCTTCTGTCACAAGCTTGTCTCATCGCCAGGTAGTATTCCCTTCAGGTTGGTTGGGAAAGACCATATCTCTGCTCTACTTCTTTCATGAAGACAACAGTCTTAGAGCATGCTCTACTTGTCTGCTTGTCTTCTCCACATGGACACAAGTCTATTGGACCAAATTTCAGCACATTGTGCACGTGAAAATAAAAGATATCAGTTACTACATATGTTAATTATTCACTTCGCACACCGGACAAGTCCATAGGTGCTTAGATTTCCGCTTCAGCATTTCTCTCAGGGTATAACAGCTGATGGTTCCGTTCTATGTTGGTTCACTGCTCTTTTTGATATCTTTGTTAGATGTTCTCTACGGACCACGCCTATTTTCACTTCCAATTCGCGAATTCTCGATATTGACTCATGTTCATTCATTTCAAAATTATGTGAACGTTAGGATTCACGAAGAGCAATGAGTATGTCTGCTCGGTCAATAGGTTGACCATCTGTTGTGTTGGCGATGCTAGCTAATTTGTCGGCTCGTTTGTTTCCCTCCACGCCCGCGTGTCTGGGGACAAAGATAAGTGTGAGTTTTCATATTGATGCCCATATTTTATTTTTTTCTCTCTAATGACTCCACCCATCCCCTACGTACATGACTTGTTTTGGCTTTCTGAATCATATTCTTTGAGTCACTTAGTATTCACGCATGGGGATAGGCTTGAGATTCCAACCAGGGGAAGTGCCTGTGTAACCAGGGGAAGTGCCTGTGTAACCAGGGGAAGTGCCTGTGTAACCAGGGGAAGTGCCTGTGTAACCAGGGGAAGTGCCTGTGTAACCAGGGGAAGTGGCTGTCACAAACCATTATCACTTACATACTCCTGTCCTCCTTCCACCTCCTCCATCTAGCCATTCTTATTCTCCATTAAATTATGTTTTATATTTTGAGAAGATACATGACTGACTTAAGCAGACCACTGATACATTTTGTCACGGAATCAACAAGATAAGACTGGAGGTGATGTCATACATAAAAGGAATGAAAGAAGTTCGAGAGACCAGGGGCTGGGGGAGGGGATGGGGTTGGGAGGTTGGTGTCATCGTTAGAAAGATGGGAAGTTTAGGTAATCAACATGTATTTGACTAAGTTATAGATTTTGAACACTCCTGTATGATTGATGGAACAGGGAGTAGAATACTTATCTGAATGTTGCATGTGCTATGATACTGTTATCTTATCAAGAATCCAATTTAAAATTTCATTTGTCTTTTGATTATCATATAAATCAGTAATGATGCCTGTAAATATTTCAGGTACTATGTCCTTTAAGAGATGGCATCATGATCATCCGAAGGCTGTCAGATGTTGAAGGCAGAACATAAACTTATTAAGAAGACGACATCCACATGATTGTATCTTTAGAAAGATATTGTTCTGGAAGATTGTATCATTAGAAATGTATTGTTCTAGAGGATTGTATCATTAGACAGATTTTGTTCTCTAAGATTGTATCATGTATTTTGTGTTCTAGTGGATTGTACCATTAAAAAGATATTGTTCTTGAAGATCGCATCAGGCATATGGTGTTCTAGTGGATTGTACCATTAGAAAGTTGTTTTTGTTGGAAGATTGTCTCATAATAAATATATTTTTCTCGAAGATTGTTTCATAAGAAATATACTTTTTTGGAAGATTGAATCATAAGAAATTTATTTTTCTGGAAGATTGTATCATAAGAAATATATTTTTCTGGAAAAATGTATAAGAAATATATTTTTCTGGAAGATTGTATTAAGAAATATGTTTTTCTGGACGTCTGTATTGTTGAAGAGATATGCTGTAGAGGAGTGTATAATTATAAAGTTATTGTTCTATAGGATTATATTATTAGAAAGATAGTGTTCTAGAGAATTGTATAATTAAAAAGATGTTCTAGACGATTGTATCATTAGAAGAGTGTATCAGAGGAAGCAGAATGATAAACTCAGAGGTAATAGCTGAATTGGAGAATGTAGAATATGAGAAAGCATTCAGAGGAAACAGACTGAGAAAAGAGAAAGCAGACGTGGACGAAGAAGACAAGGAAAGCAGACTTAGAGAAAAGACTGGGAGGAAACATATTCGGAAGAAACATACTCAGAGAAAGAATTACGAGCAGATTCAAAGGAAGCAAGGAGAAAGCAGACTCAGAGAAAGTACACAGAGAAAGGAAATTTCAAGAAAGCAGAGAATGCACACAGAAAGAAAGCAGATTCTGGGGATGCGGATTCAGAAGAAATAGGACCAAATAAAGCAGAAAAAACGTATTAGAAGAAGAAGAAGACAGAAGAAAGATACTTGGAGGAAACGGATTTAGAGGAAAGGTACTTGGAGGAGACGGACGTAGAAGAAAAGAACGAAGAGAAAGCAGACTCGGTGGAAACAGATGGATACAGGATACACAGAAAGCAGAGGATAGAGAAAACATGGAAGATGCAAGTTTAACAGGAAGCAGCCCTAGATAATACAGAGGAAGCTATACTCTAGATCAGTTAATCCCAACGCTCTGTATCTCTGCCTATCTATTGCTCAACTACCTCAATTCTACCTCCCGCTTGTATCTCTGCCTATCTATTGCTCAATTATCCTAAACGCTACCTCCCACTTGTATCTCTGCCTATCTATTGCTCAATTATCCTAAACGCTACCTCCCACTTGTATCTCTGCCTATCTATTGCTCAACTGTACTCAACGCTGCCTCCCACTTGTATCTCTGCCTATCTATTGCTCAACTATCCTCAACGCTACCTCCCACTTGTATCTCTGCCTATCTATTGCTCAACTATCCTCAACGCTACCTCCCACTTGTATCTCTGCCTATCTATTGCTCAACTAACATCAACCCTACCTTTAAGGAACGACTTCTACCAGGTGTCATACTTTTAATGTCCAAAATAGTTTGTTTGATTTTTAAATATATTTTTTTACCCGTAAACCACGTGCCGATTTTTTTTTGGTTTTCCGTAGTCTGCCTAATATTGAATTTTCCTAAACGTATGAACTTAAAATGTTTTTTTTTTGATAGCGGACACCGTGCTGCTCACTTTGATCGGGTTTGTTATAGAATGGGAAATGTGTTTTGTTTGTTTCTAAAAGAGCATGTGAGAGAAGCAGACTTAGAGGAAATAGACAGAAGAGACTTAAGAAACGGACTTAGAGGAAAAGTACTCAGATAAAGCAGAGATATCAGACTCGGAGGAAGCTGTGGAAGGAGACTCAAAGAAAGCAGACTTGGTGGAGGTGAAGAAGACAGAGGAAGACATCAGAGGAAGAGAGAAAGTAGACTATGAGGATGCAAAGGATTCAAAGGAAGATAACACAGTTTTCAATGTTTTAATACAGAGAATCAATGTTTTCAATATAGAAATTCAATTTCTTAATACAGACTCTCTGTCTCTTGTTTTGTCAATAAGCTCGGTTGGTGAACTTCTACCGTGCCACGATACAAGCCCATCTAGTAACTTTTCTCTTTGTCGACCCCTACCACTTCTCCCATTGATCTTTCCAGTGGTTATTAAGTGTTCAAGCTGTGTTCTTCTCAGCACATGCCCTAGACTCCTTGGCTGTCTGCCCCCAATGTTTGATATGATTGATGTTTTTACGCCAACATCAATGAGAACCTCTGCATTAGTTTTCTTGGCTGTCCATGGTATTTTCATCATTCTTCTCAGAAACCACATTTCTGTAGCCTCCGATTCACTTTGAATTTTCTTATTTATAGTCCATGCTTCACATCCATAAAAAAGAATTGGTTCGATATAACATCTCATCACTCGAATTCGGGTCTACAATGATAGACTTCCATTGCAAAAATGGTTATCATTTTTTTGGAATGCTGATTTGGCTTGTGCTGTTCGGCTCTTTATCTCACTTGAGCATCTACCTTCTGATGTTAACAGCGTGCCAAGATATTTCACTTTTTAAACTTGTGCTAATTTTATGTTAATAATTATTATGTTGCACCTTGGTGGTGTATATCTCTTTGATATGACCATTATTTCTGCTTTCTTTTTGTTTAAACTGAGCCGTTTGTTTTCACTTTCCATCACTACTTTATCTAAAAGGGCTTGCAGTTCTTGTTCGCTTCCTGCGATCAGTACTGTGTCATCGGCATATCTCAAGTTATTTATATTGTATCCTCCCACTTTTATTCCTGACATATCCTCTATATTTCGCATAATGTATTCTGTATACAGGGAGAAAAGGTCCGGTGACATTACACAACCTTGCCTGACACCCATTTCTATCTTTTGAAATTTACCTATAGTGCTGTTAACTCTCATCGCAGCTGTTTGTTTCCAATACATATTTCTTCCTATTCTTAGATCTTTCCCATTAACGTTAAGACTTTTTAGCAATTTTATAATCGCTGAATGCTTCACCTTGTCAAATGCTTTGCTGTAATCTATGAAGCACATATAAAGGTCATGCTGTACTTCTATGGCCATCTCCATTAATGTTCTTACTATATTTACGGCATTTCTTGTACCTTTTCCTTCTACGAATCCGCATTGTTCGTCTGCTATCTCTGGTTTTATTTTTCCTCTTATACGCCTCATTATTATGCGCAGTAGAATCTTGGTCATCTGACTCATAAGACTAATTGTGACTAACGAGGACTAATAAGACTAACTACTACCTAATACCTAATCAGTAATAAATAACCAATCATTTACTTCTACCTCAACGCTGCTGAATATTTTTGCTCGTGGCAATTCAATGCTATTCATATCAATATCTACAGTTTGACTCTACTCAGAGACACTGTATAGTGATAACTTTCTGCTATATAGCACTATATTAAGGAAATGCCTTCCTTGAGCATTACGTTCAACGGGCAGACCAAAACAATCTTGACGTCAGGCGGAGGATTACCACCACGCCATCTGGTCTATGTACGGAGGCTGAGTGAATGAGATCATATTCATCACTGCAGAGATCGTCCAGGCCACACTTAGATGGTCGCGGAATAATTCCACAGGCCCTGATGGTATACGATATGAGGACTTCGTCATCCTTAAGGAGGGTTACATAAACCACTTGGTTGGTGAGTTTAACGGAAGTATCAAGAACGATAATATCAAGAAGGAATGACTACTCCGTTACCTATTGCCACTAAAGAAGCCCAATAAAAATCACTCCCAAGTCAAAGGTTACCGAATCATCACGATGCAGAACACCACGGGCAAACGTATTGAGAAGATTATAGCACAGAACATCGCTCGAGACCTGGAAGAGAGTCGCATTTATTCTGGCATATTCGGAGGCTATAGACGTCATAAAGAAACATCGTGCAATGCCGCTGTTTTCGCTTACGATGTATTCGAGTATTGCAGGTCTAGAAACGTGTGCTGTCGCGATTGACTTGGAGCACGCATATACCAGAGTGCCGTTCGAGTACCTCATGAGCATGCTGTTGTTCTTTAATGTTAACCCTTTCGTCGTCAGATGGATATCAGCGATGTTGCTCGAGAGGAAGGTGGCTCTCAGGTGAGGTAGTTGGACATTTAAACCCATAACAATACACACAGTCCTTTCACAGGGATCTTCCCTCGCACCCGTTTTATTCAATGTCTACACTGTAGCAATCACACAGCAGCAGCTCGATGGAAGAGGTAGAACACTGTTTTTTGCGGATGACATCCTGATATTCAGACATGAACAGAAACTGTCGGATCACTGCAGAAAGAGCTCGACCGTATCGCCTCCTGGTGTGATGATTCAGGGGCTGATCAACCAAGAGAAGGGGCTGATCAACCTGGTGTGATCAACCAAGAGAAGACTGCGGTGATATGGTTTTCCCTTAACAATCACATAGTGAAGATAGTGATACCGACGGTGGAGATGAGAGGGTATGATGCAATCAGGACCTCATTCTTACAATACCTGAGCGTGCAATTTGATCGTAGTCTGTTTTTCCGGGAACACATTTATCATGCTATAAGGCCCGCAAAGGTCTTTCAGCTCTGAGAGTGATTGCAGCGGCTGACAATAAGAAATCACAGCACATTATGAGTCTCTTGTCCTCCCTGTCATTGAATACACAGGTGACACTATCACCGCCAGCCACATACATATTGTGAGGCTGGAGAGAATCCAAAACGAAGCGAAGCGGATCATCATTGGTTGTACAAGGGACACATCGTGTGTGGATATGAGACTTCTCCTTATTTTTCCGAGCATATCTCGTAGAAATGATATGTGTAGTGCCCATGCATACCTCAGAGTGAGTTCTGACATAGACCACCCACTATACAGAAAGCTCCCTCGCGTGAAGGTAAGCAGGTTCAAGAGAGGCAAATCGTGGATGAGCCAGACCGAGGATCAGGTGGGAGAGAGAAAAAGTTGACTATTGTCTATCCCTGGTGGTGTTGTTGCAGCTTCCACACTTGCCTTTGAGGATAGGAGTTTATGAAGGAGATATAGTCTGTGTTCCAGAGCCAGGTATGGTTGCTCTGGTTGAGGTGTAGTCATGTCTGTTCAGGATGGTCTTGATGTTGTCCATCCAGCTTTTCCTCGATCTGCCCTTGGTTCTGCATCCTGATTCTATCTCATTATCTCTTGCGGAAAGTGGATCGTTCATTCTCATAAGATGTCCAAACCACTATATCTGTTGTTTCTCTATATATTCGATGCATGATGTTATACCTATTATCTTTCTGATGTTCTCACTGCGCATTTCGTTGATTCTGGTGACTCCTATAGCCTTTCTTAGACATTTCATTTCGTAAGTGTCGATAGTTCCGTATGACAAAAGTGTGACAGTTGATAATGGAGGTTGAAAGGCGGGGGGGGGGGGGGGAGACAGGTATTGACTTCAACACTAGTATTTTTAATGCACCAATAAAATTGTTTAAATTTGAAACCATTTTTACATGTGGAAAAGCACGCATTATTATGTGCAAAATAAACCCCATTTGTTTAATGATGAAAAAATGGAAGAGAGAGGGGGGGGGGGGGGAAGGAGAAATTTTAAAAAGTGGAAAACCATTGACGTAATTTAAGGACAGCACCCAAATTGATGTAATTTAAGGACGGCGCCCAAATTGATGTAATTTAAGGAAAACGCTCAAATGAATGGTTGCAGGAAACCATGTCGAGTATCTGCATACAAATGTCTAATCATGGCGCAACGACAAATAGACACTCTAAATAGGAAGCTTCTCTCTAAGATTATTGACACATACACACTCGCTCGTGTGTTGCCGGGGCCCGAAAGGGGAACAAAGAATAACAACACTGTTTACCTTTCACGCATGTCGTAAAAGGCGACTAAGGACGTTATGGGATGGAGTTGGCTGTCCTATCCCATATACGGTCAGTGACCCAAAGCCATGCTGAAGTCGGATGTGTCAGGCCGAAAGGTGCAGATATCGCAGCAATGCTGTAAGCCATGACACAACGCATTCCGTTCTCCGGACTTCATCCTGCTAATCTGCAGGAGTTTGAGAATGAACGAAGAAGAAGAAGAAGATTGACACATACACAAATAGACACTCTAAATAGAAAGCTTCTCTCTAAGATTATTGACACATACACAAATATACACTCTGAATAGGAGGCTTCTCTTTAAGATATTTTGCCCGTGTGAAAACCGGGCCAGGAATTCTAGTTCAAAAAGCAGAATAGCACCACTGTTTTATTTCCAGGCATGTTATAGCAGGCGACTAAGGAAAGTTTTGGGAATAGAATGATAACCTGATGCATGTGAAAAAATCATTATTCTCACATCTTGTCTAATTTTCTGGAGTCTTCTATACATTAATTCCCGGTGTTCTAAGGGTACATATTGCTCTTGTGCGGACTTAGGATTAGCCCATAACCAAGATCCTAAAAGTACGTCCTCGTGGTGCACCCAGGAAATATATGTATAGCGGCTCGTGCTGTTTCTGTGCAACACTTTTAGTGGTAGTATCCTTGAATATGGAGGCTGAAAATGAAATGAGAATTGACTACAAAAGACAAGCAAAATTTTCTACACCACCGCGCCAACACATACAACGGCACTGTCGACACACAGTGACGCAAAACATTCTTGTTCGGGCAGAATGCATTGGAGAGTCGGACAATGCAAAAGTCACGATATGGGTAGATGTAATCACGAATACCAAGAATCGTGGCTTAGTCTTCGTAAGGATAACATACTGAGTACAATGAAATAGGATAGGGAAACTTACCCATATTAACGTCATGCCAACATCGAATGTGCAAGGTCACAGAAGCAAATAAAACAGTAGAACAACGTATTTCGCGCTCCCTGGCGCAAATCTCAGGAACTTCGTGATGATTGTTTGAAAAAGATTTTTTACCTGCCAAGCATGTCGTAAACGGTGACTAAAGAAAGTTTGAGGTGGAGTTGGCTATATCATTCCATATAGAGACAAAGTGACGCAAGTGCATGCTGAAGTCGGATCTGTCACGCCGAAAGGCAAGATTTACAGCTAATCTGTAAATAGTGACACAAAGACTACATATCGGGACTACATTCTGCTGATCTGTAGGACTGCGCGAACGAGCGCAAAAGAAGTACAATTTGTAACTCGTAGTTTCTCCAGAGTTATATATTTCATTCTCAGAGGACGATATTTCATAACGCGAGATGCTTGGACAAATATTCTTCTATTCAGAGAGATTGGGAACCTAATAGCATATAGTCATTGTGGTTCGTATTTGGAACGCGTGTCTCCATGCTTATTTTATGACTAATTAATTTAAATATTATATTAATAACACTGCGCAACACATAAAAAAATTACAGACATGAAAATAATCATTTCCTACTGAAAATGTGGTGAGAAAAACGAATATCACATTAAAAATTCTCAGTTTGCTCTTATTGTTGTGATATTCCTTGTTTATTGTGTCGAAAAAAGTGGAAAATTTTTCTGACGAAAAATGTATTCAGCGACGAATGCATGTTGACACCGTGCGACTTCTCTCAATGGCCGCTATATTGTTTAAATCGTGTGTTGATGTAAAAAACAAACCACATATTTCAACATGTGTATATAATTAATATTTTCAAGTAGTATATATATATTTTATTTTCCAGTGCTATAAATTTCTGAATGTGTATAAAGATTGGATTCCATAATGTCACGAAAGTGTGTTAATAGTGCTAACAATTTGTGCTATGTTTGTGGCGAGGGGACGTTGTCGTCTCAAAAACGGAAAATTACACCTTTAATTAAAACTGCATATCATCTTTACTTCGGCTGTAAGATAGGTGATCAAGACAGACCCTGGGCACCTCACATTTGCTGTATTATATGTACTGTGAAACTCTGTGGTTGGCTGAATGGCAAAGTGCTGTCAATGCCTTTCGCGATTCCTATGATATGGAGAGAGCCGAGAGATCATGTAAGTGACTGCTATTTTTGTATGGTGCCTCCTCTCCAACACGGAATATCTAAAAAGAAGAAGTGGAATTTGAATTACCCCAATATTCCATCAGCTATACGGCCAGTACCACATGGAAAAGATCTGCCTGTTCCTACCTCACCCAACCAGAAAGTTATAGAGCTTGATGCAGATTGTGGTCAAGAAATACAACCTGAGTTTGAACAGGAAGATACTCAATTCACACCAATAGGTTCTGTTGATATTCTACATAGAATTTCTCAAAATGAACTAAGTGACTTAATTCGAGATCTTGACTTATCTAAAACAAAAGCTGAACTTCTTGCATCAAGACTTCAGCAGTGGAATCTCCTGGATAAAAATGTTAAGGTGTCTATGTACAGAGAACGTCAGAAATCTCTAACTCCATTTTTCACAATGAATAATAGCATTGTTTCTTGCCATGATGTTAATGGGCTTATGGAAGCTTTGAAAATAGAGCACATACAGCAAGAGTGGAGGTTATTCATTGACTCATCAAAGTTAAGTTTGAAAGCAGTTTTGCTACACAATGGCAATTCATTACCTTCTATCCCTATAGGCCATGCTGTCCACATGAAGGAGACTTATGAAAATATGAAATTACTTCTTAAAGCAATAAAATATGATGATCATCAGTGGCAGATTTGTGCAGACTTGAAAATTATTGCAATTTTACTTGGCATGCAATTAGGTTACACAAAATATTGTTGCTTTCTGTGTGAATGGGACAGTCGACAGAGAACTTCTCATTACATTAGGAAAACTTGGCCTGATAGGAAGGTTATGGAGCCTGGTGAAAAGAATGTACAGCAAATTTCTTTGCTTGATAGAAATAAAATAATTCTACCTCCTCTTCATATTAAATTGGGGCTAATGAAGAACTTTATCAAGGGCATGAATAGGGAGGGAGAGACATTTAAGTACTCGAGGAAAAAATTTCATTACCTTAGTGATGGTAAAATAAAGGAAGGATTATTTGTAGGCCCACAGATAAGGGAACTGTTGAAAGATGAGCATTTTGATGCCATTATTCATGGGAATGAGAAAGGTGCATGGCAATCTTTCAAATGTGTTGTACAAAATTTCCTGGGCAATCATAGAAGTGAGAACTATCCTGTTGCTATTAATGAACTTCTGACAGCATATCAACAATTAGGTTGCAACATGTCACTTAAGATCCACTTCCTGGATTCTCATCTTGATTTCTTCCCTCCAAATTGTGGTACAGTAAGTGATGAACATGGGGAGCGTTTCCACCAAGACATTGCATTGATGGAAAAAAGGTACCAGGGTAAGTGGAATACATCCATGCTTGCTGACTACTGCTGGAATGTCACAAGAGAAGCTCCAGAAGTGGTATACAAGAGGAAAAGGAAATAATAAGAAATAGGATTTTTAATACAAATATTGAAATTACAATAACTCAAAAACTAGAGCTAATAAACATTTTCTGATGTCATATTCGTTTTTCTCAACCCATTTTCAGTAGGAATTGACTAATTTTATACTTGTAAAAAAACAACAACTATTTTTTGTTGCGCAGTGTAATTAATTAAAACATTCATTTTTTGGGGTTAGGGTTAGAAGTTAGGATTCGTTATGTTTTATATAACTAACTCTAACTAAATTTATATAAGTTAAATGGGAACTGTAATTGCTATGGTACTTCCACAAGAGAAAAGTCTTACTATATAAGCACGTCATCTAGTAAGGCTTGTTCTTGGGTGATAGTGGTCTGGTGGCACGATGGTGAGACCTTCAGACCTCCCAAATGACGATTCTCTTAGTAAAACATATTTCACATCAGCCAGTATTTGTCCAAGATATAAGAAAGAGTTTGCTATGCTCTAGTATCTCATTTTATATGTTATACTTTGTTTTTCAGATATTTTGTTGTTACAATAGAGTTTTTCTTTGAGATTCGTTGTTAAAAATTTCATTCAAAATTGAGTGAAAAAAATGCTTGAGTTATCTCCCATTAGAAAATAACTTCTGATCTTGTTTGGTAGTTTCCCTTTGACCGTACAATTATATTTAAATTTTGAAAGTATTGACTTAAAGAATTCCATGTGTGAGGCCGAAAGTCGCATATATCACATCTAAACTGTAAACTATGACATCAACACATTTTTTCTCTAGAATACATTCAGTTGTTATTCTTCTCCTCGTTCGTAGTTTAAAATGTCTGTACATGTTTCCTTGATGATGATGAAATGTTCCCTTTAGATTTGAGCAAATTGTAAGTTCTTGACAACCCATAGCATGTCTGACAATATGACACTGTCTTCTCAATTGTGTAACTAAGACGACATGCAGACTCAAGGTCCCAAATGTATGGGTTTGCAATGGGGTTTATGGATACATATTTAGTCCCCGAAGGGAGGTATTCCAGTGCACCAGGACTACCATGTTCTCACAGGAGCACAGCACACATTTCTGGGCCACATATCTCATCAATCTTCTATCAGATTTATTAATCCATCCGCAGCGACACACACAGATCATTCCCTTTCATCTAGCAGTCTTCCACATACGGATATAGAAGTAATGTCAACTGTTCTGTATCTCTTCGTCATCCATGGGGATACTGTGATAGATGATAACAATAAGAAAACAGAGGTCCCACTAGATTTCGAGCAGGATGTAGTCCATATAATGGAAATGCGTTGTGTGGCCGTTTTATTTGCGCCAATGGCACGACGCATCCATCTTCGGTGGAAGGATAGTTAAATAAGGTGTTTAATTTGGTGGTTAGTTAAGTAATATCTAATTAGATGATTAATTAAGTAATGTTTCTAGTTAGGTGGTTAGTTAAGTAATGTGTCTAGTTAGATGGTTAGTTTTTAAGCTATTCTGTGTAGTTTGTTGGTTGGTTAAATAAAGTGTTTGCTTAGGTTGTAAGTGAAAAAATGTGTCTGATTAGGTGGTTAGTTAAGTAATGTGTTTAGTTAGGTGGTTAGTTAAATAAGGTGTATGGTTAGATTGTTAAATGAATAATTTTTCTAGTTAGATGGTTTTGTTAAATAATATGTCTAATTAGGTCGTGAATGAATAAGTAATGTGTCTTGTCAGATGGTTTGTTTTAAAGTGTTTGATGTCACTACGTGGTTAGTTAAATACGGTGTCTAGTTAGGTCGTTAGTTAAGCAATGTGTCTGGTGTAGTTATGTGGTCGGTTAAATAAGATGTCTAGTTAGGTAATTAGTTAACTAATTTGTCTAGTTAGGAGGTTAGTTAAGTAAATTGTATACTTATGTCGTTAGGCAAGTAATGTGCCAAGTTAGATGCTTAGTTATATGTCTGGTAAGGTGGTTAGTTAAGTAATCTGTCTTGTATAGTTATGTGGTTAGTTAAATAACGTTTCTAGTTAGGTGGTTAGTTAAGTAATGTGTTTATTTACATTATGTTGTTATCTACGTAATGTACCTAGTTAGGTTGTTAATTAACTTATGTGTCTAATTAGGTTGAAGTGTCTAACTAGTCGAGTAAGGTGTCTAGTGTAGCTAGGTGATACGTTTGAGAGGTGTCTGGCGTGTTAGGTGGCTATTTGAGTAAAGTGTCTAGTGTTGAGTAAAGTGTCTAGTGCAGTTAAGTGGTTAGTGGTTAGTACATTCTTACACATATATAATTTGTAGAAATTTTGCTACCTTCTCAATCGCGAAACAACAAGATTACTTTATCAACAATGTTGGAATTTCGTTACTTTTTTCAATCACCGAACAAACAATTGCATTATTTCCGCAATCATGTTTGGGTTTGCATCAATTTCTCAACCATGCAGCCATTTAATTGCTTTCTCAGTCATGTAGTAATGTAAACTGATGTTCCAATCCTGTATTAACTACATTACTTACTTTTCGAAAAATGTAGTAACATTATTACTTTCTCAAATGTGTAACAATTATATTGCTTGCTCAATTGTGAGATCATATGATTATTTTCAAACTCTCTCAGTAATTCTATTTACAGAAACCACCAAAAGATTTGTTACTGACAACAAGCAGACTTTCTACAGGAAGGAATAAAACTTCAATTCTCTTGCCTTCTTTCACCTCATTAGTCTCGTCAACAGCATGAGAGAAAGCGAGACTCTCCGAGAATGGCTCTTCAGATGCCATTGTTAGATGGCGTCCTGTGCTGTTTGGAAGCTAATAATACACTCACGTGTTCTAATTCCGTAAAGATGGGGACAACCTTCTTTATCTGGTATTTCCTTTAGTTTTTTTTCTTCTAGAACATCTTATTGTTCTCATCATTCAGTCTTAGAACGTACAAGGGGCGCTACTCTACACCCAACCAGGCCTAGTTATTTCTCTATATCTCTCTACATTTGACCATTCTGTTCTGCAACTTCGATGTTATGCAGCCACCGCAAAATAAAATATGGCACAATTTAAAGATCACATGTAAGAAACGAGGGTTAAGTTGTCCTTAGACCATATAACTTAACAGAAATACTATATAAAGTACAAAGGTTACTGTTAAAGCCTTACTAGCAATGTAAACAAAATAAATAAATAGCAATAAACAAAAGCACAGGGACTTGTTTTCATGTTCCGGTCCAACTAGGACTTTTTTTTAAAGAAATACACATGAACATTGAACACACAAAATCAAAATATCAATGTTAATATTTGGAGAAACAGTAAAGCAAAATGAATTTAACAGGTTACTAAAAACACTTACCTTGCCTATGAATAAAAATATATAAAAAAGTATATATAAAAAAAACATACAATAAAACTAAACAGGACAATTCTCCACGTATCGGCTCAAGTGGAACATTTTTCAAGAGACAAACAACAGTAAACACCACAATAATAAACAAAATAGATGACTGACAGAGGGGCAAGTGAAAAATTCTCATTTTCTTGAATCTATGGGAATTTCTGTGTGTCAATAGCACGTAATCATTATGAACATAATCAGTCAACAGTTATTAAGTGTGCCGCATTTTTTGGTGCGTCTTGATGTAAGAAAGATGTCTTCAAATAATCACAATTATATTTTGAGCTTTTGTGTTCAATGTTCATGTGTTTCTTGAAAAAGGTCCCAAATTGGACCGGAACGTGAAAAAAAAGTCTTGTTCTTTTGTTTATTGTTATTTATTTATTTTCTACATTGATAGTTAGGCTGTAACAGTAACCTTAGTACTTTATACAGTATTTCTGCTTAATTGTCTACTTGCTGCGGCCGACTGCACTTAGTCGGAAATTCTTTGACATGTGCTTATTTATACCATATAACTCAGAGGGGCAAGTGACAAAATTCTTCCTGCGCCTGCTTTACACATACCAAAAAAAAACAACACCTTTTAGATCTTCTAGAAAACACGTTGGTACCTGTAAGAAACACATTTCTTCTTTTGTAAAATAAACACGTTTGCTTGACTGTAAGATAACATTTAACAAAAGGGGGGGGGGAGATGCTGATAGTTTTAAAAATTGCTTATAAAAGTTTCAAGAAGTAACGCGTGATGGCAGATAAGAAAATATCATTGACAAAAGACACATTTTGTTGGTTTGTAGGAACGTTAAGCTAGAAGACATGCATAGATTGAACAGTCTTTCATAAATTTAACTATTGGTGTCTGCTGAAATATGTAACGGAAATACTATTTGATTCTTCTTCTTCTGCCTTCGTTCTCAAACTCCTGCCTATTAGCAGGATGCAGACTAAAGAAATAAATATGTTGAGTCATATTTTACAGCTTTTCTGCATATATCTGCGCTTTTTGGCCTGACATATTCGAATTCAGCATGTATTATGTTTACTATGATATTCTATGGGATGAGACATCCAGTCTCACTACCAAAATCTCCTTAGTCGCCTCTTTCAACATCCATGACATATAAGTGGGACAGAGATAAAGCAATTGTCACAGCTTAGAATATAAATGAAGAAAATTCTGGAAATTATAAAAATCCCAGAAAACCAATAGTTATCTTTTAAGGCCGGGACACTTCAGACGGCCATTTTGTTAGCCGTCTTGATCCTGCATAATATTATTTAATGGCTGTGCTGCTGCTATTGAGCGACGTCACCACTGGGAGGCTGGTAAAGGAGAAAAAAAGCCAAACTTTTTATGACCTTTTGGAAAACAATTTTTAGACAAACGAATTTTCACAAAAATAATCTTCTATGGCCTTTATGAGAATTCTTAGAACGGATTAAGAGGAGATTGTCACAGGCAGATCCATCTGGCTGGATGTAGGATGTACTGGATTGGAAATTGTAGGAGCAAAATTGCGACAAATGTTTAGCACTAAACTAGCAAAAAGAAAGTAGGAACAATTTTTTTGCGTGCCGGGAAGGTTGTTAATTATATTTGACAATAATAGGCTTGTCCAGTCAATCTTGGTCTGTTTTTAAAGAATCAACGTTTGATGTCTTTATTAGAAGACTTTCAGATTTTTAAATTAATTTCACAAATGTTGCTTGAAATCTCTTGTCTTGATAGATTAAAAAAATATAATTACATCTCAAGGCACGTCTCAAGACACACTTCTCAAGGCACGTCTCAAGGCACGTCTCAAGGCACGTCTCAAGGCACGTCTCAAGGCACACCACAAGGCACGTCTCAAGGCACATCTCAAGGCACGTCTCAAGGCACATCTCAAGGCACGTCTCAAGGCACGTCTCAAGGCACATCTCAAGGCACGTCTCAAGGCACGTCTCAAGGCACGTCTCAAGGCACGTCTCAAGGCACGTATCAAAAACGTCTCAAGGCACGTCTCAAGGCACGTCTCAAGGTACATCTCAGTGGAGAGTGAAGATGACGCAGTGTACAACTTTAATATAAATGAAATAAATTGTGGCCACTATTTGTAATGTTGGAGAATCAATGTCAGGGTTGTTTCCTTGGGATATGCTAAACCTGCCAGTCGCAAGATCTTTGGGTTAGGCCAAATCTGCCATGTCGGCGACCTTTAGTATATGCTATACTTGTTAGTCGAACAATTTGTGGGATAGACTATACTTGTTAGTCGAACGATCTTTGTTATGTGATGTACTTGTTAGTCGAACGATCTTTGTTATGTGATGTACTTGTTAGTCGAACGATCTTTGTTATGTGACATACTTTTTAGTCGAACGATCTTTGTTATGTGATGTACTTGTTAGTCGAAAAAATCTGTGGGATCAGATATACTTGTTGGGCAAACGATCTTTGTTATGTGATGTACTTGTTAGTCGAAAAAATCTGTGGGATCGGATATACTTGTTGGGCAAACGATCTTTGTTATGTGATGTACTTGTTAGTCGAAAGATCTGTGGGATCGGATATACTTGTTAGTCGAAAGATCTGTGGGATCGGATATACTTGTTGGTCAAACGATCTTTGTTATGTGATGTACTTATGTGATGTTAGTCGAGCGATAATTGGGATAGACTATACGCGTTATACTTTTTTCACCTTTCACTTAAACCCAAATATCGCAAGGGAAACGTCTCACTATTTGACTATCAGATCAATCATTATGCAACATAAAACTCCCAGAAGAAGAAATGCCAATACAGTGAGGTTTTCACTACATCATTGCGTCTGTACAATCATCTTTCCCTTTGTAGTGTAATATTCAGAGAACACAGCTTGCACATCACGATGGGAGTCAGATAACTTTCAGCCAGAACATTGTCCCAACTGCCAATGTGTACATACTGTTTCGGCTATGAACAGGTGGAACTTAGGGTGTTGTGAAAAGAAGTTCTGTGCAGTATGTGACAATTCTCTAGGAGAACCCAAAATTAATCGGGTAAACATATTTTTCTTTTGCTTCATCGTTCTTCAGTCAGATATCAGGTTACATCACCAATAGCTTCAACGAATTGTGTGATTTGCTTCAAGTCATCCATGGAACCTCTCAAGCCTGGAAGCAGTGCCGTCTCAGTAGGCCATATTTTCTCCCTCTCTTCTTGGTAGAGTTGACAGGCATGAAGAATGTGTTCTGCAGTCTCTGGGCTCAGTTCACACTTGCAAAGGTCTGTCTCGCCAATCTTCAGTTTTCGGAACACGTGACTTCTCAGTCTGTTGTGGCCAGTTCGTAGTCTGAAGATGATGGTTTGTTCCTTGCGTGACATTTGATGGTAGGGGTCATTTGGTTCTGCAGTTGGGTGCATCTGCTTCCACTTTTTCCCAATATTCTGCTTTTAACATGGTCTTACATTCATAGTACGTGTTATCACTTTCTATTTGTTCCAGTGATCCCCCTATCCTTGCCAGGAGATCAGCTTTTTAATTTTCAGGTATGCCAGAGAGGGAGCCGCGTAGCGCAGTGGTTAGCGCACTGGCTTCGCATATGAGTGGTCCTGGGTTCATTCCCCAGTTGAGACGGAAAAGTTTTTCAGATCGCAACGGCTCCTGGGTCGACCCAGCTTTAAATGGGTACCGTGAAGTAAAGACTGCGAGGGAGAGGAGATGGGAGAGGAGCTTTCATTTTGCAGAGCCTCTGAAATGTGAGATCGCTAACATCTCACACCCCTACGGCATTAATAAATGCCATGGGTTACTTTACTTTTTGACACAATGACCAGGAATCCACTGCAGTACTGTTTTTTTTGGTAATACTGCTGAGGTATTGTAGGCAGGCCATAAGTTCATTCATGCTCATGTTCTTTGGATCTTTCAATTCCTGCAACCTGACTTTGCATCTGTTAGAAAGACTACATGCCTGCTGTGACTCGGCTAGCAATCTATAAGCATTTTGGCTGCCTCTATTATGGCTTCCATTTCTGCTTTGAAATTTGTGGAATGTTTGCCTGTGGGTATGGATTTTTTCCATCTGGTGTTGCTATATATATTCCCGATCCTCCATCTAATACTGTTTCTTTCGCTGACCCATCTGTATATACATGTGTCCATATATCCGTTGGGTATGCTTTCTGTATGTGATTCTTAGTTGTCTCTTTTAGAACTTGTATAGTAGTTTCTGTTTTTGAAATAATGCTTGGTATATTGTCCATAATTCTTGGAAAGTTTTTCCTGTCCAATGTTGGGTATAAGGTGTTTAGTGGTTTTAGGTAATGTAGGTCTGTATCTGTGAGTGATTTCTGGAGGTGTCTAGCGGAGTGTAGAAAGCTACCTCTTTTGAGTCGTTCCTTCGTAGGTCTGCTTAGTCTTTGGTTCATTTGATGACTCTCCAAACATTTGTACTTTGAATACTGTGTGAGGAGTTTTTCATTTGTTCTTTCTTCCAATGATGGCAAACCTGTTCATGTTTCCATTTCTGTTTGTTTGTTTTGCGTTCGCTCCATTGTAACCATCACGGATATCCGTGCGATTTCCGCAGGGAGCGTGATTACGTTGTGCCACCGTTATGCGCCTTGTAGGCCTAGCACATCCGATTTCGGCATGCCTTGACAATTCTGGTGGGCTAACCTTAGCCTGTGACAGCCTCTATATCTGTCTCCAGGCACGCGTAGTGGCGACTCTTCGCCCAGACGATTTTTGCTCTCGTCTGACTCGCACGAGGTGTTCCACTGTCTATGAACTTGCCTCGTGTAATTGGACGTGCTGTGCCTGTGCCCATTGGGTACTGAACCGTTTCTCATCCATGAGCCTGGTTCCTTAAGGGGAAGAACTCAACAGAGGAGTTGAACCCTGGCTCTTTAGCCCTCTTAGCCGAGGTGTCGTTCACCGACATCGCGTACCCCTTGTCCAAGTTCGAGTCTCACACCACGCGTTTGAGAGCAAGGCGTTCTCGAGCTGAGCGTCCTTGTCCCAATAGCGCCTGAGCCCATCAGGCACTGAACCCTTTCTCTCTTCAAGTGTATTTCCGGTGTAGGAAAACCTGACAGTAGAGTTGGGCCAGGGCTAAATCATTGTCCCTTTTGTGCCTGAGCCCATCGGGTACGGAACCCTTTCTCTCTGCAAGTGTACTTCCGGTATAGGAAACCTTAATAGTAGAGTTGGGCCAGGACTACCATCGTTGTCCTTTTCTTGCCTAAGCCCATCGGGTACAGAACCCTTTCTCTTCGCGAGCATATTTCCGGTTTAGGAAGGCTCGACATTAGAGTTGGATTAGGTCATCTTGCTTTACCAAACGCCAATGAATGGGTCTGGGTTTTTTTTGTTTTGTCTGTAAGATTGGTCTGTAAGGAACACAGGTAACTAGATGCTCGTCTCGAGCTGACGGAGCTTGTAGTTCCCCTTTCCTAGGGACTTTTCACTTTCTATTTGCAGTTCGCGCTGCCCTCTAGCGCTGTTCTGCCCTTTCATTGTTTCATTGTACTCGGTATGAAATCTTTTTGTCTCTCGCCATGTATCTACCTTTACGTGCATTTTACATTGGCCGCCCCTCCAATGTTCGGACTAGACTGACTATCTTCACTGTATGTGGACAGTGTCGCTAAATGTGGTGATGCTGGTGGTGTCGGAGATATTGTCTGTCTCTTGTGCAGTCAAATCTTTTTCCATCTGCTACCTCCACATTCTCGGACACGATCCCCAAATGGTTTGGCCAGAATCAGCTCGAGCTGCTGTATTTCTGTTTCCAGGGTGCACAGCGTGGAGGTACATTTGGGATCTTGGTTATCTGCTAACCCTGGGTCCGCCTAGAGCAATGCGTTCCCTTTGCACCCCTCCATTTCTGTGATTGGGGTAGTATTCATACCTCCTGTTATAATTCTGACAATGCGGTTGTGTATCTTTGAGATCTTTTGAGTGTTACTCTTGGCTGCAGTCCCCCATGCTGACATTCCATATTCCAAAGCTGGTCTTACGTAACCTGTACATGCTCTACGTAGAATTTTCCCATTTGCACCCCAATCTGTTCCAGCCAATATTTAAGGAGTGCTGTCCTCATTGTACCTTTTGTTTGGCACTTGTCTCAGTGCTGTTTCCGGGCTCTAAGCCTCGAAGGAGCCCACCCTCAGTGACTGGTGGTACCTCTGTCTCAATTTGTGGAGCCTGGAAAAGAGATCAGAGGAAAAATACTCACTACTGGTTCCAAAAAAAAAAAAACACATATAGATCATGATGCAGACAAAGACAAGAATAAGCACTTAAATATATTGCAGTGGAATTCAGAGGGTGTGTTCAATAAAAGGACTGCACTTGCAAACCGATTACACACAGAGAAATTGACATAGCATGTATACAGGAAACACACCTCAGAAACAACAATAGATTCAGCATCCGAGGATACGAAACATTTCGGAATGATAGAGAAAAGATACACAAAGTAGGAGTTCTTATACTGGTCAAAAACAAAATCGTTGCATCAGAAATCAGAGTTAACATCGAATTTCACAACTGAATTTCTCTATACCGCATACGTTTACAAAAAATTTGCATATTTAACAACAATTTTCGAAATCCCCTATTATATTTATTCGTTATTGTTCGTACCGTGTATATATAACCAGTGGACTCTGTCAGGCTCAGATTGGTCTTTTGAGTCACATTCATTATCGTCGTGGATCGTAGAGGATATGTCGTATAGTGCAATAATATTACTTCTTCTCCATCGTTTTTCAGCCACGTCAGGTTACAGCGCCAATAGCTTCATTCAGTATCAGGTTACAGCGCCAATAGCTTCATTCAGATATCAGGTTACAGAGCCAATAGCTTCAGTCAGTTACCAGGTTACAGTACCAATAGCTTCTGTCAGTTATTAGGTTACAGCGCCAATAGTTTCAGTAAGTTATCAGATTACAGCGCCAATAGCTTCAGTCAGTTATCAGGTTACAGCGCCAATAGCTTCAGTCCGTTATCAGATTACAGAGCCAATAGTTTCAGTAAGTTATCAGATTACAGAGCCAATAGCTTCAGTCAGTTATCAGATTACAGCGCCAATAGCTTCAGTCCGTTATCAGATTACAGAGCCAATAGTTTCAGTAAGTTATCAGATTACAGAGCCAATAGCTTCAATGTGCTGTATAAATCGCTTCAGCTCATCCATGGAACTCCTCAGGTGTGGGTGTAGTGCCGTCTCAGCAGGTTATATTTTCTCCCTCTCGTCTTGGTAGAGTTGACATGCATGAAGAATGTGTTCTGCAGTCTCTGGGCTCTGTCCACAGTCGCACATATCTGTCTCGCCAATCTTGAGCTTAATGAATATGTGCCTTCTCGGTTTGTTATGGCCATGTCGAAGTCTGAAGATAATGGTTTGTTCCTTGAGTGAGATTTGGTGGGTCATTTATCTTTGCGGAAGGGTGCATTTGCATCCACCTTTTCTTAAATTCCACTTTTATCATAGTCTTACATTTACAGTATGCAATATTATATTCTATTTGTTCTAGTTATCCCCCTTCCTTTGCTTGAAGATGAACCATTTGATTCCCAAGTATCCACAATGACCAGCTCTATTTTACTGTTTCTACAGTACTGTTTTTGTGATGGTAGTGCTGAGGTGTAGTAAGCAGGACATGAATTCATTCCTACTCGTGTTCTTTGGATCTTTTAGTGCTTGTAATACTACTTTGCATCAGTTAGAAAGACACGTTTGTTGTGACTGGGCAAGCAATCTGCGAGAATTTTGGCTGCCTCTATTAGGCTTCATTTGTGCTTTGAAATTTGTGGAACCTTTAGCCTGTGGGTTTGGATTGTTCTATTCTGTTCTATCTGGTGTTACTATATATATTCCAGTTCCTCCATCCAATACCGATTCTTTTGCTTATCCGTCTAAGTATATTTATCCATATATCATTTGGGTATGCTTTCTGTATGGGGTTCTTAGTTGTCTCTTTTAGAACGTGTATTGGAGTTCCCATTTATGTAACAATGTCTGATGTACTGTCCGTAATCCTTGGAAAGTATTTCCTGTCCCAGGTTGGTATGTGTTAAAAGAGTTCAGTGGTTTTAGGATTTGTAGATCTGTATCTGTGAGAGATTTCTGAAGCTGTTTTGCTGGGTGTAGTGAGCTACCTCTTTTTAGTCCATCTTTTGTAGGTCTGCTTAGTCTTTGGTTCATGTCATGTCTCTCTAAACATTTGAACTTTGCATACCGTGTGCCGATTTGTGTAATTTCTTCTCTCTTCCACTGATGGTAAACCCGTGCTTGCTTCCATTTATGTGATCCAAACGACAGAAAAATCTGGCTATTACTGTATATAGAGAATGTATACTATCGCATACATATTTCGTCGGTCCTTAACAATATGATGTAATGGAATTTGAATGTATATAATTTCAGTCTTATGTTTCACATGATGTGTAGTCTCAATAATTTGTAGTCTCGATTATCTGTAGTCTCATTTGAAACTCTCAGCCTGTCATTAAAGTCTATATTTGTTTCGGTCCAACCGACATTAGTTGTGTCGAAGCTTGCGGGATACACTCCACTATAAATAACAGATTCGTGAAAAATTCGGACTTACTGTCACAAAAGTTGTATCTGATCCGCAGAACAGAAACTATCATTAGTACGGTACACCACGATGCAATGTTCTATAAATTACTAATGGTTTTTATTTATGTGCTCAAGAGATAGCGCGATATAACTTTTTATCCTTTTGTATAATCCAAATGAGGGCATTCCCACAGTCTTTAATACACAGATGATCACAATTCTTAGAGTGTGAAAACTCTGTGCAATGAGAAGAAGCTTTCTGCTCAGAAGAGGTAAAATTATAATTGTAGAAATGAAGCTATGTAGAATTCCACATGAGGAAAATCATACCACATAGTTATGTTGTCTACTGGGGGTTTAGTATTCCATAGTGGATGTTGTTCACGAGTTCTTTCAGTAAGGATACACTTTGGAAACATCATTATATTACAGGAACACCATTGTATCACTTTAGCTATGAGTAAATATCTTCGTAGTTAACCGTTGTTTTACTTGCTATTCTCAGGACTATATCCTGCTAACGGGCAGGATTGCACCATAGAACGAAGTATTGCACCATAGAATGAAGTATTGCACCATAGAATGAAGTATTGCACCATAGAACGAAGTATTATACCATAGAATGAAGTATTGCACCATAGAATGAAGTATTATACTATAGAACGAAGTATTAAACCATAGAACGAAGTATTATACCATAGAACGAAGTATTGCACCATAGAACGAAGTATTAAACCATAGAACGAAGTATTATACCATAGAATGAAGTATTGCCACATAGAATGAAGTATTGCACCATAGAATGAAGTATTAAACCATAGAACGAAGTATTATACCATAGAATGAAGTATTGCATTGAATGAAGTAATGCACCATAGAACGAAGTATTATACCATAGAATGAAGTATTGCACCATAGAATGAAATATTATACTATAGAATGAAGTATTAAACCTTAGAACGAAGTATTATACCATAGAATGAAGTAACGAAGTATTATATCAAGGAACGAAGTATTATACCATAGAATGAAGTAACGAAGTATTATATCATAGAACGAAGTTTTATACCAACAACGAAATCTTCTTCTTCTGCGTTCATTCTCAAACTCCCACTGGATTTCTCTTGTAGTAACATAGTGAACCTACTAGATTTCCAGAAGTATGTAGTCAAGAAAGTGGACATGCGTTGTGTCGACCTTTTGTTTGCGCCAATGGTCCGACACATCTGTCTTCAGCGAGATACCAGCACAGAAGTAACAAACTATTCTACCATAAAACGAAGTATTACACTATCGAACGGAGTAATAAAGTATTATACCATAGAACGAAGTAACTAAGTAGTATACTATAAAATTAAGTAATAAAGTAGTATACGATAGAATGAAGTAACGAAGTGTTATATCATAGTGCGAAACAATATATAGAATATATATAACAAAGTATTATATCAGCAACAAAGTAACAAAGTATTATACCATAGAACGAAGTATTACACCATAGATCGAAGTAACGAAGTATTATACCTTTGAATGAACTAACGAAGTAATTATATCATAAAACGAAGTATTATATCAGTATCGAAGTAGCAAAGTATTATACCATAGAACAAAGTATTATACTATATAACTAAGTATTATAAAATATAACAAAGTAATATACCATACAATAAAGTAGCGAAGTATTATTTCAAGGAATGAAGTAACAAAATATTATACCATAAGTGCAAAGTATTATACCATAGAAAGAAGTATTATACCATAAAATAAAATTACAAAGTATTATACTATAGAAGGAAGTAACGAAGTATTATGCTATAGTGCGAAGTATTATACTATAGAATGAAGTATCATACCATAAAACGAAATATTATACTATAGAACGAAATATTATACGAAATATTATACTGTAGAATAGTAGAGCTTATATAGAACATATGTAGAAATTATATAGAACAACTAGATCAGACTGGTGTGCCAGATAAATATGACTTAGCTAGTCGGAATTTGCCCACGGGCCGTAATTTTCTAAGCATCGCTCTACTCCCTCCTGACATAAGTGTTCGATATATTCGTGATAGACAATGTTGTTGATGACTTATGTACACAATAGGTAGAAGGTATCAGTGAAGGTTATCATCAGTGCACACAGGACAAATCGATATAAATCCAACATCGTGTAACGGATCACAGCTCCAGTTCGATGCTGATTTATCAGTCTCTTTTTGTGCATCTATTATTGTGCTCTTGTGTTTGTTTCAAACTTGATTGCAGTCTCTCACAAACTTGAGAGGGACGGGATCATGATTCACAATCAGAAAAATTCACTGAACAGACACAATCAATCAGCGCATTGATTATGTCATTACAGTCCATTGATGTATCTTCACATACAGTTGCTATCAGCTCACCATGCTGTCATCTCGTTCAGTGTAGTAATTACTTGTGGCTATTTCAATTACACACAGATAGATTAGGGACTGTATAGAATTCTGCAGCTGTTTGGGTAGAAATATGCATACACTTCTGTATTTGGAACACACTCAATTACACACAGATAGATTTGGGACACACTCAATTACACACAGATAGATTTGGGACACACTCAATTAGCCACAGATAGATTTGGGGCATACTCAATTACACACAGATAGATATGGGACACACTCAATTACACACAGAACGATTGTAGACGTACTAAATTATATACGGATCGATTGTAAACGCACAGAAATACAAACTGACTGGAGATACACACAAGGCAACACAGTGCGATTTAGGACACAATAAAAAAAACTGTGAGATTTAGGACGCGCTCAAATAAGCACATCAAGATTTAGGACACACTTAAGTTGCTTATCAGCACATGATGATTATGGTAACTGCGATAGATGAAGTATCTACACTGTGATTGAGAAAATTCGGTCTGTTGTCTCACTAGGACTGGACTCCTGATTGCTGGACATAATGTGGAGTGTGCCAAACCAGAGAGCTAATGAAAAGTCAATATGCATGCAATTCTGCAGCTGTTTGGGTAGAAATATGCATACACTTCTGTATCTGCATAGGTAGAAATTTGCATACACTTCTGTATCTGTATGGGTAGAAATATGCATCCACTTCTGGACCTGCATGGGGAGAAATAATCATACACTTCTGGACCTGTAAGGGTAGAAATAAGCATATACTTCTGTATCTGTATGGGACCAATCTACTCGTATATTAATCATGGTCAGGTAGAATATCACGGGCAAAATGTAGCTGTCATCTTGAGCTAATCATCCCGCTTCTGTGATTGTCATGTTCATGCGATCTTTGATAACTTATGTCCATCTTTTTCCTGGTCTGACTCTTGTTAATCGCTCCGGAATTATTCCTTCCATTATCTTTTCTAGGCTGTCATGTCATTTGATATGACCAAAATATTATAATTTTGTAGAGAGATGGTTGTTGTTAAGCAAGTTTTGTTTTATATTAATTTCTCTAAGAATGTATCTATTTGTGATCTCTTTGGTCTATCGTATTCTGAGAATTATTCTGTACCATTTTGTTTCAAATGCTCCAGTTTTATTGCTATTTTATTTGTGATTGCTCAAGATTCACATCTTTTAATGTCAAATTGCAATATTTAGGCTGTAGTGAGAGTTAATTTTATTATTTTGGTGCAGTCCAGTCATGTTTTTCCCATTTATTTGATGCAATGATCAACCCCTGTCTGTCTTTTTTTTTAAACAGCATTTTAAATTTCTGCTTATATGAGAACGAAGGTATTTGACATTGGCAACTTATTCTAGTTCTCTGTTATTGATATAGTTTAATCAAATGTGTCATCAAATATTCTTACGGCTGCTTAAACCAATCAGATATTTCAGCATCTATTATTACGGCTGCGTATTGATCTTGGCACAATGTATTGATATTGTCTTTAATATTGTCAAGACATGCTTTCCTCTGAGCCTCTCTTCTTCTTCCAACCTTAACTGTTACCTGCGGGACAGTTTTTGGAAATGGAATCGTCCTCATCACGTGACCAAACCAAACAATTTTGAGATGTTTCATCATTGTCATGAGATCTTCTTGTTGTCCTGAAAGAATATTTATTTTGCTTCAGATGTTGGATGTATATTCTGTATAATGGATGCGCAGTATTCGTCTGTTACATTTGTTATAAAAATCCTCTAATCTCCTCTCCATTTCCGCTGTAATTGTCCATCTAAAGTTTATTTCCATACCATAAGTTTTGCAAGTTTTGGCACCTATTTTTCTCTAATATTTGCACGCAATCGAATCTATATTAAAAATAAATAAATAATGATATTTTGGAGAGTCATAGATATTTCTCCATCTCCGATAAAGGGACAATACCCTTCGCGTCATTCAATACGTTATTACGTCCTTGAACTGTCAACTCTGCAGCTGACAGACTGTACTAGAAACCCAGGTAAATGAGACCTCTAGCACACACGAACTCACCTTTGTAAAAGTGATTCTTGTATTTATATCACAAACTAGTACATCGGATAGACTTGGCAGACAGTCGTACAATGTCAATATTTTTCTGATCAATCTTATAGATCGATTTTCGTCAACAATATTCATTGTTATACTAATTCTGTCTATATACTTCAGAAATTTATGGGACATGATTATCTGAACCACGATCTCCATTTTTATGATAGAAACGCTGCTATAACCAAATTAGACTCAAGTTCGAGGTTGAAAGGGACGTATCTACCATATTGGATATATATTTATATTCACTTAATTTCATAATCGTGTTTGATTTATTTATAAATTAATTAATTCGTTTCAGACAATTGAATACTTTAAAATTTTGTTTTGTAATCTGGAATTTAAAAAATCCACATTGCATGTAAAGCAATCTAGGTTCAAAACATGGACGGATAGAATTGGAAACCCTATGTATAGATTTAAGGAATGTATAAATTTAATACCTATCTAAATATGGTAGTGTAAACTGCGCAGCCATAGGTTATTCCGTGTGCTATACTGTATCAATAAGAATCAGCGATTCTGAGTAATTTTGTTTATATTGTTTAAAGTTGTAAAAATATTCAGATTTTTGTGAAAACTGTTTGATTTCACTTTGTGTAATTCAATGAATTTTGGATTTTTCTTCAACGTTGTTGGTAAGTAGATATACTGGTTCTCAATGAAGTAATACATCTATGTGGAATGTATAGTTTAAAATAGTCAGCATCGCCCGTGCGTTGTCA
The DNA here is from genome assembly GCA_034231615.1 of Meghimatium bilineatum. Classification (NCBI taxonomy): domain Eukaryota; kingdom Metazoa; phylum Mollusca; class Gastropoda; order Stylommatophora; family Philomycidae; genus Meghimatium; species Meghimatium bilineatum. The sequence continues at coordinate 20,227,255 of CM067321.1, forward strand.
GGGCCCGAAAGGGGAGCAAATAATAGCAACACTGTTTACCTTCCATGAATGTCGTACAAGACGACTAATGAGATTATGGGATTGAGTTGGCTTTCCCATCCCATATAGGGTCAGTGACCCAAAGCCATGCTGAAGTCGGATGTGCCAGGCCGAAAGGCGAATATATCGCAGAATGCTGTAAACCATGACACAACGCATTCCGTTCTCCGGACTACATCCTGCTGAACTGCAGGAGTTTGAGAACGAACGCAGAAGAAGAAGAAGAAATAATCAGCACTAGAAGACCAGCAAATGATTGCTTGATTTCATGAGATTTGATGTCTCCATACACTTCTTTTTATCCCCACATTATACCCTTTCCTTATGCACTGCAGCGTCAGGGGTAGACGTGTTCTCTGGAGACGGATTTTGTGTGTGCTTCATATATGTTTGTTGTCGTTGATTGTTTTGTTTCTCTAATTCAACCTTTGCATGGTTTACCGTTAGCTTCATGGTCTACTCCTGGTTTGGCATCCATAGTGTATGTATAGCAATGCTTTTTTGAGGGGCACTATCTGATGGTAGTCTGGAAGCATGTTAAAACCACTTAATCTGTTATCTTCTGATGTAATCCAGAATTGTCACTGTGGTTTATAGTCTTCTGATGTTTCCATTTCTGAATCTGTTTTTATTGCTACTCCGAAAATTCTACATAGACAGGTCAATTCACTTGTAACAAGTTTTATTTTGGCTTTCGTTGTTAGTGTTCACGTTTGACATTGGTAACATAGTGATGGTATGATGATCGTTTTATATTGTGCAGTTTTGGTGGTCAAGTTTACATATTTTTTTTTGAAAATAGGAGACCCTAAGATTTAATATACTATGTTGCATCTATGTTGGATTTCTTTGGTGTTTTTCCCATTTGATGATATGACGATTCCAAGATAAGTGAATTATTTAACCTGTTTAAGTTGTTGGTTATCGATAAAAATAATATTATTTCTTTCTGTTTTTGCGATTGATATTATCCAGGTTGTTTTCATACAAAATGGTTGAATATGCTTCCTACATACACACATAGAACCCCTCTGAGAAGGAGACTACTTAAAGCATTGCATACTGCTAAGAGTTAGAGTTTCAAGTTATGAAGGAAAGGTCTCTAAAACAACACACCATTGCACATAGGAAACAAGAGCTTCATCTCTCGTAATACCTGGAAACAAAAGAAATTAGGATATACGCTTTTTTAAAATCGGCAGCAACACAAACAACAAGAATTATACCAACAACGAATACCACTTCGACATTACCACCTCAATATCACAACCACCAGCATCAACAATAGCAATAGTAACAACAACAATGACACCAGCAGAATAAATAAGAAGAATAACAACAAAAACAACAACAACAAAAGCCACACCAACAATAACATTAAACATAATAAAAATAACAATAGCAGTAATGATAATAATAATAATAATAATAACTATCTATCTATCTATCTATTCGCTAAACCCTTTGCCACCTTTTAGCGTCAGGGGAAGAAGAGTTTTCTGGAGATGGCCCTCGTGTGTGCTTGGTATATTGCGGAATTTGTCGCCGCTTTTATTTCGGCGGACCATTGTTTTCGTGGTCGGCCTCTAGGTCTGCATTCACTGTATCTGTGTAGCATAGCTTGCTGTGATATGATGTCTGATGGAAGTTTGCTGGTGTGTGAAAACCATTTGGTCTGTTGTCTCTTAATATATTCCAAGATTGAGATGGTGCCGGTTCTTTGCCTAATGTCTGCATTCCTCACTTTGTATCTTAGCGATATTCCTTATGATTCTGCAAAAGCATGCCATTTCAGCATTCTCAAGTTTACGTTTGTCTTGTGCTGTTGTTGTGCATGTTTGGCATTGGTAGCACAGTGTTGGCATCATAATCGTTTTGAATAGTGTAATGCTAGTGTTTAAATCTACATTTTTGTTTCTTAAGGTTTTGTGTCATTTGCCATAGGACTTGTTATGCTTTACTGCATCTATTGTGTATTTCAATGCTGTGCTTGCCGTCTGTTGAATGCGAATTGCTTCCTAGGTGTGTGAATTCTGTCACTTAAGTCTCTTGTTTCAAATATAAAATGTTTCTTTCTGTTTTTCCTATCTTCATTACTTCGGTCTTTTCTATATTTATCTTAATGTTAAAGGTTTGACATATTTGACGTAATTTGTCTAGTCTGTTTAGTTGCTATTCTGATGATGCTACTAGTTCTTGATCGTCTGCAAATAGCAATTCGTTTAAGTTATCCTGCAGATTGTTATCTTCCATTGTCTTTGCTACTTTGCAGATGTGATCTATGTATGTTATGAACAATAAGGGCGATAGTACACATCGCTGTCTCATTCCCGAGTGAATTTGAAAATTATCGTATGTACCTGTGCTCGTTCTTACTGTGCATTGACTTTTGGTGTCTATGATCTGACATTGGCTTATCAGATGTTGGGGAACTCAATATGTTTGTAGTGTTATCGATAGTCGTGCTCTATCCACTCTGTAAAAAGCTTTCTCTTGGTCCACGAAAGCCAAATATAAGTCTTGGTTATGTTGTGTTGCTCTTTCTGAAAGTTATTTGAGGGCGAAGATTGCATTTGTAAAGCTTTTATTTTACCAAAAGCCTAATTGTGTGCTATTGATGTGTGGTTCTATATATGAACGAATCCTACTCTCTAGTATCTTGTTAAAGAATTTTCCTATGTTGCTTAAGAGTGAAATGTCCCTATACTTAGCACAGTTCCTTGTAATAATAATAACATTACTAATAATATCAACAGTGACAAATAATAACAGCAATAATAACACCAATAACAGTAATAATTACAATACCAGTAATGTTAATAATAATAATATTTGTTATTTGTTATGAGAGATTTTGAAACACATAGGCGCTTAGTCTCCCTCAGAAAGTGTCGAAATATGTGTACACTGACTGTTCCCGTAATTCGCTGGTTGACAAATTTCTCATTATTTTCTTGAAATTCCAGCCAACTAAAGCAACATTTCTGAAAAAGATGGACAGAATAATAATAACAATAGAAATAGTAGTCATAATATATTAATAATATAGCAGAGGTTAGATCTCTCCAATTCTGTCTGTTGAAAGCTATTCTGTGCAGTTCTTGAATAGTATGAATAGTCTTTGTTTTAATTTCTCTAATTATTGTTCTTCTGAGTGTTTCATTGGGTCTACCACTGGCTCTTCTGCCTGTTGGTATCCATGCAAGAGATTGGTGGTGTATTCTGTTATTGTCTGAGCGTAGGACATGTCCGATGCAGGACCAAGGGCGTTTTCTAAGAACATCTGTGATGTAGTTTTGATATGTCTCTTCTCTGACTTTTTCATTCGATTTGAGGCCGCTCCAGTGGGTGTTAGTTATCCTACGAAGACATTTGTTTTCGAAACTCAATAGTTTCTTTTCTGAAGTTAATGCACTTTCCAGCTCTCACATTAATATGACAGACTGGAATGACGCAGGAGTTAAATAAGAGCATTTTCGTGAGTGTGATGATTGACATTGACCTCCAGATATTAGACAGTTTATTAAAGACACTTGATGCTAATGCAATGCAAGTTATAATTTCTGACATTATATCGCCGTCGAGTGTTACATTGCTTCCTAGAAAGGAAAATTTGTGTACCTTTTCATTAAATTATCCATTTAATTAAATTATCGGTTAGTTGAACCGGTAAAGTCCATAAGTATTGTTTTTGATGGATTGATTTGAAAGTCTATTTGTCCTGTGATGAATTTCCATCTATCAGTTTTTGTTTATGCATCATAATAGTTTTCACTCAATAATGCAAGATCGTCGGCAAAGTTGAGGTATTCTAGTGATGGTTTGTTTATCCATTCAATTCCTAAATTTACCTTGGTTGTGCTTTTTTCGCATTACCCAATAAATTGCGATATTGAATAGCAATGGTAACATAGGAAAGTCTTGTTTAACACTAGTTATCACAGGGAACCAGTCGAAATTATCGTTTTCTGTTCTAACGAATAATTTGAGTTTTTATAGAATGATTTTATCGTATTTATGTATTTGTTTTGAAATCCATATATTTTTAAAATTGCACAAAGCGATGTTTGCTGTATGCTGTCGAAGGCTTTTTGAAAATCAAGAAAGTTTATTATTAGGTTGGCTCTAGATTATAAACATTCTTAAATTATTTATCTAAGGATGCATACATGGTCTAGGCAGAAGCGACCTGGTCTAAAGCCTGCCTGTTCTTCTCTAAGTCTTTTGTCTAGGGATATCTTAACTCTATAGTAGAGTAATATAGATTTGTAGTAATAACATTTGTAGTAATATAGTAATATAGTAATAACATAATAATGATATAGTAATAATATTGTAATAATATTGTAATAACATAATACTAATATATTAATACTATAGTAATAATTTAGTACTATTATATTAAATATATAATATGCAAATTATATCCAAAAGAATACATTCATTTGAAATGAAGTGCTACAGAAAGATCCTACGAATATCATGGACAGAGAAAAAGAAGAACATTGAAGTTTTGAAATTACTGAAACTAAACGAAGGGTGGCTTCTAAATACCATCATAAGAAGGAAGCTACAATATTTTGGACACTTAAAGCGGCATGATGGTATTGAAATGCTGATTCTAGAGGGCAGAGTGCCGGGTAAGAGAAGAAGAGGAAGACCACGAATACGATGGATCTGCGACATCGAAGAATGTATGCACATGTCTTTGGCCTATGAAGGCCTGCTTTCCCGATACAGGGAGTCTTTCAGAGTATCCACAAAAACATACTAGTAATAATAATAATAATAATAATAATAATAATGATAATGATAATAATGATAATAATGCAATGGTTGAAGCGTATCCTGTACATACATTACTATTCTGCTATTATCAAATTTCGAGGTACCACTAATATATCCAATCGTATTGTCAGTACAATGCAGACGATCGGCGTTAGAACCACCGAGTTTGACGCGTTGGGTTTGCAAGGCGAGTACACATTGTCTCCGATACCATGTGTTCATCGATAATTTTGGTGGCAAGTGAATAACAAGTGAAATGTATACATAGTAAATGACGTAATTTGTAAATGACAATATGACAAATAAGTGCCAAACAGCACACTATGACAAATAAGTGCCAAACAGCACAATATGACAAATAAGTGTTAAACAACACACTATGACAGATAAGTATCAATCAGCTGACTATGACAAATGCATTGGAAAATCCAAATGACACAATTAAATGTCATCTGTTAACTGACAGCTAAATGACAGTAGCCAAATCACACATTCAACTTCAATAATAAATGCAGGCAAAGATGACTCGAATACATGCCAACAGCTAAATATCACATCTAAATCAAAACAACTTAATGTCAAATCATTTTTTTTGAATGATTAAAGCCAGTTAAGAGTATGATATTTAATCTTATACTTGATTAATCTACACACTTTTTATTATAATCGTTTGGATTATTCTCAGAGAGGGGCAATAAAGCAATATGAGCAATTTGAGAATACCAGCTTAAATTTCCCTTCGATTTTCAACTAATTTTAAATTAAAAATTGGTAGCATATCCTATTCAGAACGTAGACATCATCCCTTCATTTTTTTTATTGTAGTGATTTTCTATATAAATACATTCAGTAGTTTGTCACTGCTTTCTGAACGGTCCGGATGCACAATTACATGTGGCGGGATTCGAACCCAGTACCCTGGCCATCACAGAGGCCCACTGTACCACGCTACTACAGAGTCAGACTTCAACGATTTTAATTTGTGGCAAATTAAAAAAAATACTGAACTCTTGTATCAGATGTTTTCATTTACAGAACGTAGATCCGAAAGCAGTATGTAAGCCTTTCGTTTCTGTGCATGCTGTCTAGTTCTTCCAGTGTCTTATTCAAATAGTCTTCGATACTATGTGTCCATCGACGACTTGGGTGACCTCTTATTCTCGTCATTTCCTTCCATGATTAACCATGTGCCCTTGTCCAAAATATCTTAACTTGCACTTTGATAAATGTACCTGTAGATTGCCACAATTCCTCCCCAGTAATAACGATATTCAATAAAAATGTAAAGAGTGGTGCCAAATCTCTGTGGAGTCTATGTCCGTGAGTAGTCAATCTTCAACTATATTCAGGTCTTTCCGGCTATCTGTGTTGTCCTTAATATACTCGCTTTAGGCGAGTACTGTTTAATAATGTCTGCTTTCTAGTGCCTCCGTGGTAAGTACCATTGTTTATACTGTTTTTGTGTGTATATCATGAAAATATCTTACGGCTTAACCGTTGAAAATGTCTTGTATATTGTTATTTGTATGTTTTCGTCTATATATCTGATAGTGCGATAGTCTGCTGATGATTGTAAAACTTTAAAAAAACAACCTTGCGTTCTACGTAAGTACTATTTATATACAATTTTTACAGCAATCTATTGGAGCAGTCTATCGGAGAAGTTTTAATATACTTACTGCCTCGCTTTGACATTTTATATCAAATGCCGATATTTTCTTTTCAATTGTAGATTTTATTGCCAATTCTTATAACCACATGTCTTCACTTGGAAAATATAGCCTCTTAATAATTGTAGCTTTGTTTTCCAGTTTGACTTTGCTATAGATTTTTCGTCGGTGATGTTTTTGTAGGGCATTTACTAATCTGTATCAGATATCCGCTGAACAACCTTCTTTGGTGTTAAAGTCTGACCCAAGATACACAATGTTATTGATTATTTTCTAATTGTTCATTGTCGACAGTTATTGTAGTTGTGAATCCATTTCTGTTTTCTGCATTATTTTAGTATTCTTTGCATTAAGGAAACGATTTTGAACCTGGATTTGAAGTTTTACTGACATACTCATGCGCATTAGACATGTGGGGGCTCTTAATATTAGGGATGTGCCGTCTGTGTAGTTAATGCCAGGGATCTCGATTTATGATATTAAATAGTTGAAATTGTTTATAGCACGGCTCTCATCGAATAGTTCGCATGATGTTTTGTGTAAATAGACACATGTGATATATAGCACGATTCTCATCGAATAGTTCGCATGATTTTCTATGTAAATAGACACATATGTTATATAGCACGATTCTCATCGAATAGATCGCATCACATAATTTTCTGTGTAAATAGACACATGATATATAGCACGATTCTCATCGAATAGTTCGCATGATTTTCTGTGTAAATAGACACATGTGATATATAGCACGATTCTCATCGAATAGATCGCATGATTTTCTGTGTAAATAGACACATGTTATATATAGCACGATTCTCATCGAATAGTTCGCATGATTTTCTGTGTAAATAGACACATGATACATAGCACGATTCTCATCGAATAGTTCGCATGATTTTCTGTGTAAATAGACACATGTGATATATATCACGATTCTCATCGAATAGTTCACATGATTTTCTGTGTAAATAGACACATGATACATAGCACGATTCTCATCGAATAGTTCGCATGATTTTCTGTGTAAATAGACACATGAGATATATAGCACGATTCTCATCGAATAGTTCGCATAATTTTCTGTGTAAATAGACACATGATATATAGCACGATTCTCATCGAATAGATCGCATGATTTTCTGTGTAAATAGACACATATGCTATATAGCTCGGCTCTTGTCTAATAGTTCGCATTATTTTTGTGTGTAAATAGATACATATGTTACATAGCACTGCTCTCGTGTTATGTGTATTAATCATATGATGTAACATGATGCAACCCTGTCGGACTCCTTTCTGAATCTTAAAACCAATCGAATGTTCCTTCCTTGATGCGAGCAGATGATTGATGCTCCTGTACAACTTTTTAATGAGCAATACGAGATGATGTAGAAAGCCCACTGGCTTCATTGTGTTCTATATTTTCACACTATCAAAGCCCATGTGTCTCAATGTAAATATAATAGGAACCTATAAAATAAATATGTATATATGAAAATATCAAGTGGCCATAGACATGAAAAGGTATTAAAAGTAGAAAATAAAGAGAGATAAAACACACCCTCAGAATGAAACTCGGGAATATAACCACACGGGCGTGATTCTAACAAGTAGAGAAAGTTGAGAGTTGGACTACTGAGGAATATGTAGATAACAGCAGTGTAGGAACATATCAAATCATTTGAAACTTCGTGTTGATAGTTTAAAACTGAATTAAGAAGTTGAAAAGAAATGGTATTAGTGATGCGGTGACACAAAGTTTACCCTTCATTTTTTTCAAATTGGGTTTTCTTGAAACTAAAATAATTTTTATTTAGTCAGTAAAATACTATTTAAAAATACACTGTATCGACCATGAATCATCGAGTACAAAAAATTATTCGGAATATCCATTCAGGGATAAGATCGATATCGTATGTTTAGATGAGATTTTAGAAGGTAGGATCTCTGGTTATGCACAGATCAGTACAGATCAGGAAGTAGTTATGGCCTTTTGGAAGCTTCTCGTTTGAGAAGGGAGATCTGAATTAATGTCAAGTTGTAGTTTTTGTTAAGATCCTGTTTCGGGCCAGAAGTTCTCAACATTTAAAAAGTGTTAAAGCTGCTGAGATGTAATAGTAGGCGTGCGTTAACCATGAAGTGAATCTTCATGATGTGCCGTGCAGGCTGAGGAAAGACCTTGATCAGAACAAACCCGCGAGCTGATCCAAAACAACGTCATCTTGAATAATAGTTTTTTTTTCCATTGCTTTTCATTGGCTGGAAACAAACAGTACACATATTATCAATGATCAATCTGATCAGCCAAGATAAGTGATGAGTATTTGAGATCAACATGCAAGACTATTCTGGAGAAGGACATTGCGGAGGTAGATGATGATCACCACAATAGCCCAACCATCCTCACTGTGTTGTGTATCATCAACAATTTAGCAATGTTGTGTATCATCACCAATTTAGCAATCTCTGTGATAAAGTATTTGATCCATTTGCCTTGCATTTAGGAGGTCAAGAGTTCTATATCATTTCGTGACGTCTTGTTTATAAGTTCTATACCAGGTCGTGACGTTTTGTTTATAAGTTCTATACCAAGTCGTGACGTCTTGTTTATAAGTTCTATACCAGGTCGTGACGTCTTGTTTATAAGTTCTATACCAGGTCGTGACGTCTTGTTTATAAGTTCTATACCAGGTCGTGACGTCTTGTTTATAAGTTCTATACCAGGTCGTGACGTCTTGTTTATAAGTCCTATACCAGGTCGTGACGTCTTGTTTATAAGTTGTATACCAGGTCGTGACGTCTTGTTTATAAGTTCTATACCAGGTCGTGACGTTTTGTTTATAAGTTAATTTTTTTCTGAAATTACTGGAGACTATCTCTTGTGGCTAAGGAATCACTTGTTACTAATGATGTTCTCGAAAGCTGACAAAGTGCCGATGAGAGGGGCAGATTATATATGGGAGACCTTAGTACAATAAAGGAAATGTTCTACTCATTTAAAAACTTTCTTTTTTAACAATTTATATATTTATGACGTCATAACAAGTAAAACTGAGGTTGAGGATACCAGCCCCGTTGCTGCAACGTGTGTGCCTTGTCGTTGAGATAATTCTATGTATAAAGATATTTCGTGCACATAGTTGAGATATTTCTGTTCATAAAAATATTAGAATGAACATAGTTGGGATGTTTATGTTTAGAAAGATATTAGAATGAACATTGTTGAGATATGTATGTATGTTCAGAAAGATATTGGCGCGTAATAGTAATGTCCCATAAATACAATTACAAATATAAATACGTTAACACCTGATCCCATCAGGTTAAAGGTACAGGTATATGAAACTGATGTATCATGGGAACCACCAGGTGTCTTTAACCATGTGGTCTGCGTACACATTGTAAGGCTAACTAAGAACAAGTCAGGAGAGCAAACGATATTGGTTATCGATAGTAGGGAAAGTAAGCATTTTGTAAAGGGCAGCATTATTTTACTTTAAGACAGTAATCTTGTGTTCACATATCTCTATGTTACCCAGTAAGATCCCAACAACAGTGCGCAGACACTGTTACACTGGCGAGGAACTCCATTATACAAACATTTTAGTGATATTAACCAACCAACTATCAAACAACCAACCAACCAAACTATCCGCCAACTCACTAAACATCCAAACAACACGTAAACAAGCGAAAAAGCGCACTAAATAAATAACCAACGCATAAAACAACCAACCAGCTCATCAAAACAAGAAATTCAAACAACTTACCAATCATCAGACAAGCAATAGATAAAACAATTAATCAACTTACCAAACAAGCAGCCAACACACCAAATAACCAACTGACCAAAAACCAACCAACCAGCACATTAACCATCCAACCAACTCACCAAATTACCAAACCAACTCATTAAACGCGAACCCCAAATAATCAATGAACTCACTACAAACCAACCAACACACTAAAATAAAAAAAACCTATCAAACAACCAAGCCGTCAAGCAATAAACCAATCAATCATCCCACCAAACACCCAATTGATCATACAACCAATCAACCAAATCGCAAACTAAAGATATAACCAGCAAACTAAGTAACCGACCAACCAAATACACTCATCAAGCAACTAAAATAACTCACCAGAGAACTAACTCTCTAACCACCAAACAATTTTTCCATAAATCAGCAAGAAATAAACCTAGTAAACAAATAAAGAAATCAACCAAATAATCAATTAACCCTCCAAACCATCAAACAACCAATTATTGCAGTATATAAAATTAAACAGTCAGAACTCTCGGTTACTAGCGATTTCATACACGGAGCTTTCTCTCTCCACAGAACTTTATTTCTACCCTCCTACCCCCTAAAAATAAATAAATAAAAATAAACAAAAGTTTAAATTCCTGGGGTACCACAAACTTTCAAGTAGACTTGTCATTTGGAAGTATTTGTGGGCTATTATTACATTCATGTCACCTTATGCTGCTCAATGAAAGCAAGTCTTGCTTAGAAGTCGCTGGGATCGATAGGGGAGAAAATAGTGATACTGTGAACTTGGATCACTTTAGATATCCCAACCAGTAGATGTTAAACTAAAAAAAATCTCTGGCAAGGTATCAGTAGCAAAGTAAAACGGTGTATGATAAAAACATACGTATTCCCTGTGGCAACGTACGACTGCGAGGCTTGGACTCTAATAAAATAGTGGCAAAGAAAATTGTCGCCCTTGAATTGAGATGCTACAGAAAATTTTGCACATACAAAAAAAAAAAATTAAAAAAAAAAAAATAAAAAAAAAAAATAAAACGTCGAAGCGTTCTGGCTCATAAATGACATCATATCAAGAAAGCAGGTCTTTTTTGTCATCAAAAGAGACATAACTGCATGGTAAAACTAATAGCAGAAGCAGAGTAAACGGAAACAGAAGAAGAGGGCGCTCAAGACGACGATGGACAAAGATATAACTGATTGTTTAAACATGTCCCTGGAGGAAGCAGGTCAACTTGCCCAGGATCGCGAGGTATTCAGAAGGTCCATAAATAAGACTATGTTCTGGAAAGAATGCGTCACATGATGAGATAGTAAAGTAATAGAATACAAATACAATGTGAAGGACAAACAGATGTAGCTAAGCTGTAGTCATAGAAATTATAAAAAAATTCGTTTCTATATGTTTTCTTGTGAAGGAGTGCAGGGAGGCTTTTTATCGGCTGCGGAAATAAAGGCCGCTTTGCCATAGCAGACGATGCGACATGAAGGATTTTGATTCTACCTCCGAAAGAAAAAAATCCTGTCCCGATCGTGGATGTAACCCGGGGCCTCATGTGTCTGAGAACCGTGCACTTAACGACACGGCTATGCGCTCCACCAGTAATCATATTGCAACGTAATGCCATTCTCCTGAAATTAAAATGAAAAAAAATTGCAGTAAAATTGTCTACCTTATTGTAAATGAAAATTTGTTAAGTATTTCAAAAATGGTTAAATATCAGTTTTGCACATATGACGTATAAACAATTTCAACGTTTTTACCACTAGGCCTTTGTCAAGATAAGTAAAAACACGAAAACTGGAATTAAAATAAACAACTACATTGGAGGAAATTGTGTAGTCATCTATGTTACCATAGAAGAAATAGATGGAAGTAAAGTAATGTACAACATAAATATAAGCTACATGTTGAGACTTGAAGAAATGTATAATTGGGTCAAATTCATCCGGACATATCACTCTCTTAATAGAGCTGCTCGACAGGTCACATTCAGACGTTTACCCAATCTTATGTCGGATCCGGTGACCCATGAGGTTTTCAATAATGGACCCTTGGTGGCGTATAGACACGACCACTACCGTGTCCAAAACATTTTCCTTGTCCATAACCATCTCCAAGTGGACACATGTAGAAACTGAAACGATACACCTTGTAATAGACCGTGTATAATCTGCAATTTTGTGGTCCAAACCAATACAGTGTACTTCCCTAAGACTATATTCACCATCCATGAACACTTGACATGTTTATCTAGGAGTATCATCTATGACAGTATTTCCCAACCTGTTTTCTACCATGCCCCATTTAAGTCTTTAGAAAAAATTCTGATGCCCCCATATGTAACATATACATATTTGTTTATATTAAAAAATTGAATTATTTCCTAAATGAAGTCTAATAATCAACTTGATTCTTGATTAGGAACAATTTGTAATTAATACGCATAACATATCACATATTCCTGTAATAAAGAACGGTAAGATATAACTTATAGAATTTAAATTAAACTTAAATTTTACGGAATAAATAACGACAGATTCTTTATTAGGAACAAGCGTCACAGCACTGGGGGGGGGGGGCATTCCCATATATGCTCTGCTTGCCGTTCCGTCATCCATCTAAAAGTGTATAAGCTCAGTGTCCCAGTCGGTTGCTGATTGCGCGTTCTTCTCATCTTTCGGGAGAGAGAGTACTTTCTCCCATCGCCTCTAATCACTCCCATTTCTACCATTCTCTGAATATGTACATTGTCACGTTCGATTTTCTCCTCGTCTTCTCGTAGGGTATCCATGACTGCACTAATCAACTCAATCATGTCTCTTCTTATCACTGTGCCGTTCACCAAGCTTCACCAGCCAACACATCGGCTCTGTCGTTTTCCCTGACTCCAACATGACCTGGACAATAAATACATGTAATGATCTGCGCATTGCTGAGAAGAGTGACCCATTCAGTTCTGATCATACACTTTTCTATCTTTCGCAGCATACTTTGAGAGTCCGATAGAATAACTGAGTCTGCTGGTGGATGCGATTTCTGTTATTATCATGCCAGATGCTGTAAGAGATCAAACTCATTTTGCTTATTTTCTCCCTTAAGAACAATTATTTCTTCTAACACTTGTCTACGTTCATTCTCAAATTCCTACTTGTTAGCATGCAGTTTTCCCAACGGACATTTGTCACATAACACACAAATGATTAAATATCAACCAAAATAAGAAGAATACATAGAATCAACGTTTCAACCACCAGGTCATTGTCAAGATAAAGACAAACACGAAAACTCGAATTAGAATAGACAACACAAAATGCGTTGGAGGAAAGTATGTTTTTATCCATATTACCATAGGAAAAATAGATGGAAGTAAAGTAGTGTAAAACATAAATATATACAAATATAAGCTACGTGCTGAGAGCGGTACGCATTTATTGTAAATGCAGAAAAAGTTGGGAGAAGTAACATTAACAAATCAAAGTAGTTATTGTAAGTGTGGAAACAGTTCTGAGAAGTAGCATTAACAAGTCAAAGTAGTTATCACCACAAAGATTTTCCTATTATTATATATATATACACAACTCAAAGGCATGAATTCTGCCTTCTAGCTATGTTCATAGTTCATGCTTTTGAACCATACCTTGGGTAAATCTTTATTAACTTAGGTAATTCTAGGGATCCGAGGTAGTGTAATGTTAAGTCATTTGACGCCCGACCAGCAGACCCGGGTTTCGACGCCACCCGTTATACGAGATTTGAAGTAGAAATTATTCTGCGTGTCACCCAGGCAGCAGGAAGTAGGATCCCAGGGCTCATGTTCTAGGAAGTTAGAGGAGTTGCGCCATCGCTACTGAGCAATAGCAGTCGACGACAGTAGCCAGACAGTTTTTTTGTTAATCATTTACTAAGCAACGTAGCACTTTTGGAAACTGCGTTTTACGTAGTTTGTTGATAACTCATCTTACCGTTACTTTCTTTAAGTAAATGTTATGTAAATTACTTCACAAAAATCATTGTTAGTTTGTTAGTGATTCGTTTGATTGTTAATATTTTTCTCGTGTCATTGACAATAATTGCGACCATTTCTATTTCAATATTAAAAGTACGCTCGCTTTCGCCCGAAATTGGAGCATAGAATAGCAACCATGGTACCTGCCATACATGATGCAAGATGCGATAAAGCAGGTTTTGTGGTGTGGCTGGTTGTCTCATTTATCTATATTTTAGGGATGAGAACTGTCGTAAGATATCGCAGCCATACTGTAAAAGATAATACGCATAACGTATTCTGCTTCATTGACTGCATCCTGATGGTCTGCAGGAGTTTGAGAAGAAACGCTAAGGAATAAGAAAGTACTCAAAGCAACTCTTGTCAAAGTTTTTCACAGACCAAATTAACACATAGATTAACAAGCCAACATGACACGATATAGCCAAGATAGTTTCAGGTCTTGGGTTGAAAGGATGTGCATCGGCTTATGCAAAAAATAATTCTTCGTCTAACATATGTACGAAAAAGTGACATCATGTATTCCTAGACATAATATAATTGAGAAACGCTGAAATCAACATTTTGTCCTAGTTTCTATAACAAATCCTGTGGTCACTCATTACCTCAGCTCTGTGGGTCTATTTGTAGACCACTCCACCGGTCCTCATTTGTATTTCTTGCAGTTTCACATTGGCCTCAGCTGTTTCAAGACTGTTTGTATACCACTCCACCGATCCCCATTTGTCTTGATGTAAATTGTTCAGTGTTTACCCTTGTAAGTTATCGATGTTTTTGCAATTGTGCAAATGTCTGCTGATACGTTGTAGATGATATGCCTGTTGGAGCGTTTACGTTCGAGCGTGTACAAGATTAATAGAAGGCTTTTTAAAATTGCGCAAAATACATTCTGTCAATAAAGAGAGAAGAAAAAATGGGGATGTCCCCATAATCTCGTCAAATATTTATCTGCCTTTATCAACGTTAATGTTAAACTTTTTTTACTGCAGGCTTTCTCGTAATTTGATGTCTCAGTACAGAATGGCGGAACATGTCAGAACAAATATATACATCGGTTTCTTCTAAAAACATTGTGTATCGCTTCTAGTTTGGATTCTTTCTAAAATTTCTACTGATTTAGAATGGAATGAGTTGTGACGATTTACCTCTGCGATATATGCGTCTTTCTGCCGGACATGTTTACATCGGGAATTGTCCGAGTACCATTGATATAACATTGTCCGAGTACCATTGATATACCATTGTCCGAGTACCATTGATATAACATTGTCCGAGTACCATTGATATACCATTGTCCGAGTACCATTGATATAACATTGTTCGTGTACCATTGATATAACATTGTCCGTGTACCATTGATAGAACATTGTTCGTGTACCATTGATATAACATTGTCCGAGTACCATTGATATAACATTGTCCGAGTACCATTGATATACCATTGTCCGAGTACCATTGATATAACATTGTCCGAGTACCATTGATATACCATTGTCCGAGTACCATTGATATAACGTTGTCCGAAGCACCATTGAAATGATCTGACGACAAACCAACCAATTAATAAATCAACCAACTATCAAACTAATCAACCAATCAACCAACTAGCAAACGAACTAACCAGTTAACGATCTAACCAACTAACCACCAACTAATCCACCAACCAACGAATTAACCAATCACTGAATCAACCACACAGTCAACTAACAAACCAACGAACACACCAATTAATCAACCAATCAACCAAGTAACAAAGAAAGCAATTTACAAACTAACTAACCAACGAACTAACTAACCAACCAACCAACTACTCCACCAACCAGTCAACTAACTAACCAACCAACTAACCAACCAACTAACCAACCACCCTAACAACTAATCCATCAAACAATCAACTAACCACTCAAGCAATCAACTGAACAATCAACTAACCAACAACCTAATTAACTAACCAACCAATCAACCATCTAAACAAGCAATCTCCAACCAACGAATTAATCATCTAATCAACAAACTAACCAACCAGCCATCCACCTAACTAACTGACCAACCAACCAGTCAAATATACAACCAAACAACGAATTAATTAACTAACCAATCAACTAACCAGCCAACCAATTAACAACCAACTAGTCACTCAACTAACCAACCAACAAATTAACGACAAACAAGTCATTCAACTAACCAACCAATCAATTAACAAACAAACCAACTAACCAACCAACTGCATGGCTTAAAAGACAGACGATTTACTTTTTCATTCTCGGATTTTCTCAATTATATTCCTTCCTTCTCAATAAAGCTGTACTTGGTCTGCTGAAAGTATCCCTTATAGCACGTAACTCCATAGATCAAGTGATAATTTACCATTATTCATCCTGTCTCTTATTTCTTCTTTCCCATTACCGTTTTTGAGAAAGGCTACGGCAGTGACAGTAGGAGTTTTGGGCAACGCTGCGGCAAGTAGGACGTTTACAGGAATATGAAATTGTTCGGAGTAAAAAGCAGAGGAGTAGTTTGAGTAAGATGTACAATCAGCGAACTACGGGAACTATCAGCATGAATACCTTTCTTCTGTGTTGAGAGTTTCATTTCTATGGTAGAGTCAAGACCACCCATGTTTACTTCCGTGTACACACATATCAATTCTACTAATCACAATGCTCTCCTTTTTATATTCTTTTCATTAATTTCCAGCTTTCCTACCTGCATATTCTCTCCTCTCACTCCACTTCATTCTCTCCTGAACTACCCTCTCACTCCACTTCCGTCTCGTCTTTCTCCTCCCAACACACTCTAAATCCTCCTTATTATCTCAGACTCATTATCATTCCTTTTCTTTCCTCGCAACATCTTTTCATAAACTTTCGGGCTAAAAAGTTCTTCGCAAAGTGCAATGTCCTTCATTACACATCTCAACTCGTAAGTACACCAATCAAGGTCGTGGATGAGGGGTCGCCCCCTCCCCTCCAGTAATTACATCCATTCATCTGACAGCTTGGAACAAGAATTAATACACTAATCAGCTATTTTTATATATTACTGTCTTGAATCATCTAGATTTTCAATCAGTGAACCTTATTTTCGTGTGAGTAAAATTGTGGAATAAAAGATACCCACATTACACGGAAACAAAAGTACTATTTTGTAAAAACATATGCCATTTAAATAACTCGTGTTATGGAGTTTCATAGCAAAAACTAATACCGATGTTATATATTACATGTTTGTTGTTACTGAGGTCACTTCAATACATGTACGGGATGTTACTTGTTATTCTAATAGTCTTTGTCTCGATTGGTCCGTTCACAGTGATTCGAGTGCACAGTTTGAATATCTTGACAAAATCGCATATTTTTTTTTAGATGCGGTTAATCAAGTATCCTCGTAATCTCGTGTACGAGAGTTGCTAGGCGATTTGGTGCCGTTGAACGAACTGGTTCAATTCCTGTTAGACTAAAAAACTCATGTTTTATGGTTACAGCAAAAAATTCATGTTGTGTGGTTACAGCAAAAACTCATGTTGTGGGGTTACAGCAAAAACTCATGTTGTGTGGTTACACAGCAAAAACTCGGAGTTTTTGTACCAGGTAATCGATGGTCTGATGGTTAGATGTGCATAAGGGATGACTTCTTGACTGAAAAGCTAATTGGCTGATTGACTAATTGGTTGCATTAACTGTTTAATTGATTGACTACTGATTAACTAACTGACTTACTGGTTACATTAACTTACTGATTAACTACTTGATTGACTACCATCTGACTAACTGACTGACTAACTGATTGCATGAACTGACTAATTAACTAACTGATTGACTACTGATTAACTGACTAACTAACAAACTAGTCAGTCAAATTAACTAAATTACTGACTGAAGGACTATTTGACTTTCCGACTCACTATTAATTAACAAACGAACTTACTTAGTGACTAACTGGTTGCTGGAATAGATGAGTACCTGCATAGCGTACTGACACTACCGCGCATGAATTGTGCATATGAGATCGGACAATGTCATTGTACGCAATTACGTAATCAGAGTTGACAGAATCATGCAGACATTGTACTCGATTTCCATTACATGCCCTTAAATTCGTCATTTTACTCGGTTTCCCATGTGTGCTCCTAATTTACTAGAAGAATTATTTCTTTGTACTCAGTTTCCCATACGTGCTCTGAAGTTACTATATGAATTGCTTCATTGTACTAAGTTTCCAATTCGTGCTCTGAAATTACTATATGAATTGCTTCATTGTACTAAGTTTCCAATTCGTGCTCTGAAATTACTATATGAATTGCTTCATTGTACTAAGTTTCCAATTCGTGCTCTAAAATTACTATATGAATTGCTTAATTGTACTCAGTTTCCAATTCGTGCCCTGTCCTTCTCAACAGCTCTTGCCGTGGATAATGAATAGGTTCATAAGTTGCTGTACAAGTGACATCTTGATGTAGGCTGATGCATATAAATTTCTCATAGGAAAATTCGACATATTTTTGGTTGCAGAACTATAACTGGACACCCTCGGGCAGAATGAAAATTAGTATAACTGCTAGTCACAAGAGCCAACTATGCGCATGTCCTTAAACATCTTCTGGGGGAGACTGTGCATTTTATGGTTCAGACATCAGCTCATAATAAACAACATTGTATCCTACAATGTATATTTGTCACTGTTGTAGTGTTAGATATTGTTTGGATTTTATTTTGTATTCTAGCAAGGTTGGAAACAAGCTGATTTAATGAAGAATTGCTACCGGTGGAAATAAGTTGACCTAATTATGAATTTGTAATGGCAAAAACAAGGTGACCTAATTAGAAATTTGTGATGATGAAAATAAGCTGATCTAGTTAGGATTTGGTGATAGTGGGACACACCCCGACTTATGCATGAATTAGTGCTAGTGGAAACACACCCCGACTTATGCATGAATTAGTGCTAGTGGAAACACATCCCGACTTATGCATGAATTAGTGCTAGTGGAAACACATCCCGACTTATGCATGAATTAGTGCTAGTGGAGACACACTCCGACTTATGCATGAATTAGTGCTAGTGGAAACACATCCCGACTTATGCATGAATTAGTGCTAGTGGAAACACATCCCGACTTATGCATGAATTAGTGCTAGTGGAAACACATCCCGACTTATGCATGAATTAGTGCTAGTGGAAACACACCCCGACTTATGCATGAATTGCTGCTTATGGGAAAATGACTTAATTATGAAATGTGGCTTGTGAAAATTAATTTGATCTAATTAGTATCTGGTGCTCGTGTAAATAATTTGATCTAATTAGTAACTGTTGCTCGTGTAAACAATTTGATCTAATTAGTGACAGTTTCTGGTGGAACCAGTTGGCATAATTTATTATTGATGTTTCATGCTATCAATGACGAAATAACGTAGTGTTACATTAATGAGAGAAATAAACCGAGCTAACATTATAAGAAAGATCAGCAATTACATGTCACTTAAGGTGGTGCGTTGAATGTCACTTAAGGTGGTGCGTAGAATGTCACTTAAGGTGGTGCGTAGAATGTCACTTAAGGTGGTGCGTAGAATGTCACTTAAGGTGGTGCGTAGAATGTCACTTAAGGTGGTGCGTAGAATGTCACTTAAGGTGGTGCGTAGAATGTCACTTAAGGTGGTGCGTAGAACTATATGTGGATTTATTAACTTAAAATAACTTTCGTAGAATGTTGGACGATAATTCAGTAAATTAGTACACATTTTTAGGCTGATGGATTTAAAAATCTATTCTTCCAGAACTTAAATCTTTACCCGTTCAGTACGTAAATCATCGTCTTAGCTACTGGAGTTCATCACTTGATTATCTGCTTCAACAGTTGAAAACTGCAGTCTCATTCTAACAGTATTATAGCATTATGCCTAGTCTTTTATAACGATTTCTCACAATAACGACGATTCCATATAGTATTTGTTTGTGAAGACTTTCAGAAATGATGCAGCCTCCATGTTGATAGACAATTCAATATGTCAGCTGCCATTTTGAAATATGTCCATGGGTTATATAGTTAGATTTCCACTTATGATGATAGTTGATAATCAGCTATTGACAACGATTATAAAACAAATCTGAGCAATTTTTTCGGAAATCATCGAAAGAAATTGGACATAACTACTAAAAAAACCCACTATTTGCACGCGATTGAAACCATGGATATAATCTTCGACTTGTGATATGCTTTAGGAGAGCACACTTAACAACTCTTCATTGTTCAGTGGATTTATTATGCAATTTAGGTGAGTAGTCATTCTATAAAGCTTGTGATTTTAAAAGTATGGTTTCACCTTATTGCTATAATTAGTCTGGAATGTTTAGGAAATTTTTACATTGGTGGCGTGTAGTAAGAGGCTTCTTCCCTCGCACATCACCAAGAGGAAGAATTCTGGGTATGAAATACATTTTAGAGGACCCTCCACACCCCCCACTCCACCCCTCCCCAAATAAAAATAACAATTAAAAATAAAAACAATCAAAATAAATAGATGAAAATAAAGTAACAATAAATGGCACAACTGGATACATTAGCTCTTGTGCTCGTAACTCGCAGTAATTTGAACACTGATAACACTAGTCAACATCAAAATTGTACCAGTAATTAAAAAAGTTGATCTGAACTAATTTTGGGGATGCTGAAAACGAAAATGATATTTTAAAATGTTCATTAGCTTTAGTTGTTATTTTTTTGTAGACATATGCAACTTCTGTTTTTTTTGTAGACATATGCAACTTCTGTTTTTTTTCAAATTTACCGTCTATATATATATATATATATATATATATATATATCGCAGCACCTGTGGTAGACTGAATTATTGATTTGACCAATCAGTAAAAGTGTGACTAGAAGCATATGATGTAATCCTGCCTGTTATTACATCACTTTTGTGTATAAATATCTTATCTCTGATTAAATTTCATTATTAGTACTGCATTTTTCCTTCTCAAAAAGTGTCTTTGTTAGAAATGCCCAGGGCATGTGTCAAGAATGCGAATAATTTCTGTTGTAAATGTGACGAAGTGACTTTTCTATCACAAAGACGGAATATGTCTAAACTGATTAAGAAAGCGTACAACTTGTATTTTGCCTGCAGGTTAGGAGATCAAGATAAGAGCTTGGCACCGCACATTTATTGCAATACAAGTGCTGCACATCTTAACATGTGTAATACACGTAATGCACATCTTATACATGTACAATACACGTGATGCACATCTGTGGTGGCTGGCAAAAGGCAAGCCATGTCATTTGCAGTTCCAATGATTTGGAGAGAGCCCACTGATCATATCAACAACTATTACTTGTGCATGGTGCTTCCAATTGAGAAAGAAATATAAAAGAAGAACAAAAGTGAACTCTTCAATATCCAAGCATCTTCTCTGCAATACACCCACATGACGATGCCCCCTACCAGTTCCTAAAGTGCCAGAACCATTTTCAACTGATTCCGATGACGAAAAATAAGACATTTCTGAGCCATTCAAAAGAATTATAATTTAAACAAACTATATCTACAAAACACCACATTTATAAACCCAAAGTGAACTGAAAGATCTTGTAAGAGACCTGAATTTACTCAATAACAAGACGGAGCTGCTGGCTTCCAGATTACAACAGTGTAATATTCTAGCAAAAGATGTTAACATTTCGGTATTTAGAAACCGCCAGAAACCGCTAACTAAGTTGTTTTTTAAAAAGTTGTCCTGTCTGTGTGCCACAACGTTTCTGATTTAATGAAAGCCCTCAATATGAATTACAAACCGGAAGAGTGGAGGTTTTTCATTGATTCTTACAAGACAAGTCGTAAAGCTGTTTTGTTGCATAATGGTAATGTTTTACTGTCAATTCCAGTTGGTCATTCATTTCATACGATAGAAACGTATGAAAACATTAAGCAACTTTTGAAGTATATAAACTACGAGCATTGGTCTCTAGGTAGGGACCTAAAAGTGGTAGCTCTTTTCCTTGAACTACAGAGTGGACACTCCAAATACTGTTGCTTTGTCTGTGAGATAGTCGTGCACGAAGTGTCAAGTATATCCGAAGATATAGGCCTATCATGCAGTCATTACATAGTGGCATTAAGAACGTGGAGAACCCAGCACTTGTTCACAGTAGCAACCTTTTGTAGCCACCTTCGCCCATTAAGTTGGGTCTCATAAAAACTTTATCAAGGCAATGGATAAGAATGAAAATGTTTTCAAATACCTCTTCAGAAAATTGAAAATGGTTTCAAATATCTCTTCAGAAAATTAACAATACTGAGTGAAGATAAAATAAGAGAGGGAGTATTTGATGGCCCTCAGGATGATGAGTGTCTTTGTTTGTTGCATGGAAAGAAAAATAAGAAGCATGGTTAGCATTTAAGTCAGTGGTGGACACATTTCTTCGAAACAACAGATCTGATAATTACAAAGAAATTGTAGAAAATATCCTTCTGAAGTAATAAGAGTCTAGGCTTTAAGACGTTTTTAAAAATTCATTTTCTGGATTCTCACCTGGATTTTTTAAAGTCAAACTGCGGAGAGGTTAGTGATGAACACGGTGAAGGATTTCACCACGACATTGCTGCTATGGAGACAATGTATCAAGGCAATTGGTGCCCACCAATGCTTGCTGATTATTATTGGACTATGACAAGAGACACCTCACCGATTGACTGCAAGAAGCAAGCAAAGAGAGCTCGAACAGCGACTGAAAAATGACGGTAGCGGCTCAAAACATTATATGTGAACTTTAAATAGTGTTTTTTATTTGTTCTAACAATTTAGAACAGAGATGTGGTTCTACAGAAGAATGCTGAGAATACCATGGACTGTCTGAAAAACTAATGTAGAGGTGTTGAAAGAGTCAAATGCGAAACGGACCTTAATCAACAATATAAGAAAAAGGCAATCTTCATTTTTATGGCCACTTCATGAGACAGGCAGGTTTAGAGAACATAGTCACAACAGGCAAAATTGAAGGCAACAGAGACAGAGGGCGAAAACGTGAGAAAATATTAGACAGTTTGACAACCTGGCACGGCAAGGAAACAACAACGACTTTGATACATACTACTGTGGGCAGAGAGCTATGGAGAGCCATGACCGCCTACGCCAGCCGGCATGGCACCTGATGATGATTATGATGAACAATTTATAATGGAATATCACTTAATTTAAATTGTAATAACAAGTTTTATAATGCTAAAGTATAGAGAATAACTGTTCACCAAAAAGATTAAACAAGTATACATGCAATTTGTATTTCTGAAATTTAAATTCATCATTGAAAAAACACCAACAGAACCAATTGTGGAATTTCATTATGATATTTCAAATCAGCATGCTAAAACCAATAAGAAACGATGTATTTAAAGTCTGGTAGAAACATTTTTTTGGAAAACTTGATGACTGTACTGTATTTATCCATGCACTGTATTTATCTTTATTTTATGTTTTTTTAATCAATCTGAATTTCTCCATTCCTTATACTTGTTCTTACCATCAATATCTATATACATTAAAGAAATGTTTGAATCAAACACCATAAGCATATTATATAAGTGACCCTCGGTTGTTATAGGAACAATTAAATGGATAAAATTGCACAAATTTGGTCACTATAAAAGTCACTATCCATACAATTTATGTGTTAACATTTTAAAGTCATGATCCATACATTTTATGTGTTAACAAATATTAACAAGTAACATTTTTTAATGTCACAATGCATACACTTTATGTGTTAACAAAAAGTACACGTTTCTTCCTTCTCTCGCCTGGAGCATGCTTATATTTCAAGTTTCGTTACAAGTTTAACATATTTTTTTCGTTATATGGATGAACATATGTTTAAAGACAGGTCACACCAACATGTCAATATGTTGGTAGAGTTATTTCTCTCGTAACTTTTGTCAAAATGAAACCAGGAAATATCTAAATAACATCTAATGTGTTGTTAGATTTAGTTAGGTAGTTAGTCGTCGGATCATCATCACTGCAAACAGGCCACATCCATAGTTGCTCCGATCTCTCCTTGAGTGTATCCGCCATCACACTTCTGCTGACAGTACCGGTCCTATGCTGGTTGACCATCATTCTTCTGCGCCCTCCAAAAAGTTCACCTCTAGCAACACCGCATTTCAATCCCTGATCTTTAAACCTAGCCATTGAATAGGAATCATCATCCACATTAGTCTCACTCTCGCATGTTATATCTCTTAAGGAATTCAAAACGTCAGCGTGATCCATTGCCCCATCGCCCTGTGCCACAATCGCGCACGATGCCAGTTGATCCGCTTTTTCATTGCCTCGAACACCCATATGTCCCGGCACGAAAATAAATGTAACCGCGTTCAAGCTCGCCTTTCTCAAGGCCTCAATCCACTGTTCGCGAACGAGACCCACTTGTACCTTCTTAATCATACTCATAGAGTCACTCAAGATGCAGATCTGCGTTACCTTCTGTGTGCGTAGCCACTCAAATGCCTTGGTCACCGCCATAGTCTCCATGGTAATACTACAGAAAAGGCACCATTTTCCCCCTTAATCGTTTTACCTGCGCACTGAGCTGTAAAGGCCCAATCACTGCGAACATGCCTAATTACAGATCCATCAGTGTATATAATCACATCCCCCTCTTTGGTTGTTTCTCTCGTAACTGTTGTCAAAATTAAACCAGGAAATATCTAAATTAACATATAACGTATTGGTAGAGTTATTTCTCTCGTAACTGTTGTCAAAATGCAACAAGGAAATATCTAAATTAACATATAATCTGTTGTTAGAGTTATTTCTCTCGTAACTTGTCAAAATGCAACTAGGAAACATCTAAATTAACATCTAATGTGTTGGTAGAGTTATTTCTCTCGTAACTGTTGTCAAAATACAACAGGAAACATCTAAATTAACATGCTAGACCACGGAGAACTGTAAAAAAGACGAGACATATAACTTGTAAATATATGCTCTTTACAGGCCTTTCTTGACCTATCGATAGCAACACAACATATCATGACAATATTGCGCGACACTACGATAGGCTACTTCGTTATTGTCATTGATTGGCGACTTCGTGAGTAGACTCTCGACGTGACGCCCAGTAGGGTAGTGTTATGTCATGTCTGTTGCTTGGATAAACAAGACAAAAGGCCTCCGATAAGCTAATGTTTACGTTAAGTTGTATAATTCTTTCTGTAGTTGCCTATGTTTGGACGCAGTGTTTTGAATTAAAGCTCATAATTGCATGCAATTTAATTCAAACTGGTTGTATGTTTTCTCCAGTTTTTGTACACAGCTGTGTGGTCCTGTGTTGGATATTTTCACTTATTTGTTTTCTATTCCAAAGATATAGAAGCAACTTGCTCTTACTTCTTTTGTTCAGTAAAGTGATTTCTCAGAGATTTTTTTTCATTCCCAAGAGACTTCAGAGTTCGGCTTAATGCAATGCCTATTCTATTCTGAGAGTAAGATTATTTTTTACTCAAGTTTTAACATAAACAGTTTAAACTATTTGGCAACCTTGAAACTGACCACATAATACTAAGTATTTGTCTGCGAAAATTGCAGATAGTAGTTGACTTCGATCACTATACACCCCGTGGAAATTTAGTTCTTTTAATATCTAGAACTGCGAGTTTTCTCAAATCTGTTTGTTTTCTGTAGTTGTGGGATATATTTGCACATACAGTTTTAGGATAGACTTGCATATATAGTGTTTTGGGATAGACTTGCATATATAGTGTTTTAAGATAGAGTTGCATTTAAAGTATTAAGAATAGTTGGATGTGTTCAGTCAGTCAGTTCCTCTTTTTCCAAGTTAGGCACATAGCGTGGATGTCATAGTTCTCCATACCTGTCCGTCAGTTGCCAAGGATTGCAGGTATTGTGCCTGTTGATTTTAATTAATTTATAAATGTTCTTCTGAGCGTTGTTTTTGGTCTTCCCTGTTTTCTTTATCCTTCTTGTGTCCACATGAAGACTTGTGGAATTCTGTCTTCCGTCATTCTAAGTATGTGGCCGATGAATCTCCAGCGATGTTTTTTGATGATGCTCGTCACATATTCTTGTTGTGTCTCCTCTCTTAGTATGTCGTTTGATTTGAAGTCTTTCCAATTAGTATTTGTGATTTTTCTGAGGCATCTATTCTTGAAGGCAACTAACTTCTTATCCATTATTGTGGTAGATTTCCAACTTTCACATCCATATGTCAATGATGGAATCACACTTGCACTGAATAGTCGCAGTGTGATGTGTTTACTTGCGATCTTCGATCTCCAGATGATTGAAAGTTTGTTAAAGGCGTTGGGGGCAAGCGCGATTCGAGTCTTGATTTCTGAGTTGGTATCACCATCTGCTGTTATCTTGCTTCCCAAATATACAAAATTTGAAACTTTGTCTAGTATATTGTCATCTAATTTAATTGATTCTGTCATGTCGGTAAAGTTCATGATTTTCGTTTTATGTGTGTGTATTTGAAGGTATATCTGTTGCGCAAAAAATGTCTTTCTGTTTTTTTTTCTTGGAGATCTTGGTGTGTTGAACTCAGTTTAGCAATATCATCTGCGAAGGCGAAATCTTCCAGGGTCTTGTTGTTTACCCATTTGATTCCTAGTTGTTTTTGGTCTGTGCATTTCTTCATCACCCAGTCAATCGCGATACAAAACAGTATTGGGGACAAAACACGTCCTTGGTTTACTCCCGTTGTCACTGGAAACCAGCTGGAAAAACCACTTTCTGTTCTTACACAACAAGCCGTATCGGAGTAAAAAGCTTTCATGATATTGATGCCTTTCTTTGGGATGCCGTAAAGCGTAAGAATTTTCTAGAGCGATGGTCTGTGAAGACTATCGAAAGCCTTCTGGAAATTTAAAAAATTGATATTGATGGATGTGGTGGAGGAAATTATTCTCTAACGTCATGTCCCAGACGCTCAATATCTTGGATAGTGGAATCCGTGTGACGCTCAAATGGGGGGGGGGTTGTCATAGGGCATAATTCATTCGCCCCTTGGTAAAAAAAATAATGTGGAGTAAAAAATCACGATTAACTTCGCTCCTGGACATACGGGAGTGGAGGGATACAAACGGGCAGACCAATTATCTAGCCCAATTAGACCAATTATCTAATATTATTTAAAGAGTCTCGATGCCTTTACTAATGTAGCATATACGGTCTCCATCCCTTCACTAACGTAGAATATACGGTCTCGATGTGTTCACTAACTTAGTGTCTACTGTCCCGATTCCTTCACTAACGTAGAATCTACGGCCTAGATCCCTTCACTAATGTAGCATCTACGGTCTCGATCGCTTTACTACGTTGAATCTACGATCTCGATCGCTTCATTAATATTGAATCTACGGTCTCGATCGCTTCATTAATATTGAATCTACGGTCTCGATCGCTTCATTAATATTGAATCTACGGTCTCGATCGCTTCATTAATATTGAATCTACGGTCTCGATCGCTTCATTAATATTGAATCTACGGTCTCGCTCCTTTTACTAACATTGAAACTATGGATCTTGTTTGGGAATAAAAATGTGATAACGATAAAGAGGAACATAAATATGCGGTAATGAATGATCGGTGGTCTCCGCATACACTAGTGGTCTCCGCATACACTAGTGGTCTCCGCATACACTAGTTGTCTCAGCATACTTCTTTCGCTAGGACTAGTGGTCAAGAGATGCCAAGAACTTACATACTTCCACTGGGTGAATCTGGACAAAAGAGAAGTCTAGTCAACAGTTAACGATCAAAGACAGTTACGCTATACCCAAATATAATACTCCTGAGACGGAACAAAAATCGGAGCCATAGCAGACAAGCTGTAAACTATGATGTTACACTCCCTTCTCGTGACTACACCCCGTGAGAAGATTATGTAAGACATTCCACATCGCGCCCGTGTATAAATGGAGCACTAAAAGTGAATTCTAGGTAACACTGTGCATGTCATACCATCGTAAGAGGAGACTCGGATGGTTTGTGGTGTTATATTAACTATTCAATCCAAAGACTAAAGTAACCGAAAAGCCATTGTGCAGGAAACAAGTGCAAATAACGCAGCCAAACTGTAAACCATGACACAATGTATTCTTCTTTCTGGACTATGTCGTGATAATATGAATAATTTTTAAAACACCGCTGAAGCAAAAAGGAAGTAGAATAATAGTTATATGACACTGTCACATCGCATTTGTCGTGGAGAAGGACAACACGTGAAAGATATAGAATGAGAAAAACATGAAATTTAAAAAAGAGAATCAAGATTAGTCTATACACACTTAGTAAACATGTGTTTATTCTAGCATTTGTTATCACATCGTATCTGGCAACTTTATCCTCAGGCAATAAAAACATTACGGAGATAACACACAGAGGCTGGGTTTGACATAAGTCTAGGAGGAGAGCTTTACAATACAGTATTAAGTAACTCAGTTCGGTCTAGTTTGCTGCCATCAGTGCCGACGTCAATATCTCCCACAGAGCCTCTCTAAACTCAATTGTGGCCTCTAAATGAGTGATTTTCTAAAACAGGGCTTCTCAACTTTCGTGATACCTCTAAAATCGTTTAAACAGACGAAGTCCTGGTTCAAACAAATGATGTATACTTGTAAATACCTTAGAAATTTTAATAAATAAGGTTTATGCATTAAGTTCGCGTAAATAGTAGTCATTTACTGCACACACAAAAATCATAATGAGTATTTATACACTATTGGTAGACTTAGAGGCCTATGTATTGGTACATACGAAACTTGGAACAGGATAAAGACATTTCAAAAAAATATAATACATTTATTTTGCTAACATTATGCATTTATTTTGCTAACATTATGCATTTATTTTGCTAATCTTATTTACTTGCTTATCTTTAACTTATGTATTGGGACACTTATTTTAATTACGTGTGTTCGTGTAAATATTCATAATGAAGACAAGTATTTTAAGAAACCTCTCTCTTCATTGAAATAATTTAAAACTTGGAAAAACTCCTTGCTTGTAGTGTCAGTACGTAATTGATAAACACTTTATGTGTCGTCCCTCAAGTCACTTTTTATCACAGTCAATATACCGTACATCTTCCTATAGTCCATGACGTGTGATGTTAGTTATCATGTCTTTCCTCAGCATTCTATTTTGTGTGCTGTCAATAATTTCTTCTTATAGTCCTTGCCGTGTGGTGTTTAT
The DNA here is from genome assembly GCA_034231615.1 of Meghimatium bilineatum. Taxonomy (NCBI): domain Eukaryota; kingdom Metazoa; phylum Mollusca; class Gastropoda; order Stylommatophora; family Philomycidae; genus Meghimatium; species Meghimatium bilineatum. Next base: position 20,256,758 of record CM067321.1, read on the forward strand.
TATAATGTCTTCTCACATATTTCTATGTTCAATCATTTTTTCTCTTGTAGTCCATGTTGTGTGGTGTTGGTTATCACGTCTTTCTGCAACCTTCTGTTTCGTGTGCTGTTAATCATTTGCGCTATAAATTTTCCTTCCATACTAGAATGCCAGATTATCTAGCATCTTCTCTATGGTCTTCCTCTGCCCATCTTGTTCTTCACCTTCGCTGCTGTCACGATGTTTTCCACCTTTCCTTTTCTCATATGTCAAAAAATATGCATTGTCTCTGTCTGATGCTAAGGGATCTACTTTGATGTTGCATTCTGGAGGACATGTGTTATTTGTTACTGCCATTACTTCAGTTTTTCAGCTATTTAGACTAAGCCTTTTATTAGACGTATTTAGAATGATATTTATTATTTCTGTTAATTGTGTTGTACTTTTGAATATTGTTTATATTATGCCCGCCAACTGATATTTCTGGTATATCTTGTATGGATCTCATTATTATTTCACTTTAGGAATTGAACCGATCGGTGATGACAGCACACACTCTCGTCTAATCTCCATGTTTGAAATGATCTTGTTTGATTATTGATTTATATGGTTGCTCTTTGTTGCCAATATCTATTCCTTCGTATTCTTAGTTCTTTATTACAATCAAAGCTTAAATTCTCCAACATTATAACTATACTGTACATATCTCAGTAACATTTTGTTGATTTGAATATCTGTAAATTCGCCATCTGTAACGTAAACAATTTAGATCAAAAATAAAAATTCTTTCAATGAATTGCGCTTAATTATTTTCCGCCATATTAGATATTCTCCCTTCATCTGTATCATTCGACAGTGGGATATAATTCGATTTTTCGTTTAATCAAATTTGTAATACTTGCCCATGTACCTACCAGTGAATGTAGACTTTTTAAAAAATCCATGCTCTGGTAGTTTTCTCCCTCATGTTGTACATCCTGGAGATTGCCCCGTATACTTGAGAGCAGATGAATGCATCTATTTGATGTACCACATCACACAAACATTTTCATTACGGGGTTTCTCAACTACAACATTAAAATTAGTCGCGAGTAACTTATTAAATTAAAAATGTAAACTCGTATTACAAAACAAGTACTTACATACTTTAATGCGAGCTTATGGAAAGTAATAAATATAAAATATGGACAGCTTTGTAAACTGGATACATATAAAATATATTTTCGTTGAATAGTCTAGTGGTACATTTTTGTTCTATTTAACCGTAGACATCATTGATGATTGGTGACAAATATTTGTAACAGGTGACTGCTATCGGTCAATGTAAAATACAAAAGTACACTTCGTTCTTTGCTGACGTGGTGAAAGGTGATCAGTCTGTTTCGGGAATAAAAGTTACCCCGTTTTTTACTTCATTTTCAGACACTCCATGAATGCAATTATGTTTAAGACTAGGCTATTACAGTTTGTTATATACACATTTGAAATGAAGTGCTACAGAAAGATCTTATGAATATCATGGATAGAAACAAGAAGAACAATACAGTTTTGAAATTACTGAAACTAAATGAAGGGTGGCTTCTAAATACCATCATTAGAAGGAAGCTACATCATTTTGGACACTTAAAGCGACATGATGGTATCGAAAGGTTGATTATAGAGGAGCAAAATGAATTAAACAGGTTACTAAAACACTTACCTTGCCTATTAATAAAAAAAATATTAAAAAAAGTATATATAAAAACATACAATAAAACTAAACAGGACACTTTTTATTAATAGGCAAGGTAAGTGTTTTAGTAACCTGTTTAATTCATTTTGCTTGACTATTTTTTCATTAGGTTACTGCGGCACCATCCACTTTGTCGGACACCCTCTGACCATTTGGTTATTTATATTTGATTCTAGAGGGCAGAGTGCCAGTCGAGAGAAGAACAGGACGATCAAGAAGACGATGGACCAGCGACATCGAAGAATGTATGTACATGTCTCTGACCAAGGCAGGCTTTCGTGCTCGGAACAGAGAGGCGTTCAGAGTATCCACGACCAAGACACATTCTGGAAAGAATATCTCACTTGATATATATATATATATATATATATATATATATATATATATATATATATATATATATATATATATATATATATATATATATATATATATATATATATATATATATATATATATATATATATATATATATAAAATTATCGTTAGCACTATTGGATTTTTGGCTTCGGAACTGTGGAATTGAAAAATTTTGAGTAAATGATGCTCCTGCCTAGAAGCGAACCAGGAGTAAGAGATTGAGAAGCCCTGTTCTGAAAACATCTTCGAGTACTACAAGAAACACCATTTAAATCCCCGCGCGCAAACTTGCACTCTTGCCAGATTGCCCTTCCGCAGGCAAAATAGAATAGTTCAGAATTTCTCAGCAACGCTTCAAAAAACCCACTCTGGCCAGGTTTCTAAATTTATTAGATGTTGTTCTTCACAATGTTTTCCTTGAGCCATCCCATTTATTAAGTGATAAATGATTTGAATCATTATTATTTATCTGTACTGCTGCTGTGTATGCGATGTCCGAAAGTCCATCAGAGAATAGCAATACTGGATTCTGAGATGCATGTCGTAATAAGCGACTAAGAAGGTTTGCGGTGTGAAGTTGCTTGGCCCATTTCATAAAGAGTTAAAATGATCTATAGTTCACCCTAAGTTAAACATCCGAATATGTCCAGTCAAAACGCCCAGAGATCGCTGTCAACTGTAAGGAATGACTCATTCCGTTCTTCATACTATACTCTTCTAAATCTGCTGGAGTTTGAGAATGACGGAAGAATGAATATGTATAAAATACAATTATTAGCATATCTTACTCAGAATGTAGGGGTGCAAAGGGAACGCATTGTTCTTGACGGACCCAGGGTTAACAGATAACCAAGATCCCAAAAGTGCCTTCTCTTGGCGCACCCTGGTAACAGAAATACAGCGGCTCGTGCTGATTCTGGCTAAACCTTTTGGGTATCGTGTCCATGAATGTGGAGGTAACAGATGGAAAGAGATTTGACCGCAAAAAGAGAGGCAATATCTCCGACGCCTCTGTGCCATTAAATGTAGCAACACTGTCGACACACAGTGAAGCTAGAAAGTCTAGTAGAAGCATTGGAGGGCGGCCAATGTAGTCCGTACGAAGCAGGCAGATGTTCCAATAAAAATAAAAGCACAATGAGCGCACTGAGAAAGATGCACAGCGCTAGAGGGCAGCGTCGTGTGCAAAGAGCACACAAAACGGTTCGATGAAATTGGAACTAAAGCATTGTCTGCTCGAGACAAGCTTCTAGTTACCGGTGATCCCAGCCTGGGACCAACTCTACTGTCGAGTCTTTCTTATACTGGAAGCATGCTCGCGGAGAGAAAAGTTTCAGTACCCAATGGGCACAGGCATAGCAGTCCGAGGTGACAAGCACTGTTCAGCTCTAGAACAAAACGGAAGTCCCTAACGTTCCTAAATATGTATACAGATTGAGACCTGGACGAGAGGCTCACGAAGTTGGTGAGCAACGCTTCGGCTAAGAAGACGAACGAGCCCGAGCCCAACTCTTCTGTCAAGTTCTTCCTAAACCGGAACCAGGCTTGAGGACGAGAAAAGGTTTAGTACCCGATGAGCACGGGCACAATACGTCTAATTACACGAGGCAAGTTCACTGGCTGCAGAACGCCTCGTGCAGGACAGACGTCAAGGAAAAACCGTTTCGGTGTAGAGTCAGTACACATTCGCTGTCTGGCGACAGATAGGAAGACTGTCACAGGCTAGGGTAGCCCACCCAAATAGTCAAGGCATGCCGAAATTGGATGTGCTAGGCCTACAAGGCGCATAACGTGGCACAACGTAATCACGCTCTCGGCGGAAATCGCACGGATATCCGTGCAGGTTACAATGGAGCGAACGCAAAACACGCAAACAAACTCAGAATGTAACCGTCAACTCGGCATTTTTTGGCTGTAGAGATATTCTAGCAACATAAATACGTTCAGTAGTTTGCCATTGCTTTCAGAGCGGTCCGACTGCAAAACTGCTTGCGATGGAATTCGAATCCTATACTTTGGCTGCCACAGACGCGCACTGTACCACTGCGCCACTATCCGGACAATATGTATAAATCTAGTTAATTCAATCCATCTAACACTTCATAAGATGTGTACGTGTTCGTACCCTTAGCATGGAGGCAATGGAACTGATTTTAATTACTTGGTCATCGTAACAATTGTATGAATTCGTGTCAACAGTGATACAACTCAGGAAAAAACAAGCCCATTCGAAGTTACTCTTTGACCGTAAGTGGATGCGACAGTGTAAATAAACCTCAAACAGAACGAGTTGCCGTTTCGGATTATATCTGTAAATGTGCATGATGTGAGGACGAAGGCAGAAGGAACAGTACAGTAAATTAAACAAACCTATAGGTGCATAACAACTTTCAGCAGATTGTGTTATTAGTTATCAAAACTAAATGTAATAAATTAAACACAAACCTAAAACACAAACATATAGGTGCAAAATAATGTTCAACAGATTGTGTTATTAGTTACCAAAACTGAATGCAATAAATTAAACACGATCCTATAGGGACATAATAACTTGCAGCTGTTGGATTTATTCGAAGCAACATATGATCTACATCAACATTTTACAAACATCTATTCCTTCATTAATTTAGTAATTGTCATTTTTCTTTGCCTTTCTTGTCATCTTCGAGATAAAACCCAATGCGGAAAACATGAACAGAACAACAGAATGAAAAAAAAATGTGTTCATGCTAAAAGCTTTTCTTGAAGGATTAAGACGCACAAGCAGAAGATCAATTGGAAGAAAGAAGAAATACAAATACCATCTACTCAGTTATTTTTTTATTGTATTATTGTTGGTTGTTGCATGATTTCTTACTGTATTAGGTACTATTGCTCGGCTTCTTCTTCGTCTTCTTCTTCTCATTGCTCTATACTTCTCATTCATCTTCGTCTTTTCTTCGTCTATTTCATCTCATTTTCTTCTTCTACATCTTCGTCTCCATAATTTTCGTCTTCTTTTTCATCTTTTCATTCATTATTGTTTCCAATTTCTTCTCCATCTATTTTATTTTCTCAGTCCTGATCTTCTTCGTGTTCTCCTTCTTTGTTGTCTACTTCTCCATCTCCGTCGTCGTTTTTTACTTCTTCATCTTCATCTTCTAGTTTTAATTCTTCTTCATCTGCACTTTTTTGTACTTCTCCTTCATCTTCATTTTCGTTTACTACGTCTCCTACATCTCTGTCTTTGTTTTTCTACTTCTAGCTACTTTATCTTTGTCTTCGTTTTCTATTTCTCCTTCATCTTCCATTTCGTTCTCTACTTTTCCTTCATCTCCGTTTTCGTCTTCTATTTCTCATTTATTTTCCATTTCGTTTTCTACTTTTCCTTCATCTTCACTTTCGTTTTCTGCTTCTCCTTACTCTTACTTTTCGTTTTCTACTTCTCCTTCATTTTCGTTTTCTACTTCTCCTTCACTTTCGTTTTCTGCTTCTCCTTACTCTTACTTTTCGTTTTCTACTTCTCCTTCATTTTCGTTTTCTACTTCTCCTTCATTTTCGTTTTCTACTTCTCCTTCATTTTCGTTTTCTACTTCACTTTTATCTCCTTGTTTTCTACTTCTCCTTCATTTTCGTTTTCTACTTCTCCTTCATTTTCGTTTTCTACTTCTCCTTCATTTTCGTTTTCTACTTCTCCTTCATTTTCGTTTTCTACTTCTTCATTTTCGTTTTCTACTTCTCCTTCATTTTCGTTTTCTACTTCTTCATTTTCGTTTTCTACTTCTCCTTCATTTTCGTTTTCTACTTCTTCATTTTCGTTTTCTACTTCACTTTTATCTCTTGCGTTTTCTACGTCTCCTTCATTTTTTTTTTGCGCTTTCTACTTTTCCTTCATCTTCACTTTCGCTTTCTATTTCTCCTTAATCTTACTTTATGTTTTCTACTTCTCCTTCACTTTCGCTTTCTATTTCTCCTTAATCTTACTTTATGTTTTCTACTTCTCCTTCACTTTCGCTTTCTATTTCTCCTTAATCTTACTTTATGTTTTCTACTTCTCCTTCACTTTCGCTTTCTATTTCTCCTTAATCTTACTTTATGTTTTCTACTTCTCCTTCACTTTCGCTTTCTATTTCTCCTTAATCTTACTTTATGTTTTCTACTTCTCCTTCACTTTCGCTTTCTATTTCTCCTTAATCTTACTTTATGTTTTCTACTTCTCCTTCACTTTCGCTTTCTATTTCTCCTTAATCTTACTTTATGTTTTCTACTTCTCCTTCACTTTCGCTTTCTATTTCTCCTTAATCTTACTTTATGTTTTCTACTTCTCCTTCATCTCCGTCTTCTACTTTTCCTTCATCTTATTTTTCGTTTTCTGTTTCTCTTTCACGTCCGTCTAACTTTTTCTCTACTGCTACTTTTTGTTTAAAAAAAAAAAAATATTCTTCTATTTCTTTTTCTTATTTTGGATCTTACTCTTTTCTCCGTAAGACAGGAGTGTTACCGTGATAGGAAATAGAGTAATAAATCAACACTGTGATTTGTCATGCATGTTGTCAGAGATAGTTAAAGATGTAGGGAAGAATTGGCTACATGAGAGATAACTAGAGTGGTAGGGAAGAATTGGCTACATGAGAGATAACTAGAGTGGTAGGGAAGAATTGGCTACATGAGAGATAACAAGAGTGGTAGGGAAGAATTGGCTACATGAGAGATAGTTAGAGAGGTAGGGAAGAGTTAGCAGACCCATTTCATAGATACACATATGAAAAATTAGTCATATTGAAGTCGATGTGTCATGTAAAAAAAGGCGCAGAGAGCGCTGCAAAAGTGCAGGCAATGACATCACGTAATCTGTATTGGGAATTAGATTCGTTTAACCAGCAGGAGTGTTAAAACAAACACAGAAGTGTGAAATGTGGAGTATGAAAGATAGAAAGGAAGTCATGGAAATTATGAGCTACGGAGCGACACAGAGAATTATATTTTGAGAAATATAAAGTCGAAAGTGAAACGAGGAGAAGAAATGTGAAATAGCGTGAAAGGAAAAATGGTTGAGAAACTGTGAGAAAGACTTAGAGAGAAGGAGGACTAGAGGTTAGGGTCTTGTAGCAGGCGAACTAAGAAATGAGCGCCCCACGGCGAATCAGTTATCGTGTCTCAGTTCTGGGACGGAGAGAATAGCAGATTTCTTAATCTTATTGGCGGAAACAAGCGGAACTCGATTCCAGAAGATAACGAGATCCCACGAGAAAGGAAGTGACATGAGCACAGTTTCTTGCAGGTCGAAAGAATTTTTGATTGAATGCGTGGAATTTCGGTGGTTTTCGTTGAAATGTGTTTTCAGGTAAGCCAAAAAACTTAATAATCCATTAATTCTTAGGCATTGTCGTTTTAGTGTGTTGTAGGGTCACGGATATTGTACTTTATACCAAAAGTCATTTGAATTTGGTAATGGTCTTACACAGGACGATATCAACGACAGTGCATGAGCACTGTAACTTTGGCGAGGGTTCATGTGAGAATATATATTTGGTATCAAACTGTATAAGTCGCTGGTGCTTTCTGTTGTTTTGTATGGATGTGAGAGTTGGACACTCACTGCGGACATGAAGAGAAGATACAGGCTTTCGAGTACAATTGCTACAAACAAATTCTACGACTTTTCTATAGGGAACATAAGACCAATGTATGCGTAAAAGATAAAGTAGAGATGTGTGCAGGTATTCAGGAACCTTTGCTTTCAATAGTGAAACGACGAAAACTAGAATGGTTCGGACATGTGTGCAGGCACAATTCCTTGTAAAAAACAATACTGCAGGGAACTGTCGAGTGTGGAAGAAGCAGAGGATGACAAATAAAGGCATGGACAGACAACATCAAGGAATGGACAGGGCAATATATTTCCACACTCATCCGCATCGCTGAGGATATAATTCGCTGGATGACTCTGTGTTCTGAGGCATCCAATGTGGTACCCCTATGTCCCTGAAGTGTTACGGGTTTCTTGATTGATTGATTCATATAGTTGGGGTAATCATACATTTATGGCGAAGTATCACTGCAATAAAATACTCCTTTTTTAAATCTAATGAGATATTCTTACGAATGAAATGTTAGATCTCGCATTTTCATTGACAAAGTGTATACCATGGGATAATGAGACCAGCATCAGGCGCTTCACCAAGCCTTTTTTTAGAAGATCTGGCACTAATTTTCGTAGATTTGATAGACCTAAGAGTTATTGGTGGATTTAAATATTTTAGAAGTTTATAGGATTATCATTTCCCTGACAGTATATCTTTGATTGGGGCGTTTTCCAAAACCAGTGCAAGTCACAAAAGAGTGTGTGACACGATGCGGCTGTAAGGTGTAATGTAGGACAGGATGTGGCTGTAGGATGCACTGTTACAGACAGGATGTGGCTTTAGGATGCACTGTTACAGACAGGATGTAGCTATAGGGTGCACTGTTACGAACTGAACATCGGCATACTTCGCAAGAGAGCTTTCTGTGAATGTCTTGGAAAAATAATTTACCATCCAAATATTCCTATATTTACACAGCCTATGAAAATAGGTAGGTAGATCTACTGGGAAAGTAAAGGCAGCAGGCAACCCATCCCACGGTGTTTCATAGTTCGTGAAAATACATTTTTAACCGCTTTTATGTTCGCAGCAATCGTAAATCATCATAATATCTCCACATGTTTAGAACAAATGACTATGTCAGTTTAACATCATAGCAAGGCATACAATTCAATTTCTTCAATAACAAAAAATTAATCAACAAAAAATAACGTATATAAACATAGATGAACTTATACCTACAATAGTCATTGAAAAATAACAACTAGAAACTGTGCAAACTAGCAACTGTGAATATCTCGGGTCAACCACCAACACAACAGGAGACTGCTCAGTAGATATCAGAAAGAGATTAGCAACGGACCTACAAAAAAAAAACACATCAAAGATGAAATATCTATGGCAAGGAGAAAACAGAAAAACGAAGTTATAATTATTAATAAACCATATTTTTCCAGTTGCAACATAAGGCTCTGAGAATTGGACAATGACACCCGCAATGGTAAAGAAAATATCAGCATTCGATTTTAAATGATATAGGAAGGTCCTAAGAATATCATGGATAGAAAGACAAACCAACGCAGACGTCCGCAAAGACCTGCACATAAAAGAAGAAGACAGGCTCCTAAAAACTATTAAACAACATAAGCTAACATATTTCGGACATACAAAAAAGACACAATGGTTTAGAAAGATTAATAATGGTGGTAAACGTTCAAGAAAAGAGACTGTCAGATAATGATAATGATATAATACCTTTAGGTATGAGCAGGTAGCTCTTGACAGTCCACATCTTTTCCGACAAAAGCATAGGTTTTATTCTCAGTTGTGTAACTGGGGTGACACCCGGACTCATATAAGTTGTCTCAAAGGCCTGGTTGCCTAAGGAAGTTTTATGGATGCAAGTGTAGTCCCCACATGAAGGCATTCTAGTGCGCCAGTATCCTGGGATTACCATGTCATGCCAAGAGCACACCACAGACGCCTGGACCAACTATCTGATCATTCTTTTGTCAGATTTGTTGACCCATTCGCAGTGATAGCAAATCCCGCATTCCCCGTGTCCTGGTAGTCTGCCACAGAAGAACATAGAAGCTATGTCGGCTGGACTGTTTCTCCTCGTCATTCACGAGGATGATCTGATAGAAGATTAAGAAATGGAGACAAAACATGACAAATACTTTTGTCACAGATGACATGTTGTTAGCCTAACCCCTAGCTTTCCTTATTGGCCTCTTAAGACATGCATTAAAAGAAGATAGTGACAATATTTTTTGAAATCTGAATTAGAATTGGACATTAGAAAAACAATTAGAACAATGGTGACCCTATTATTTGAACCCTGAATCCAAAATAGAATTAAACTGAGAATTAGACAGTGACGTTATTATTAAAACCCTGAACTAGAATTGCACGCCCTGGTCTGCCCAAGGCTGCCATGTCTGAGCTAAAATCTCACCTGTTTTTACTTGTATTTAGAAGATTTCCCAAAACGTGCTGACTCCAATTGTGAACGAATTAGTATCAGTTGAATTTGACCAGGTTTAAATCTTGTCTGCTAACTTTTGATTTTTGTTTTCAACATTCTCTGACTGTTCCTACTAATGTAATTACTAATTTACCATAGTAAAGGTCTGATCATTTAGTTGATGTACACCACACAACAACAATGGGGTAAGTGGATATGAATTAGCTTTCACCTCCATCCCCCCCCAAGTCATTTCCCATTTAAAAAAAAATAAAGAATGGCAGGAAAGACCAATCTGGAGGAAAGTAAAAATCCATATTCTGCAATAGTACTTACGTAAAACACAGGTTTTACCTTATATTGATTGTCATATTCTGCAACAGTACTTACGTAAAACACAGGTTTTACCTTATATTGATTGTCATATTCTGCAACAGTACTTACGTAAAACACAGGTTTTACCTTATATTGATTGTCATATTCTGGAATAAGGAGGCAATACTTGTTTTTATAAGTCAGAATTACAAATTAAAATAATGACAGCTATACTCTGTTCACTGTAAGAATTAAGTGGGTCAGAGTGCTTCTGATTGGTTGTTGGACGCAGAACGCATTAATCGATTGTAAGTGCCCAATAGTAATGTTTTTTTTTTTAAATTTCGGTTTTAAATTGTTGTTTAAATATTGATTTTAATTGTTTTTTAGGGGTGCAAAGGGAACGCATTGCTCTAGGCGGACCCAGGGTTAGCAGATAACCAAGATCCCAAATGTACCTCCACGCGGTGCACCCCGGAAACAGAAATACAGCAGCTCGAGCTGATTCTGGCCAAATCATTTGGGGATCGTGTCCGAAAATGTGGAGGTAGCAGATGGAAAGAGATTTGCCTGCACACGGACAGACATATCTCCGACACCACCAGCATCACCACATATAGCGACACTGTCGACATACAGTGAAGCTAGTCAGTCCAGTCCGAACATTGGAGGGGCGGCCAATGTAAAATGCACGTAAAGGTAGATACATGGCGAGAGACATAGATTTCATACCGAGTACAATGAAACAATGAAAGGGCAGAACAGCGCTAGAGGGCAGCGCGAACTGCAAATAGAAAGTGAAAAGTCCCTAGGAAAGGGAGAGCTACAAGCTCCGTCAGCTCGAGACGGGCTTCTAGCTACCAGAGTTCCTTACAGGCAGAGACCCAGACCCATCCAATGGCGTTTGGTAAAGCAAGAAGACCTAACCCAACTCTAATGTCGAGCCTTCCTAAACCGGAAATATGCTCGCGAAGAGAAAGGGTTCTGTACCCAATGGGCTTAGGCAAGAAAGGGACAACGATGGTAGTCCTGGCCCAACTCTACTGTCAATGTTTCCTATACCGGAAGTACACTTGCAGAGAGAAAGGGTTCCGTACTCGATTCGCTCAGGCACAAAAGGGACAACGATTTAGCCCTGGCCCAACTCTACTGTCAAGTTTTCCTACACCGGAAATACACTTGAAGAGAGAAAGGGTTCAGTACCTGATGGGCCCAGGCGCTATTGGGACAAGGACGCTCAGCTCGAGAACGCCTTGCTCTCAAACGCGTGGTGTGAGACTCGAACTTGGACAAGGGGTACACGATGTCGGTGAATGACACCTCGGCTAAGAGGGCGAAAGAGCCATGGTCCAACTCCTCTCTTGAGTTCTTCCCCTTAAGGAACCAGGCTCACGGATGAGAAACGGTTCAGTACCCAATGGGCACAGGCACAGCACGTCCAATTACACGAGGCAAGTTCATAGACAGTGGAACACCTCGTTTGAGTCAGACTAAGAGCAAGAAAATCGTCTGGGCGAAGAGTCTCCACTACGCGTGCTTGGAGACAGATATAGAGGTTGTCACAGGCTAAGGGTAGCCCACCCGAATTGTCAAGGCATGCCGAAATCGGATGTGCTAGGCCTACAAGGCGCATAATGGTGGCACAACGTAATCACGCTCCCGGCGGAAATCGCACGGATATCCGTGATGGTTACAATGGAGCGAACGAAAAACAAACAAAACAATTGTTTTTAAATGTTTTAAATAATATTGTTTTACATGTCATCAGCTGTTTAAAAATCATCTGTTGATCCGAGTAATATGTGGGTGTGTTTTGACCTACTCATTCTTAGAGTGAACATATTTTTGTACAGGCTGATTGGAAAATGGTTTTCCGTGACTTGTACTAAGTATTTTTAACGATAAACTATAGAAGAAACTATATCTATTCGTTAAACCCTTTATTGCCTTTCAGCGTAAGTGGTAGAAGAGTTCTCTAGATTAAATCTGAATGTCATTAAAATATTTAAGATTACAAATATATTCTGTTGTGACTACACATCCTGCCGTCTAAATCTTCAACTCTGACAATACTTTGTCATAAATAAAATTATCAGTTTTTCTCGCCTCGCTAAGGAGTTCTATGCACATACAACTTTAGGCTATAAGACACCGCTTGTTAGATCTTTTGTTTGTTCAAAGACAGTTCTCTAAGAAGCAGTGTTCTTGATATTCGCCGGTGGCTTCTCTGCAGCACCTAAATTATTGGCATCAGTGAGATTATCTGAAATTCTCCCTCCGGCTGTGCTAGAATTAGGAATCTGACTGAACATGTAGAAAATCTCACCTAATTAAGCATACCTTATCGCAGTTATGTTTACTATATAGGGAGTATAACGTCCTGTAGGACTGAGAACCTTCGAGGCATAATGTGGAGTGTGTTGAACAGCTACCAACTGGAACCATCAGCATGCATACCAGTCGAAATGACAATGAATGCCATAATTGTACTTACATAAAACACAGGTTTATATAATCGCTTCAATCAGACACTTTATCAAGATACACACAAAACATGAAAAGACGACGATTGGAAAAATTTAACGATAAACTAGAAAAACAAAGACTTTTGCTAAAAACCTTTTGGTTGAAACATGCAATATGACTTGTGTATTGTAATTTGTATGTTTTCTTGTGTGCGCATCATTACTCACTAGTTTTAGTTATGGTCTGTCGTGTCTGATTGAAACGATTATATACACATGTGTTTTGCTAAGTACAATTGTTGTTACGTTTCACGCAGTTACCTTGTAATGACTGCCATAGCAAGGTTAAATGTAATATGGAAACAAATTAAATTAGTACCCCAATTAAGATCATCATACACACATCATATTATATGGTGTCTATGTAGCCGGCGAGTACCAAATTCGCACCGAGGTAGATGTGACATTTTTAAAGGCTGAAAAGGGGGTGGGGTATGGGTGGCGGAGGGTTTCATAAAAAAATGTTAATCAATGTTTTAAATGATTTTTATCATTTGGGGAAGGGATTGGGGATAGAAATGTGTTCTTTTGAAAAAACAAATATTCTTAGTGCACAATATTATATTTTATTTAGAAACCTCTCCATCCTTTTTTTATTTGATTTAAATCTATGAGATTGACCAGTATTAACTATACTTCTATGTTTGATGTGAGAGCTGGACAGTTAAATCTACGGGCTTGACTAGTTTTATCTATACGTCTATGTGGATGTGAGAGCTGGACAGTCAATTCTGATACAGAAATATTCAGACGTCTGAATACAAGAGTTACAGGCGTTGGTTACAAATTTGTTTACACGCTGGACAGTCCTGCATAAACAGAAGCATTCAGGCGTTCGAAGGATGTTGTCCAGAGAACGAAATAAGCTGTGTCCTGTTGTCTGTGCATATTGGTCGGACACATCCGACTTCAGCGTGGATTCTGACTCACTTTCTCTGTCTATCAGATTTATATAAAACCCATCAATTATAAAGACCTTCTTAATCGTCTTTTACTCTACATTTGGCACACAGCAGTATAAACTTGCCTACTACTATACATTAGGCAAGGAATAGTATGACTTGTTTGTGCTCCTCATTCGGACTCGGGCAACATCGGTGTTATATAAATTTAATAAATTCACAAGTATAATGTCTATGAATAATAATAATGAGAAACATAATTTTTTTTTCTAAAAATGAGAAAATTATACACAAAAATAACCCAATATACCCAACAGGAATAGTTGCCATAAATACACAAGAAGAACCCAATATTCCTAACCTGAACTAGTTGCCATAAATACACAAGAAGACCCCAATATTCCCAACAGGAACTAGTTGCCATAAATACACAAGAAGAACCCAATATACGCAACAGGAACCAGTTGCATACATTTTTCATAAAACATAATTTTTTACGAACTCACCCAGCACGCACCAAATTTGAGTCTTGTGTGCAACTGTCTCATAGATCAAAAACCAGAGGCCACCCATTCAAAATTCACCCATTCCAGAGTCCACACATTTAAAAGTCCACCCATTGAAAAGATGGAGCACATAAAATATAAGAAGTAATGAAAACTATTACGTATGAGACAGGAAAAATAAGACAAACTCCAAAGACCCTTCCTATCCTGATGCTTCAAGATAGCTTAAGTATCAGTGAAAATAAAGAAAGACACCAGTATCACTGATATAAGAATGACGAATGTGAAAGATAAATACATACGCAATAAAGTTCTCTTCAGAAGACATTACAATATTTTGGATATATTAAAATAAATTGCGAGACAAGAAACAGGGGGATAATGCAAGCGTGTCGAAAACGATGTGAATTAAGAATAAGATCGACAAGCAAAACATCAAAGTCCACCTGAACCATTTGTAGAATCACAAATCATACGTAAAGATCGAACATCTCAGAACAAACGTGATGATTTTTACATCCTTTCCAGGATATCAATCAATAAATCAATCAAGTGCCATGCCGAGTGGCGTAGGTCATCATGTTTCTCTACAACTCTCTGTCTCTTGTGTTCTTAATAAGTTCATTTCGTGACTTCTTTTTGTGCCACAGTGACAACCCTTCCAGAAATTTATCTCTTTGTCTTCCTATGTCACTTCTCTCACCTTGATCTTTCCGGTGGTTACTAAATGCTTCAGAAATGGGGTTAGGTGTACAGTCGCCTTGTTCACGCTGAGGTAAATGAACGAGAGAGCAATAGACAACAACACGAACTAAACGAACTATTTATAGACCATGCAAAAGCGTTTGATAGAATCAACAGAGACATATTATGGGAAACTCTAGAAATGTATTGTATCAAAGGATAATTGTTATAAAGTATACGAGCTGTGTATAAAATCTGCCAGCACATGATAAGAACATCAGATGGTATTACAGATGCAATTGAGGCAAAAAAGGTAGTGCGTAATGGTTGCGTGCTCTCACACTTTCTTTTCAATATATGCATAGATAGAATAATAAAAGAGGCAAAACGTGCAGAGGGCAACAGACTCAGAACAAGATAACTCAGAACAATTAAACAATTAACTAAATGAACTGTTTTTCACAGACGACCAGAGCCTCATATGCGAAAACGAAGAATAACTACAAAATCATGTTAACCCACTATCTGCAACATATAGAAAATACAACATGAAGATCAATACACAAAAGACGGAAACTATAAAAATATCGGAGTTCAAATATATCGGTAGTATTTTCACAGAGAATGGAAACCTTGATAGAGAGATAGAGACGAAATGTCAAAAGGAAATGAAGTAACTTACTGTCATCAATACGTCTTCATCCCAAGATAGAAATGGGTTAAAAGGCAAATGATATACTATATTCCTACCAACACTGTGTCACCAGTGCCAAACCTGTTCTCTCTCATCTTCACATTACAGAAAGATAGTGACGAGTGAGATGAAATGCTTGAGGAATGTTGCAGTGGTCACCAGGCTTGATAAATTACGAAATGAAGACATCATGGAAAGAATAGATATGCCACCTTGCACAGAATACATAGAGAGGCAGCAGATCAAGTGGTTTGGCCACATTATGAGCATGCATCGCGACAAGCAGCCCGTAAAGGCATATAACCAAATGCGATCAAGGTACAAAGCCAGAGGAAGACCACAAAAAACGATGGATAGAAAACGTCAGGGATATCTTGAACAAACACGGTCACATCACAGCCGAGACGACACATCAGGCTTTGGAATACAAGCTCGAGCTCCAATCACCCCTACGCTTAAAGAAAGAGTGGCTAACAAAACCACCTGGGGACAGACAATAGACAACATTCGACTAAATGTTAAAACTTTTATTTTCTCATTACATGTCCCAGAAATCTTGATTGGTTGCTTCTAAATTTTTCTACAATTTGTCGTTTCACTCCGGCATCTCTGAGAACTTCTACGTTAGTTTTCTTGGCTGTCAATGTAAATCTCATAGATCTTCTTAAGATCCACATCTCAATTGCCTCCAGCTTATTTTGGACACTTTTGTTTACTGTCCATGCTTCTCTTCCAGTAAGAAGGATTGGCTCAATATAACATCCTAGCACTCGAACTCGCGTATGCATTGATATTACCCCAATGCATATAATGTTTATAATTTTTAAAAATGGCTATTTAGCCTGTGCTATCATGTTCTTGATCTCATTGAAGCACCTGCCATCTGATGTTAAAATAGTGCCAGGATATATATGACGTTATCCGCTTGATTTAAATTTGCAACATTGATGATAATACTTAATTTTGGCGGTGTTCTCTCTTTGAAACAACGATTACTTGTTTTTTTTCTTTTTCAGACTGAGACCTATGTTTTCACTTTCTTTTACTATCGTATTTAACAGAGCTCTAAGTTATTGTTCGTTCACTGAAATCACAATCGTATCTTGAGCATATCCCAGATTCAGATACCCCCAACTGATATTCATGGCATGCTTTTCATGTTTCGCATAATAATCCTCTGTGTACAGGGAGAAACGATCTGGTAGTATTACACATCCTAAATCCTTGTCTGGCGCCCATCTCTATCTGCATCTCTATTCTAGAATACGCTACTTGATAATGACATAACGTTGTGGAAAAGAAGAACTATCAAAATCAAAATTGCTCGGATGTATGTTGATGATCTCCTACACCAGCATCAATCCCACGTAATGACTGAACACTACCTAGAATATCTTCAAATTCAAACACAAAGGATCAGACACGTTTGCATTAGTGTTTATACACGTTGTCAAGACAATATCACGTGTTTGCGTCTTAATCGTTGGTTGGCTGACATGTACACGTGATGTCTCTATGGTAAACGAAAGTGTCTGTCTTATTTTCTCTGTATCCTTGTATATTTTTGTGTAGATTACAAAGTACCTGAGATTGATTTTTGAAAACAAATATAAAAAATAAACTTGTAGTCTTCACTTTGTAGTAACTTATATTTTCTGGAGAAAGATGCCAAGGAGTCGATCTTATTAGTTTTCTGTTGCCATTTTTACATATGTTGGTTGTTAGGCTGTTGGAGTAGGTTGTTTACATATAATATGTTTTTTTTAATTAAAAAAAAAACGTATCTTTAACATCATCAGTTTTGTTTTCTTCATAAGTACATTTATTGCTTTTGCAATTATTTTTGTCACCACAGCACCTCAAATTACTAGGTCATATTACTGTGAGATTTCTAACATTTCACACCAAGAAAACTGATCACATTACTTCCAAATATAAAGTCACAGTACTGTGAGATTTCTAACATTTCACACCAAGAAAACTGACCACCTCACCTTCAAAATCTTAGTTCTAGTAATTTGAGGTTTAAAATGTGAGCTATACAAGAGAACACTGATTCCTACAGATGAGCTGTAGAAGGGAACACACCTATTCTTTCAGGTGAGCTGTAGAAGGGAACACAATGATGTCTACAGGTGACCTGTAGGTGATAAAGGGCATACGGCCACACGTTCCATTGACTAAATAATGTGCACATGTAGAACATTTCACTATGTTCGACTTTAGATTAAATGAAACTTGTTCGCTAACCCGTGACCATCGACAAATATAAGACGTGCTGTGCATTAGAAATCAGCCTTCTAGAGTTACGCATTAAACTTTTCCCGTGTTTTTCATTGGTAAATTTGTGTATAACTTGGGTGTCGACAACTATTTAAAATCACATAAGTTAAATGCATTACTTTAGAGAGATGTTCCCAATGAGCCAACAGGTCTTATATATGTGAACATACTGATCACCCATGACTGGTAAGTGTTTTTGGCTGATCGAACTTAACCGTTGTTCTCCAGTGGATTTCTATAAAAAATAACCAATGAAAAGAACACATATTGAATGAACGAGACAAGATTCATGACTCAATCCTGAGTTGGCCCGCAAGTTGAGCCTAAAAGTCGGTCATATTTTCACAGTACAATAATATCGTAATTGTGAGTTTTAACTCATATATACGTAAGCCGATTATATAGTCACGTAAGTTGACATATCTTTGTGGCACGCCTAAAGAATAGATGTTTACGTTCATTTTTGTCATATTAGCTCGTAATAAAGTGCTTTTAGATCACGTATATACTAAGAGATAAATAACATTCTGTCCTAATATTTTATTTTCTTTTTTTTGTGTGTGTTGATAATTCAGATGACGCTGTGGAAAGGATAATTTCTACAATTGTCGCTGAGGAGGTGATTTTTACCTGTTGACGTAAAAAGGTAGGACACCGTGTTTAGTTGTCATTAACGTATTACTTATTTTAGTGCTTTGTGTTTTCTTTAAATTTTAGTTTCTTATTTAGTTTCTTTGGCACCAATCCGCCTCGTAACTTGAGTGGACATTTTGTTCGAAGATTTATAATGCAAACTGGTGTCAGCTTAACCATGACCGTATACAGTAAAAACCTACCAACTTGAATGGAAATTCCCCATATGAATGACTATTTTGTTGACTATTTTCTTGATGTGTATTGGCTGTAACGCAAAGTATAATCATAGTGACCAATGAAAGGCACGGGAATAGTCAAATAAGTCGTTAGGAAGTCTATGTTATTCTTCTGTTGTAATAAATTGTTCAATTCAAGTAGAATGAATCTTCTCTTTAATGATGTTGCCTGGTCCTTAAGGGAATACAAGAATAGTAACACTGATCTGCAGATCAAGTTTTACATCAATACCAAGACATTTTATGGCAAGCAGTTTTACATTAATACCGAGAACTTTTATGTCAAACAGTTTTACATTAATACCGAGAACTTTTATGTCAAACAGTTTTACATCAATACCATTAACATGTATGGAAAGTAGTTTTTGCATTTGTGGACTATAATTATTTTACGAGATTTCTAAGGAGGACTATGCGTGAAGCTGGATGGATATGCCACACCATATTTCAAAACTACCCA